>CM038467.1:52664226-53127533 GCA_021464415.1 Lonicera japonica
CAACCCCATGTAATAAATAACCGAGTATTATAGCAAAGTTTTCGCTTGAGGAGTAAACCAAGTCGCTTCACTCCCTTCGATCATTAGTTTTTAAGCTAGGTGCACCATCAGAATGAACCAAAGACCTCTCATCCTCATCACTGCATTCTACCTCCAATTCTTCCTCCTCTATATCCAATCCTAATCATCAATACCATTATCATCTTTGCGAACATCTTGATTAGACATACTGAGACGCTTTCCTCTAACCCCCCGGCCACCATTACTATCATCACAAACAAAAGTCTCAATTCCTTGCTTCTCCGCATTATACTACTATTAACAAAAACATCAGTTTTAGCATGAATATTCGACTTTGGAACATCACAACCATCAACAACAGGTTTTACCATTTCTAACAGCCTCGCGCCGTTGAATAATTCTCCATTCAGCATCATTATTAGGCAATTAAGAAACATGAATTTGAGTAATCCCTATATCTTTCCCTGGATCCACTACATCTTCTTACTTCACAGGTACCTCAATCTCCTTTCACTCAATAAGAGTTACTTCCTATAAGAGTCAATTTTATAGTCCTCCTACACCATGTCCTTGCTAACAGCACTTAAGCAGTATTTCAGAATATGCTCAGATGAAACCTTCTGCCATAAGCCATTTGTACCACTGCCAATCCAAATCCTTGCTAGAAACTTCTTCAACAAATCCATTTCAATGCACATTCTGCTACATTAGGACGAGTCAAATCAGTCATTGCAACATCCATCTCATCAGAATCCCTAGCATAGTTTCAATGAAGATCAAACTTAGTTTCACAAAAAAATGGACTGGCAACTAAGGAGAATTACCCAATCAAAGCAATAGTAGTCTGTTGTGATAAATTTTAGTACTCGCAAGCGCATGAATCAATTTATAGTGTAACTGTAAGCAAGGTCGATCCCACAAGGACTCAAACATTATGTTTAATAAATATGTTGTTAATTTTTCACTAAACTCCTAATCAATTAGAAAAGTTTATGGTAATCAATCAATAAAATAAATCAAAGAAAGTAAATTAAAGTAATGGAACTAAACTAAACAATATCAAGCAAGATAATAAAATTAATGAATTAATTGACTAGGGTTTTGGAGTAATATATATTAATATGATCTTCCTAAGTATTCATGCGTATAAACTCTACTCTTATCTCGCACTAATTTGGTCTCTCGACTCTACTAGATGCGTTCTTTCACGCCAAACTTATGTATAAAATCAAAACACACACTAAATCCGTCAAAACACATCCTATATTCGCTCTTAACAAATCATAAAGTGCATCCAACAAAAAATAATGAAATCTAACTTTATTTTTTATCAGTTAAAATAGTCTTCTAATATGAAGAAATTGTATTTAATATTAAAATATTAAATTAGTAGAGTCAATTGGTAAACACATACAAGAAATTCAATTAAATATAATCATCCTAACCCTAACACAAATTTACGCTAGTATAAGAATAAATTAAATAGTATATAAAATTAAAACAAAAAACTTATTTTACATTAATTTATTGAATGGTAAAATTGAAATTGCAAATCTTCAAATTTTCGAAGCAAAAAGAAATAAAGAAACAAATTGAACTTAGGCATATGGGTCCCCACTTTAAGGATATTGAGGGCTGCTGAGAATTTTAATTTATTTATTTATTTTATTTAACATGGGCAATATTTGCTGCTTCTATTTTTAGGCTTTTTAATGGGCCTAAGCCCATACTACTACAATGAATTTTTGCGCTTTTAAATTATTGAATTTTGCGTTATAATTTCAAACCTCAAGATGCTAAATTTAAAAAAGTAATGAATGGAAAAGTTGTAGCTCTCAAAATTCTCTTCAAATTAGGTCCAAGAATCACATTATTGGAATTCTGAGTAAAAAGTTAAACATTCGAAAGTATTGACCAATTTAAGTATCTTCACAAGTTTCAATGTCTCTATTTTTCTCAATCTTCCCAAATTCTTTTCTAATACCGAAAAGAACTAAAATAGAAATATTACAATATATACACTCTTTAAATTATAAATTAATATAATAAATTATACCAATTCTTGACACATCATAATCTCAGCATCAACTCGAAATTCTAGCGTCCACTTAAACACTCTCACTAGATGCCTCCTTAAGTACAATTGCTCTCTTAAACCAGAAATCTGGCGTCCACTTAAACACTCTCACTAGATACCTCCTTAAGTAAATTACTCTCCCTTAACCATATTCGAGGATAATCTTCTTCACAATTGAAGCAAAGTATATGCTTATGATCCAATAAATCGACATTGGAAGCCGAATTTAATCCAAAAGGCCTCAAGTGCAGCAGGAATGTCACTGATTGAAGGTCTTCCATGAGAGAATTTTTCCAATCCGAGAAAACTTGAACAAATGCCAAACAATCAATATCATCGTCTAGAAAGAACATCGCTAATTCCCCTATGTGAGCATGGCGATTTTAATGCAATCACCACCTATCTAGCCTTGCCAAGAACCAGTGAAAAATTTAGGCAGAACTGAGACGAATCCATTGGTGGACGAGTAGTTACAGTGGTTAGAGCATGGATCGAAGAAAATTCCAAGAGAAAAAGTAGTTGCAAGTGCACATTAGCAAACAAAGTTATTTTGTTTCCCATATTTTAGACTGAATTGCTTGTATTTTACACCCCATCGTTGATAAATTCCTGTAATTGGTGTTAAAATATATAATTGAAATGTGCCTTTATAACTAAATAATAATAATAATAATATTGGTGGCATCAGTCCAACTCGACCACCACTTCCGACCATTGAACCGACTACGGTCAGCGAGAAATTTTACGACCGCTCCCTCTTTGAAACATTTGGCGCGGTCGGTCCACTCCACCGCCGCCTCCATATCCACCTCCTCCCTCTCTGTTGCCAGCGACCACCACGGTATCTCTCTCCTCTTTCTAAACCTCAAATTCTTTTAAATCTACGGATCCAACAGAGATCTAAACAGAAATTATGAATTTAGCCATTTAGGGTAAGGGGGAGAAAACAGGATTTGGTTACGGTCAGAGGAAAAATTAAGGTGCTGTTATGAATTGTCGAGTAATAAAATTGGGGATTTAGGGTTTGTTCTGCAATGAAGAGGGAAAAGAAGAAGAATGACAGTGGTCCGTCGTCGCGTCGTCTTTCTTTGTAGCACAGCTCCATTCTGCCATCAACCCCGACCGACTTCCTTTAAATACCGTTTGGTTTTCAAAACCGACCAAACCGATCCAATTGAGCAGTTTCTGGCTTTTGGCAGTTCTTCGGTTATACGTCCAAGCCCTTAATCACCATCCAAACCACGCTTTACTCCCCCTCCTTTACCCAAAATACATTCAATACAACGGAAAAAAAAATCTAGTAGGCAAACTTATACAAAACCATTTGCACAACAAAAAAGAAATTTTCAGTCAGTTTCATCACAATCCTCATCAAAGATATACAAGTATGGAACTAAAGGTGTATTTTCATTACTGAACTCTTCTTTTCCTCTTCAGCTTCGTCACCAGCTAGCTCCTCAGGTATTTTCCAACCCAAATGATGGAATACACTTTATCATAAGCTTCGATAGTAAGTCCCCGATGCTATGAACAACTCTACCTCTTCTACAAATCGATCCATTCTTCCTCCTAAAAATGGTCTAGCTGCTCAGAGACCAGCCCCTCAAACTCTTCTTGTTTCGTCATCGTTTTTGGTGATTTTGCTTGATAGTTTGCTCATTTCTGCACCACCACACATAGTAGGTTAAACGGACTTACGTTTGTTTTGCTAATACCATTACTTTGGTGGAACCCTTATCAAATTTATTAGCTTATTTTCCGTTTTATTGTTTTTCTATTCTAATCTTTCTATTAGCATTAGCCATTTTCAAATTGGATTTACTTCCATAACCGATGGATATTGAACTGCTGCCAAAAAACTCCCAGCCATTTTGATACGGAACTATGGAAAATATGACATGCATCTGATGACACGTTTTGAAGGCTCAAAATATAATTTCTTTTTTAAATAAATAAAAAAGCAATCAAAATGTTTCATTCTTGTTAGTGTAATATTTAATCCATTACTGTATGTCGATTCATCTAGAAACAGCCCGACCCTGGTCATAGGTGTGAAAAGCCACTTAGTAGCATGTCCAAGTTCTAAATGTGATTTTTAGGTCCAAGGGTATTTCATTAAGGATCATATCATAGTCTAGTTTGAAATTTCAACTACTATCAAAGCATTTACACACTATCGACTACACTACACTGCTATTTTTAACACCAAAGAAATGAAGGGATAAGACCGTACAGTTAACGTCTGTACCGATGGACGTGACCCTATGGTTCAACGCACTTACCCCAAATCATAATTTAGTATGTTTTGATTCTGTACGCTAAAGTTTTGTTTTTCTTTTCAAAATTGCATATGAATATCTAGGCCAATAACAATGTAGTATGTTAAACGTACAGTACACTTTTTACTTTCACAAAAAGTATTTTTTGCCATTTGTACATTTTTAGGTACATAACTTCAGAGTGTCAGTAAATTTTGTCCCAGGACTTTTAATTACAAATTTATGCACGTTAATTATAACAAAAACTTTGTATACTAATCTGTAATTTACATGCTAAAAATCGACAATTTCCCAAAACAAGTCCTCATGTATATAGTATTTTTTTAATTTTCACGAATATATATTAAGGCCCAACTTTAAGAGTTGGCCTATGGCCCCTACAATCACAGGGCTTCTTGTCTAGAAATGAGAATAACATTAAATTTTAATTAATATATATATAATATGCTAATAGATTGTACTTATAGTGCCTATATGTTCACTTTCTGAAAGTCTCATGCTGGTGTAACAATATTATATAGGAAAATGAAGATTCAGAACAAAAAAAATCCAGTTGATTTATATGGTCAACTCTAACGTTAACCAATTTATATGTAACTGTTACCTTCTCATCGAGTCGATCACTCCATGTATGTGAGCGCAATAATATCGACATCTTCCTCCTACATATGAAGTAGATAAGGCAGCACGTTACCAAATTTTTTCAAATGCTTTCAAGTGTATAAAAAGACATATAGGGGCGACAAGTCCACAACTTCAGAAGTGCCTTTTAATATACTGGTTATAGTTGTACATTTGAGAAAGATCAACAACAAATAGCAGACAATTAGATAGTAAATGGAAAAAATGGTTATAATTGTGAGAAGGGAAAAATTTGGTCACAGATTTCGAACCCTGACAATCTACCAAAACATTGAATCTTAGGAACCAAAACACATATGGGATCTCTATATTCATCAACTATAAGATAACACCATTGGCCTCGTTTGGTACCCTGTCCACACTGTATCCAATTTTGAGTTCTCTTTTTTTTTTTTTTTTTTTTTTTGCCCAAAAATTACAAGGATATACATAAAAAATAAGATTTGAACAACTGATCTTTACACCCTTAAAGCATCTCCAACACCAAAATAGCTTGGATACTTCAAACCATGGACATGTACAAGGTCTTTCCTATGTGGCATAAAAAATCTTCTTGATCGACGAGTCTTAGAAAGCATCTCCTATGGATTGTCTAAGAGATTGTCCATGAATAAGTTCATAAAAAAATGATCAAACATTTCTATATGCAATCAGTGTTTCAAGAGGCGTCTGAGGCGTGCGCCTCGAGGCGCGCCTTGAGGCGAGGCGAAGGAAAAACGCCCCTGAGGCGATGATTATTGACAATTTTTGAGGCTTACGCCTCTTCACTGTGAGGCGTAATTGAGGCGTAGGCCTTGAGGCGTTTGAGGCGCAACTAATCGAAACTACGTAGTTTTTGCACTATGTTTTTTTTTTTTTTTTTTTTTTATATACTTACAATTAAACCCTAGCCCACAAAGGTTTGCAAAAACGATCGACGAAGCAGAGCTACTCCTCAAACGAACGACGAGAGGGAGAGAGTTCAGCATCGTATACACCATCATCCCAAACCCTAAAATCTGAAATGCTTCATTCTTCTTCACTCTTTGTAAGTTCTTTTTCACATTTATTCTCTATATACTTCTACTTCTTCTTCTTCTTCTTCTTCTTCTTCTTCTACTTCTTTCTCTTCCTCTTCTATATATATAATAGTTATATATATACATATAATACATGTATTCAATACCATGGTAATAAAATAGAGCTGTGGACAGCATGTATTTTCTGGAAACACTAGACAGAATTTGTACCTCACTGCCCCACGAAATTTTCACCTCACTGTTTGATTAACACTCACTGCCCCACGAATTTTCACCTCAGCCCCTAGATACGGATGATCCTTTATGGCTTTGATACATTAGCATAATAATAATATTAGTGTCCTTATTTAATGACTTTATGGTGCATGGTGAACACTAGTTTAAGACTTTAAGTGTTTAACTATTTGTTTTTTGATGACTTTATGGTTATGTATGACTTTAATTATGTGGTGACATTGTTATTTGTTATTTTGGTGATGATTTGAGATTGTTATTGTGTTTGTGATATTATTTGCACTTTTAGTATAGATTATCAATATTATGATAGTTTTGTAATTTTTTAAAATTTTTTTTTAAAAAAAGTGAGGCTTACGCCTCAATGCGCCTTGAGGCCTACGCCTCGCCCCGCCCGGGCTAAACGCCTCAAACCCGCCTCGCGCTTTTAAAACATTGTATGCAATATGGGTTTTGTTTGGGGCCTTGATCATAGTTTTCAATGATATAATTTTTATAAAATAATAATTTATATAATAAAATTTAAAATATTAAAAAGCTTGAATAATAGAAGTGGGTAGACAAAAAATATGACGTGGCATTTGGACATTTTCTAAGAAACCTTCCAAAAGTAGAGGGTCACCTTCATAATGACTATTTGCAATTTTTCCATGGGTACCGTATGTATAGAATAGTTTTTTGTAAACGCCATAAAAATTGACAAGTCATGCTGCAACCACGGCATGTATGCCGTATATACTTGATCCAAGGTTTGTAACTTCCCAAGCTTAAAACAATGAATTTGAAGGAATCCTAAAATTGATCACCGTTGAAATTTAATTTTCATGAGAGATTATCATGGTTTCCATTAGCTGCAATGGATTTGGTCTAAAAGTTACATTCGTATAGCTTAATCAAAGGTTTAATACAATGAAAAAATCCCACAATCAAACAGTATATATTAACGATGATGGGAAAAATATGCAATAGTATATGTGTGTGTGTGAACAATAATAGTGCAATTACAGAGTAATCTGCGAACCTGAATTAAAGCCTGAATTTCCCTTTTCAACCAACTCAACAGCCATCGATTTGGCTGAAGATATTTACGGGATTTCCAGTACTGCGATACATTGAAAACACCACTTAAGGTACCTGTTCAATTAAAAATTGAAGGAAAAAGATAAATAAAGGTCATATGACAAGCAGCGACCCAGCACAAAGACAAAAGAACCTAATCATTTAAATTAAAAATAAGGTGGAAATACCTGATTTAATGTAGTAGCATTGTAATCTATACTTGTGTACTTTTGAAAAGAAAACGCTGCATATGTCATTGTAAAAGAATTGAGTAAAACAATATTATTTTCAGATATGGCAATTCAGGTTTAGGAAAAAAGATCATTTGACCATAATACCTATTTCTAGAATCTTGATTGATATAATACTTTTGGAAACAACTGCCGTCATAATCGTGTATAATAGAAAAATTGTCTGTCTGCAAGTTTGACACATGATACAGTTAAAAGCCTGAAAACCCAAAAGCCCTCAAAAGCAAAAAGTGGAAAATGAATATGAGGAAAATAGTAAATAGACTTGGCGATGCAAACGAAAGTTTAGCTATAAATCTGATTTTTCTAACAAGAGTAACTTAAATGCGTTAATATTTTGTAAGAGTTATCAATGTGCTAAGATGCAGCATATCCCCGCAAATTTGTATACGCTGATGGTAGCTATCCCTGCCACCAGTGAAGTACTTTGATCAGCCCCTTCTCAAGACGCCACTACCCCCAAGAAAAACTTATGATACAAAACTATAAAATGCAAAATGATAAATTAAAGGTCAAATCATATTTTTGCCTTGCAACGCTGTCAATTTTTGGTCATCCGTAGAGCCCAAATTGAAACTATTTTTCCATTAATGACATTGAGGAGATTGATGGGTATTGGATTTTGTGATCAAATATCAAAAACTTGTTTAGCTTGTTCAACAGACATAACCAGGTAAATTTGAAAATTGGAATAGGTAAAAGCAATGTCATTTACTTTTTCGTCACGGTTGCGCAGTTCCAAAGGGTCTTCTCTATGAAGCAGTGATTTCATGTAACTAACCAACAAATCCAAAATGCACACAAATTGTCCACTGATTCACATTAACTCATCAATCCAGTATCCAGCATTATTAATTAAATTTCTTGTAGCATTCTTGGAAAATCTTACAGGATTCAAGAAGAATCCCAAATAAACTTCGGGTGCTAGGTAAAGTTTTTAACAAAGTCACAACAGCTATAACTCAAAGTGAGGGTACAGTATGGATACAATAGAGAGAGAGAGAGAGAGAGAGAGAGAGAGCATTGGTCTTAGCAAAAGCAATAGAAATTGCATAAGCTACGTTGGGTAACACACTCGAATATTTTATACTACGATATTAATATGCCACTATTTTTTAGGACAAGGGGTTTAGAAATGAACAAATTTTTTTTTTGATCCGAAACCAAATGCTTTATTAAAATAAAATAATCAAGCATTACAAAGATGAGAACAATCATGGTGAACCAGCAGTCCACCAAACCCCTTATAACCTCAAGCTAACTGAGGAAAAACAAGAAGGAAAAAAAAATCAGCAAAACAGCTCCAAAAACATCTCCATCACTGGATAGCTGCACCCCAATTCGAACAAATGACAGAAATGGAAAGATTGACGAATAAACTAGAAGACCTAGCCTAAATAGATGATAACAGCTTCTTAATAATAAGGGATACGCAGTGGCACCAATTAGTATAGAGATTTAATAGAAAATAAACCTTGCAAAGAGGACACTTCACAGAGGCAGCAGGACGAGAATTCTTACTAGAAACCACATTGGTCCAATGAAGAATGCATTTGAAGCAAAACTTATCTGCAAAAACGTTAACAGTAAGGTCCCTGCTTAAATACCAACTGAATAGTATACACACAGACTCTCTTATACAGACAACTATGTTCTCAAGTCTCAACCCCTAGGTCAACCTTGGGGCTTATTTAGCCAAAGACTTTCATGAGAAAGGCCACATGAAACCGTATGCAAAATAATAAATAAATGAATTACAATAATAAACAAACATGGGACTTGAATAAAAAAAACAGATGTATTTTCATGAATGCCAATGAAAGAATACTCATTTGTATCCACTCAAAACAAGATACATTGAATATAGTTGAACCTAGACTACAATACCACTGTTACAAAAAGCACTAGGCGGAATGTGCGCGTAGAGGATGCCTAGCGTCTTGAGCACCTAGGTGTTAGGGGGCCAATTCTTTATTTATTTTACTTTAAAACATAATCCTATAGGAAATCATTCACTAACCAAAACATTTCACATAATTTAATCATAAAAAAATAAAAAATAAAAATTAAGTTTCGAGACAAAAAGGAGTGAAAAGCCTCATCCATCTTGAGTAGTCAAAGCCTAGCGCCTCAAAAGGGGCAAGGCAGCCCTAACCGGGGATTTTTAGAAGAATGTGAATGCTGCCGGTCGTTGCCGGTCCCAAGCCCGGGTAAAGGAGGAGGGTTGTGTTAGGCAGTCGGCAGCCAACGTTAAACTTAGTCGAATCTTTATGACATGGACAAACGATATAAGAGTGTTAATGCTAGGTCGTTGCCCAGAAGCAACGCGCTGGATCGTCCGAGTCCAGTGACAAATGAGCAAGGCCGCTACATCGCCGCCTGGGTGTAGTGAAAAATAAGCAAGGGTTCCCGCATCTTTGTGAACGGGTGCGGGTAAAGAAGCTAGTTCATGATAGGAGGATTCGTTTTGGGACTTGGAATATAGGCACACTCACAGGAAAATCGATGGAAATAGTTGACACTATGATCAGGAGGAGGATCAATTTCATGTGCCTTCAAGAAACTAAGTGGGTTGGAGCTAAGGCGAAGGAATTAGACACTTCGGGTTTTAAGCTTTGGTACACTGGCAAGGTTAAATCGAGAAATGGAGTGGGTATAATTGTCGACAAATGGTGGAAGAAGGACATTGTAGATGTAAAGAGGGTAGGAGATAGGATCCTAGCCCTAAAATTCGTAGTGGAGCAGGACACTTTTAATGTGATAAGTGCTTATGCACCTCAAGTCGGGTGTGAAGAACACCTCAAGATAAAATTTTGGGAGGACTTAGAAGGCTTGATCCAGGATATACCACTTAGAGAAAAGATTTTCCTAGGAGGGGATCTGAATGGGCACGTAGGGAGCTCTTCTGAAAACTATAGGGGGGTGCATGGAGGTTATGGCATTGGGGTGGTAAATACCGAGGGAAAATCTATCCTTGATTTCTCGTCTGCTTATGATCTTATGGTTGCCAATACATGTTTTAAGAAGCGGGAGGAGCACCTCATCACATACAAGAGTGGGGCAGCATGCTCGCAGATCGATTTCTTCCTCTTTAGGAAAGGAGATCGAAAGAGTTGTATGGACTGTAAAGTCATACCTGGAGAGAGCTTGACTACCCAACATAGAGTCCTGGTGATGGATATACGAGTTAAGGGGAAAGTGAAGAGAAGGGGCCAAGGTAAGGTTTCAAGGATTAGATGGTGGCATTTGAAGGGTGAAAAACAAAGGATCTTTCAACACAAGGTGCTGGAGGGAGGGTTTTGGGAGGCAAACGGAAGCGCAAATGATATGTGGGACAAGGCGGCCGAGGGGATCAGGAAGATAGCTAAAGAGACGCTGGGTGAATCAAGAGGGTGTGGACCTAGGGATAAAGAATCTTGGTGGTGGGATGATAGTGTACAAGATAAAGTTAAGGTAAAAAGGAAATGCTTTAAAGCTTGGTCTCTATGTAAGAATGCGGAAAATTGGGAATCTTACAAAGAAGCAAAGAAAGAGACTAAGAAGGCGGTGAGTGAGTCGAGGACTAAAGCTTTTGATGGATTATACCAATCTTTAGGCACCAAAGCTGGGGAAAAAGCTATTTACCGACTTGCTAAAGGTCGAGAAAGGAAGACAAAAGACTTGGATCAAGTGAGATGCATTAAGGACGAAGAAGGTAATGTCTTGGTTAAAGAACAAGACATACAAGAGAGATGGAAGAACTATTTTCACAAATTATTTAATGAAGGTTACGAGATTTTAGCATGTGGAGATGAGCTGAACATGCGAGAGGATGACCAAAATTTCACCTTTTATCGCAGAATTCAAGAAAAGGAAGTGAAAGAAGCATTGATACGAATGGATAGTGGTAAAGCAGTTGGGCCAGATAGTATACCTATTGAGGTTTGGAAGGGTCTAGGTGATAAAGGCATTGGTTGGCTCACAAGGTTTTTCAACAAGATATTGAGGTCAAAGAAGATGCCGGAAGAATGGAGGAGAAGCACCCTAATCCCGATTTATAAGAATAAAGGGGATATACAAAATTGCGCCAATTACAGGGGGATTAAACTCATGAGTCATACTATGAAGTTATGGGAAAGGGTGATTGAGCGGAGACTAAGAAAAGAAACCAGCATTTTAGATAATCAATTTGGTTTTATGCCCGGAAGGTCGACCATGGAAGCAATTTACTTGTTGCGGCGTTTGATGGAGCAATATCGGAGGGATCAAAAGGACCTACACATGGTTTTCATTGACTTGGAGAAGGCGTACGATAGGGTACCCAGAGAGATTTTGTGGAAAGCCCTAGAGAAGAAAGGGATTAGGATTGCCTATATTCGTGTTATCAAGGACATGTATGAAGGAGCTATGACTAGTGTGAGAACACATAGTGGGTCCACAGAAGATTTTCCTATAACTATAGGACTACACCAAGGGTCAGCTTTGAGCCCTTATCTGTTTACCTTGGTCTTGGATGTACTCACGGAACACATTCAAGAGCCAGCACCGCGATGTATGCTGTTTGCAGATGATATTGTCCTAGTGGGTGAGTCCAGAGAAGAGCTAAATGGGAAGGTGGAAACTTGGAGACAAAATTTAGAAGCGCATGGCTTTCGTTTAAGCAGAAGTAAGACAGAATACATGGAGTGCAAGTTCAATAAAAGGCGGAGCACTACTAACTTAGAGGTAAAAGTTGGGGATAATGTCATACCACAAGTCACTCGGTTTAAGTATCTTGGATCCATTATACAAGAAGATGGGGAGATAGAGGGAGATGTAAATCACCGGATTCAAGCAGGATGGTTGAAATGGAGGAAAACTTCGGGTGTGTTATGTGATAAAAAGGTACCACTCAAGTTAAAAGGAAAATTCTATCGTACCGCGGTTAGACCAGCAATGTTGTATGGGACTGAGTGTTGGGCGGTCAAAAGCCAACACGAGAATAAACTAAGTGTAGCTGAGATGAGAATGTTGAGATGGATGAGTGGCAAGACTAGGAAAGATAAGATCAGGAATGTTACCATCAGAGAGGGAGTTGGGGTGGCACCTATTACAGAAAAGATGGTTGAATCTCGACTTAGATGGTTTGGGCATGTATGGAGGAGACCTGCAGATGCCATGGTTAGGAGAGTTGATCATATGGAGGGAAGCCTAGTTGTTAGAGGCAGAGGAAGACCTAGAAAAACTATAGGTGAAACTATTAAGAAGGATTTAGAGGCGAATGGTTTCACTAGAGATATGATTCATGACAGACCACTATGGCGTCGTTTGATCCATGTAGCCGACCCCACCTAGTGGGATAAAGGCTTGTTGTTGTTGTTGTTGTTGTTGTGAATCAAAACCTACTTCTATGCATGGAAGATGAAGAACCACCAGCAAAATTGCACACATGAATTGAGGAGGGTACACAACATATTCAAGACCAAAACGGGAGGACACAATGTTATTTGTGTTAATATAAGCCAAGAACTTAAAATGCCCTCCTACAGATTTATTTTACTGACATGCAAACTAAACTGGTCTACATTGCATAAAACATATTGGGAAGCATGTAGCAACACTCAATGAAGAACAAACTGTAATTTGTGTTAATATATGCGAGAATCTTAAAAATGTCCTATTCAAGATATATTTTATTGAAATGCAAACTAAACTGGAATACATTGCATAAAATAAAATGTAATCTGCTTGATCTGTAATCATCTATTGCCATTGGGAAGCATGTAGCAACAACCAAAAGAAAAGGGCTTTCCTATGTAAAAGGAAATATGGAATAAACTAGCACCAGTTTGCATACGGAGATTGGTCTAGATCTGAATATATGAAACTAGACATCTCTTTCCGTATTGTGAAAGTCAAAAAATACGGGATCACTGGAGTTGACATTTTGGGTAGCAAATGTACCCTGTTTGGGGTTGGTGCACCCATTTTGCAGTACGCGGGAGTATTTCACAAATTAAGCAACACTGTTCAAGGCATGTTCAGCTTACTAGAGAGACAAAGATAATAGTAATATACGATTATCATTTCAATCCATGTTCAGAAAATTAACATCTCTTTCCATATTGTGAAAGTCAAAAAAATAGGGGATCGCTGGAGTTGTCGTTTTGGGTCGCAAATGTTCCCTGTTTGGGGTTGGCGCACCCAATTCGCAGTACGTAGGGGTATTTCACAAATTAAGCAACACTGTTCAAGGCATATTCAGCTTATTAGGGAAACAAAGATAATAGTAATATACGGTTATCGTTTCAATCCATGTTCAGAAAATTAAAATCTAGTAAACTACTGTGAAACAAAGGTAAAAGTTTGTTATAGCGTCCCCGCTCATGTAATTCTCAGCTTTTGCTGACCTGTAAAACCAAGAGGCAACTAGTAAGATCACTCAAAGATTTAGGGGATGATAAATAGTAATTTAAGGTTCAGTCTGCGTCATTTGATGACTATGTCTCAAGCTCTCAATGGAAATAATGTACATCTTTGGGCATGTGAAGCTATAGTGTTTTACAAGGCTATGCGCCATGTTGGAGAATTGTCATGAGGTCAACGCCTATGAAAAACTACAAAGGAAGCTTAAAAAACACCTCATGGGATTGTAGCAACTTGCATGCCCCATGCAAGGGTCCTTGAAGCACAATATGACAGTTCAAAACATTCAAGGCAAGCAGAGAGGGATAAGGACTTTTAAAAGAAAATAGGACTCGGACATCTAACAGAGTAGCAACTTCACTATGAATGATGACATATTAATTGGCACACTGAAACTCTTCTTGTTATAGTTCCTGTTAAAGAGCACGATATACATTGTGGGCCCACTACCTAATAGCTTAAGATTTTGGGAGAAATGGCTCCTTATATAGTATGAGAGGCCATGGTTCAGCAAGATTTCGGGTTCGAATCCTCCAGCTTGCATTTATTTACCCCTTTGTGTTTGTGCAGTACGCAAGTTGTTTTTTGTGCACTTTGTGCACCTTAGCTTTCATTTGTCTCTCCATGTGTGAGTGGGGGTCGCATGTGAAGGGGAGTATTGAAGTGTATGATATACATTGTTGGCCCAATACCAAATAACTTAAGCTTTTGGGAAAGATGGTTTCTTATAGTTCTCTTAAATATAACTTTTACTTATTTCACCTTCTATTTTAACAATGAAATATGACAACTTCAACCAAAATAGGCACCTTCTTTTCTTTTCTATTTTTGATAGCAAAAGAAATTTCATTGACGGAGTGATTACATGGGGAGGACAAGGAATCCACAATGGTGAGAAGAATGACAAAATAAAAATCGGAACACATTCATCTATAAAAGACCTCCAGCCAATCCAGCAGAATTTATGATAATGAAAGAACCCTAAAAGCACCCCCTATAGAAGTCCAGAGAGATCCAAGGAAGATCCACTCTATACCACAAAATCTCAAAAGAAGAACTCTGGTTTCTCCAAATCTTTGCAGTCCACCAAACACAAATTAGCTAGATGACTTCAAACATGATACCATGCCATAAGACTGTGCCATTGTCACCCGAAAGATAACCACTATAGTGCTGGATAAAAAGATCCTCTCCGGAGAACTGAAAAAGATTAATTCAAAGTCACAAAGCCACCACCCCAGCATTGTAAAAAAGTTGAAAATGAGTCTCGCCTGAAGAGCAACACATGATATTAAAATTTGGAGAAAGAACCTTAAAAGGCCTCCTCTTCCTACAGTCATTTGTATTAAGCTTATGCACGGGACCAACAACCAAACAAGCTGGGTTTGTGCATTGGCAAAAGAAGCTAAAATGGATAGCAAATGAATGTGCATCTTCAGCCTCCCTATCATGTAGTGATCGAAAGAAATGAAAGTCCCAAACTAAAGAATCACCCTCCCATGAAAAAGAATTGAGAGATGGGAGAAACATGGAGAGTAGTAATCTGATATGAAAGTGGAAAATAAATGTGAAAAGATGTGTCAGCTACCAACAATCCTCCCAGAATTTAACATCCAAGAGCACACATGGGAGACATTATTCCCTAGACAAGCATCCACCCATTCCTCTGGGACAGTACTTACTCCTGATTACTCTATGCCAAAGGGAATTTGATTCCACCGAAAACACCACAACTAATTTCCCACCAAACAGATGTTTTTGGGCACCGCCCCACCTTTTCTCAGAATCCCTCGGCTTTAGGCCTACATACATGTTCCCGGGTCCCAGGAAGATCTCTTCTACCATTCCCTACCCCATATCACCCAAAAAAAAAAAAATCTTCTCAATCTCTCTATCCTATTTTCCACCCCAACCAAAATTCGAAAGAGTGACATATATTAAATGGGGATACTCGACAAACAAGAAAAAGTGACATATAGTGAATAGCAGTACCTCCTCCAACCCTCTAATCATCTAGAGACCCTCCCGATCACTAGATCCCAGAAAGAGCCTCCACTCCTCTTATCCACATTAATTCCAAGTCCTGAGATTTGCTCAAAGACCCTCAAAACCATATAAAAACTCAACCCTCCACCAATCCCAATTCCTCAGCTCTACTCACCATACAACAACACATCCACCACCAAGGTAAAATTGTAAACAAAAAGGATAAAGCCCCTCCATGCCGAAAACCACTCCCCAGCCTTTCATTGACTAATACAAGAAAATGACACGAGCGAAAGCAGCCTCGTATCCACCCCAAAGACTCAAAATACAATGACTTAGGTTGCATTTGATTTTTCCACTCTATATGCTTAATTTAAAATGTTGAATTTGAATGCTAAATGCCAATCAAATGGATGTGATTCATTTTATTCTATTTTGTTTTGGATGTTGACACAAATGATTTCCATTTCTATCCTTCTACAAAGAGAAAGCCCTACACTATTAGATTAATGGGGAGGGGAATGTTGCATAATAGCGGTGAGACTCAAAACTTGGTCTTTCAAAGGGTCAGGCATACATGCAACCAAATGGGGCCCGCCACTCTAATACAACCTAATATTTTTTAATAATAATAATTTTACTTTGCATAAACTTAACCTGAATGCATATAACCAAGTCAACTTAGAACTATTAGCATATTTCTGTTTATAATTGTGAAGTAATTCATAGCATGAGATAGTGAAAGTATATAATCAGCAAAATACATAAGCAACATCATGCAGCAAAATCAAAGTCATTTCGCTGATTTGGGCCAAATCAGATCAACTATGTAGCAAAGTGTTCTATGCAACTATGCACAAAAGTCAGGAAACAGAGACAGAGAGAGATACAGACAGAGAGAGAGAGAGAGATAACTTGGTGGTAAAATTAAACTGGTAATTTGATTACACAAATATATAATAAAAATTAAATCGTTATAATGATTCAGGACTATTTAGAGGGGATTGTGCCTTGAATACTTGGTGATGAATCTAAACCAAAAACATCTTAAAAAAATAAACACCATTTACCTTTTCATGATGAAAAGCTTACCAAAAATGATATCAAATAGCCCTTAAACTAAAATAAATATCAAAACCTAGAAGTCCATGAAATTCTATAAATCAGGTACTACTCAGTTTAGCTAAAAAATTACGAAGACATAAAATTCAAATTCAAACCCATGTGAAACCTGACTAGCTTTTTTCAGTTTGGAGAGGTCGATTCAAGCAACAAGTGCAGTTAGCTTCGACATACACCGGATTGCAATTCAAACTGAATTAAAATCAGAGTAAGTTCATGTTAATATGCGTTGGGCTGTAACAAATGAAGCACAGATTCTTTGAAGTAATCAACAAACCCGAACCGGATTGGATTATGCATCTCTACCCCGCTTCACACCCTTTGTGTATCAAATCTTTAAACTATTTTATGGAATCTGCTCAGATTCTCGTAGCATTCTCAAACAATACTATAAATAACTACAGGCAATCGTAATTTCTGAACTAAATTACAAAACCTAGAAGCAAAAGAGAAGCTATAAGGGACGTTTGACAGAGAGTGACGGCATAGATGCCTTAGGCAACGAAAAAGAAAGATTAGAAAGCTAGAGTCAAGTGTATCGAAACTTCTTACGAGTTTATCTTCATGGGAATGTGTAATTATTCTATACACTAATGAATGTAACTTAAATCAAGATTATCTACAGCTACATATGTTGTCTCTGCAAAAATCAACAATACCATCTATATCATTGTTTTATTGCCAGATGCAACCGTATCCTATTTCTTGAGATTTCTTGAATCACCACTCCTCCACCCTGTGCACTAACAACCCCCTCCCCTCCCCTTCAGCAACCGAAAAGAAAACAATGAAGAAGCAAGTTAAATTCGCAAGTACGAACTGAGCGAAAATGGATACACCGGTCAAACAGACTTCAACTACAATTGATTTACATAAGTCGGCCTCTTGGGCTGTAATTCATTGCTCTATAGTCATTAGGATTTGTAAGACTAAGTTTATCTTAATTCTATTTCACATAAAACCTGGAGTCTAATCCAACACATCAACACATCAACAAGAAAGGCATCATTAGACAATCAACTAATTGAAATCTATCAACCCATGGCGAGCCACAAACAATTTTTAAAAGTGATGATTCGAATCATTTTACATGATTCCACAACTAGTTTCTTCTACTAGCAAGATATGCATCGAATGAAGGGGAAACTGATCCTTAATTACATCTAAAATGAAACTGAAAACTGAATTGGCCACCATTGGTCAGTAAGCAATTATAGAACTAACTACAAGTTGTGGTTACACATGCATGATTGACTCACTCGAAAACATCAATACACAGCAAAAGCAACAAATTTCATCAGCAGGAAATAATAATAATAATTGAGTACTAGTAATTAAGACCAAAATCACAAGCCTAACACATTTTCTAATTCTCAAGCTACTAATTTATATAGGCAGGGCTAAATTCATGTACCACTTTGCTTGGTTTTACCTCCTCCGTGCATGTGCAGCGAATAAATAGGCACATACTCTGTATATGCGCAGAATCAGTATTTGGTACAAAAAAAAAATAGTGGCCCCACGCGTATGCAGCGAGTATGCACCTATTCATTTGTTGCATATGCGCCAAGGAGATAAAAGCAAGTCAAGAAGTGTGCGTATTTAGCAGCAGCCTTTATAGTTTATATATCCTCTTCCAAGATCCAGTTATAGTTTATATATCCTCTTCCAAGATCCAGTTGACCCTCAATTGATTGCACGGTAAAAATAAGGGTAAGATAAGACCAAATAATTCACTTCAAATCAAATGATAACACAGAGAGAAGAATTTAGGGTTTAAAAGCTTTGGCCTATGAAATAAATTAACACAGAAGAATATATATATATATACAGAGAGAGGGGGAAGAGAAATGTACGGAAGCAGTGATCCAAGTAGGATTCTTGAAGGAAAGGTCCTAAGCAAATGGGGCAAGAAGGGTTGTTGGAATTCAATTCCAAGGAAAAGCTGGGGGTGCCTATATTCTTCTTCTGCTCCATCAACCTTCTTCAGTTCAACCCCATTTCTCAGCCATCGCATATTTTGAGCGATTCGGAAAGGCACAGCAACCCTAACGGTGGGAAGGAAAACAGTTAATCAGGAAGGGAAGAGATGGAATAGATCGGTAAGGAATGCGTGTAATTGTTGTAGGAATGTAATTTAATATATTATTAATAAATTAAAGTTAAATTTAAAATGATGTAAAAAAGTTATTAAAATATATTTTTTTCTTTTAATTCTTTTTATATTTAAAGGAGGTAAAATAAAAGAGTAAAGAAGATTGGTATTTTTTTTAATCCTTTTGTATTATTTCCACTCTTTTTTATGAATTTATTTAAATGAGTGAAATGCAATATTTTTTCTTTTTTTTTCTTTCTTTTTCTTTCCACTTTCTCAATTCAAACGGACCGTAAACTAATTCTCTAAATTAATTGAAGAGTTCAGTTTGTACCTGAAGTAATGTTTTCAGACAGCTTGCGCCCTATACATTTCATTTGGGTTAAATGGTATTGGCACATTTAATTTTTAATTTGGACACATCTTATAAAGGTAAATTTTGTCTTTTACTATATTAATTTATTATTAGTACGGCTACACTTTATACTATTAATAAGAAAAAAAAATTAAGCATTACATTAAAAACCAAAATAGTTTCTAAACAATTAGGATCGTCTCTATCCTTACGTGTGCGATTGTCTATTTCTTATGAATTTCTTTGAGTTAGCTCTATGCTACTGCAACATCGTCAAAGTTTTTAGTTGGCATAATCCTAGTATATATGAAACCTTGTGCTACACTTGTTCACTTCTTATTTTGTACAGGAAAATAAATGAAGCTATTTTACACACAAAACTCTATTACTAAATCACACTCAGCTGTGACAAAATACCTAATTAAAATTAAACAGCATAACCCAATTAATACAATTATTATACAACTAGATTTAATCATTTTTAATAAAGTAACAATTAACCGAGCAATTACCAAACTACAAAGAACCAACAAGAAGCAATAAATAAAGCAGCACCTAATTGAAAAGTCCCTAAAAATCTATTTACAAATAATCTAACTTTTGTTTCTTCCTTGATGCAAATAATTGAGTACGTAGTAAAAATAATTTATTATTTAAAAGTCATAAAACATCTACATAGAAGTATACCATATATTGTAGTGCTTCTTAAATTCAAAAAAAAACTAGCATCTATAACTCGATACAAAGTCTAAATTCTTAGTATTATAAGATGATGAAAATAGTATAAATTATAACTCAAAACATTAATCGAATTGAACGAAAATACGCATTAATTAAGATGTTTAACGCTTACAACCACCATATTTTTTATACCAACCAATAGCAACTCCAAGATGCTTAGTTGCAAATAAAAAAATAAAAAAATTATAGCATTAATTGATATATTCAACTAATAGCTAGCGTAAACAAATAACATAAAACCAATAATAAATAATATTTGAACAAAAAGCAATAAGGTAAAATAATAAATAATAATTTCAACAAAAAGTAACAAAGTAAAATAAAGGCTGGACTTACAATTTGCGGAGGTATGACCCATTAAGACCATGCATTATGGACAACTAATATAAGTTTCTCAATCATCAAACTTGGCTTGTACCAACTCCTTCCATACAGCAGCATCTTCATTCCGTATTTTGTCCCAACCTGGCATAACTCGTGGAAGTGGTGCATCTTGTTTGAGGAAAACTTTCATGAAGTGATACTCATCATATAAAATAATAGGAACAATTTTGAACTCTGGTATTCATCCATTCCTCAAAGGTAAATATGTGCATGATTGTAACGAAGAAAAAACACAAAATACACAATTAAAAGCAGTGGCAAATAGTGGTCCCATTTCAAGCAATTGCATCCAATATTTTTTTGTGCACCCATATGGATTAAAAAAAATTAACCTTGCCTCCACTTTCCTATAGTTTTTTTCACCGCCTAATTGGTAGTTGTATAGTTCAACATGTTGCCTTAACTCATCCTTCCATCCATCACCCAACATAGCAATTGTAACATCCTTCCATCCATCATCTTTATTTTTACCCAATAATTCTGCACAAGCTCTAAAACTACATTGGCCATCTGGTGCAACATCTTTTATTGCATTAATAACATGCTCATGAATTTTTGGATTGAAGAGAGCTATAATTACTTGCATCAAGTCTGCATTAGACAAATCTTTCAATAGTGGCTTCATTTCCTTAGGTTTCATTTTTAGAAAAGTTTTACTAATTGACACTAACTCTTCAAAAGTCTTGACATATTCAAATCCCAAAGGATCCCTTTTTGTATTATGAGTTGTTGCTTCTTTTTTTTTCAATATTTTAGGTCGTCCCTTTGAGACACTTTGAGCAAATGGTTCATTCAACCATGTTGTCTCCGGATTAGCAAGCTCTCTTATTTTCTTTACTAGCATTTTGCGCTGATTGTAACTACATTCTTGAGCTTTTTTTTTTAGCATTTCTATCACTAAATCTAAATCCAAATCATCACAAATTTGAAATTTTGACGCTATTAAAAGTTTTGCCTAATAAGAATCACACATAGATAAACAAATAAATCTACTTTGACTAGCAAAATTCCACAATCTCATGTGCACATGGGAGACCATGAATCATTTGAAGAACACACCCACAACTTTTCTTATCAATGCCAATGTACTGACTCCTCTTAATTTCTTCCAGTATCAAATCCAATGCATGGTGAGAGATGTAACCTCTTAAGTCCCATAAAGCAGGCAAATGATAGGCATACATGACACGAACTAAACTATGTTCAAACGACTCCATTACTGCTGTAACCTCTCCAATAAGCATGTTGTGAATAGAATGCCACAAAATTGTCTCGAATATAACTGATACAATCTGGTACTAATTTATCTTATTTATTTTCAAATGCGTTCTAATGATCATCGTATTCTTTCTCTGAAATTGAATAAATTATTTTATTCCAATCATGTTCAAATGCAACCCATGCATTGTTAGTTTCAAACTTCCTTTTGCAATGTGACATGACATTCTTTACTATATGCCATACACATAATAAATGAGTTGTGCTGGGGAATACTTTACGAATAGCGCTAATTAATGCTAGTTCCCTATCTGTAGCAAAGACGACTGAGGTTTGATACGAATCAAACACATCCTTTAATTTGTAAAGGGCCCAAGTAAAGTTATCTTCACTCTCACTTGCCAAAAATACAAAAACAACACGAAATGTTTTAGTTGTGCACGTTACTCTAACAACCACAAGTAGTGGGCATTTAAACCGATTGGTTTTGTATGTACAGTCCAGCATCATGATAAAAAGGAAACATTTCGCAATATTAATTAATTCAGGATTTGCCCAAAATAAGTCTAACACCTCTTCAGTCTTAGGATTCCAGTTATGCCATTCGAGATAATTATTGTCATTTATTAACTTCATGAGTTGTTGCATCACTGGTCTTCCTTCAGTTTCAACACTTTTATATTTTTTTTTAGCATTGTAAACTATAAACATAGTGGACTTGTTCTCCTTATTTCTTTGTTTTAGTGTTGTAAACACTTCTTTCGGTTTTACACCGCTTTTCGTCAAGTCCTCGACAATTATTTGCTCATCATCTTTCAACCTTCCAGCATAAGAATGGCCAATTAAAGTCCCTCAACCATATTTTACCTCAACCTTCCACTTGTCATTTATATATGAAATTCCTCTCAACTTAAAAGGGAAATTACACTTTTTTGTCCCAGTAGATCTTTTACTTTTGCTTTTGGCCTCCGAATTATCTTTTCCTAGTAAATTACTTTTCTTGTGGTGGCTATGGACAACACCACCCCTCTCGCAACCTAATAGTAACTTTGGCTTTTTTGAAATGATCCTTACATTAGAGTTCGCAATAATGATGACCGTGTGTAACTTAAAGCCAACATCATGTGCCCACTTTATTAACTCCTCCTGCGAGTTAAATACCTATTTGCATAAAAAATGTAAGCAACAATTTAAGTAAATGTAAACATATTTAAAACATTAATTTTTTTCTAAAATAATTTTAAAAGGTTAAAATTTTCACCTTATATGTGGTAAAGCGTGTCTTTAAATCGACATTGTCATGTTGGTCATTAGTCATTTCTGATGGTGGTACAATGAACTTTTCACCATCTTCGATTCATAAACTTTATGTGTGATCTTCCTGCACATAATAAATACAATAATATAAGCCTTTTTTCTCATAGTTAAACCAAATATACTCGATTAATGGATTAAAGCAAAATGTAAAGCATTTTTTAATATAAAGAAGAGGTTTATTATCTCATGTTGTTTGAATTAGGAAAAGGGAGAGGAAGAAAGGGGATGACTTAAACCAGAAACATGCCCCATAAAACATATAGTCTTTAAACGTCATTATAATATATAGCGGTGGATCTAGAATGTTATGTTAAGGGCAAAAAGATGAGTGCTAATAAATTAAACTTAGAGAGGCCAAAATAATTCTTGGCCAGTGTTTTTCCACAATGAACCAAAAATGGTTTTACTATCACTTGTAAAATTAACTTAATTATTTATAAAGGACTTGATTATTAGCATGTACTAATTTATAGTAATAGCAATGATAATATATATAAAATCAATAAGTTTTCTTAGGTATATAAAACAAAAATGAGGTTTCTAAATATGTAAGAGCACCATTGCTAATATATTGCATGACCATTTTCCTCTTTTTCTAGACACAAGACATACTTTAGTCAATTGACTAAGCAATCTCATATGAAAAAAATATAGCAAAACAAGAATAAACAAATTTAAAAATTACTAGAAGAATAAATTATCCTAATTAAAGCATAATTATCGCTGTTATCAATGCACATTTTAGGTTCTCTACCATTTATATATGCATAGTTTAAAAAATTCCTATAAGTGGTAAATCAATAGCGACAACTTGAGACTATATATCATACTAACTGTGTGCATATCCTTTCATTATAGTTGTAACATAACATGTTTACTTAAAGTTACAATGTTTTCAGATGCAAATCGCAACAATGGTTAACTGAAAACTAAAAATTTAAATTTAAAAACATACATAGCAATTAAAAATACAAGTCGGTAAAGATCTACCATACGTCCATATATGTATTCCTGGGCTGTAGGTCTAATAAGGTCAATGGAAAGTTATATTGAAATTGAGTGTTTACTATAATACACACTTGTAAAGATAAATTAAATATACATGAAATTTATGAAAAAAAAATAATTTTGTTGAACTTATCTGGCATTGCAATGATGAAAAAATCAGATTATCCATGAATTTGAATAGCAATTGAAAATGGAGCAAAATCACCAAGTAAAGAGAAAGGGGATTGTGGAATAAAATGATAAAGAGAAGATGTATACAAAATTAGGGTTTTTTAAATAATATATGTGCCCTTACTAAAGTGATAAAAAAATAAATTTTAACTTAATGCGATGTGCCCTAATTAAAAACTAAATGTGCCCATAGCATTAACTTTAATTTGTTGCAATCAACTCTAATAGGTCATTTATGGTCAAATTTCTAACCGTGACAACGAGCATCTTAAACGTACTTTTCAAGGGTAATTTAGGCATAATACAAACTGAAATGGAGGATTTGTTTGTTAAGAATGAAGTGTAAAATGGAATTTGGTTGTATAAATGAGGGCTTTATTTGTTTTTCATTTATTTGATTTGTGTGCCATCAAAATTAGCCTTGGAAAATACACGTGGATGCCAGTTAGAAATTTAATCAAAAATAGCTATTAGGGTTGATTGCAATAAATTGAATGTATAGGTACACATTGTATAAAAAAAGGTGCAAGTTGAAATCTACAATTAGTTTAGGGTGCATTGATGTAATTTAGTCTATAATATAAATATAGAGACAATTTAATTATCAAACTTAAAACAAAATTAGATGTGGATAGAAACCAACAAGTATATAAAAGAGATGGCGGTTTTTTTTTTCAAATTTCAAAGGGAGAAGATGGCAGTTATTTTTTTAAAAAAATTTCAAAGGAAGAAAAGGGACAAAAAAAGGAAAAAATAAAAATTTGACACGTGACTACTTGAGAATGTGACACTTGTTAGAACATGGTTCAAAGCTTCTATTATTAATATTAGTTATTAGATATCATGATAGGTAGGGGTGTTAAGACCAATCCAAAAACCGACCGAATAGACCGAACCGATCCAAACTGATCCATAAAACCCTGAATAGAAGAAAAACTGAAATCGAAAATGAGAAAACCGAAACCGAATAGTTTGGTTCGGGTTCGGGGCAAGCTAGTCCCAAACCGAACTAAACCAAACTGAATCGAATTATATATAAAAAAAATAAAAGTTGTTAATATATATTCTAAGAGCACATGTTAAGTATAATCTTTACTGTAAAGCCCGAGAGATACTATACTATTTACTATAAAATATTGATAGCAACTTGGTCTCATTCCTTTCTAATATTAGTAGCATTTGCATTACCTAATCAAAGAAGATAATTCCTTATCTTGCCTCCCTTTTTATAATACTTTTTAAGCAAACTCAGTCTTTAACTTTTATTTGAATATATATATATATATTAATACTTAACACTAATATCTGTAACTTTAGTCATTAACTTTTATTTGTATTAATGCTTAAAAACTATTTTAGTTGATTAAAATTACATCTAAACTAAGTGACCTAGCTTATATGCTTAGAAACTGTCTCTTCCCACATACAATTAACTTAGGATCCTACCATTTTGCAATTAGAAGAGTGTGACAATGTATTTGCTCTACCTTTTCTACTTTCAAAATTACAAATTATTTTCATATAAATCTATTTCATTTTGCTAGGAGTGTTGTAATAGCTCGATTCCTTTTGTCTTTTTTCTTTTATTTAATATTTAATATTTTAGTTAAGCAAGTTACATTCATTGTTTTATGAATTTATGCTATTGTTTTTTTTTTCTTTTTTGTGAAATTCATTTAGAAAATATATATGTAAAAACTGAATAAAACCGAATCGAAACTGAACCGAAATATTTGGTTCGAGTTTGGGTTTACAAGATTTCTAAACCGAAACCGAACTTTTGCATTTGGTTTGGGTTTAGGGTGCCCCAGTTCCTACCTAGACCGAAACCGAAAATACCTCTAATGATAGGTTTGCTGTAACGAGGGATTTCCCCACTTTAGTAAAAAAGAAAAAATTCTAACTTAGAGGAGTAAATTGATGAATTATTTTTTGGAATTTTGCAGAGATAATCTATATTATGAATAGATAATCTCCACCAAATTTCAACAGTAAAAAATGTACATATATATCAATTTTTCAATATACTCACGTTTAGGTTGAGATTTTTTATGACTAGATTAATTTGGTGTTTTGGGTTACCTATAATCATGGGCACCCCTAGTCACTATAGTAAAGACGTATGGACGTTGGACGTACCAGAAGTTTTTAACACGCAACAATCAAGCCATCTATCCAGCTCATTGCTTGATGTTAGGGATGGCAACGGGTCGGTTTGGGGACGGGTATAGGGTCCCCCGCCCCCGACTTCCAAACCCACCCCCATACCCGCCCCCATCCCCGGTGTAGATATTTCGGGTATTCCCCGCCCCCGCCCCCGCCAGGTAACGGGTACCCACGGGGAACCCGATTTTCATTTTTTTTAGTATATAAAAAGAAAAAAACCTAGTCTAGCTAGCAAAAAGAATGTTAAAAAAATATATTTCTCAATCAATTTTAAGTACACTTATAATCCAAAAATTAACATGAGTCTATAACATACAACATCTTAAATTAATTCCAATAATTTACAGTCCAAAAGTATTATCAAAACAAACCCAAAAAACATAATATAAAAAAGTCTATTACTTTAAAACATAAACCACACCATTAAAATAAAGTCAAATAACAACATAACACAAAGCCAAATAACAACATAATCATTATCTTCATAACTCGGTCACAACACTTGCACCCTATAAGAAAGACATAAATAAATAGATTTATTAGAATTTACACAAAGCATAATAATATAAAAAAAAGTAAGTTTTGCATCGATAATGAAAAATACCTGATCATCATCATCTTTATCTTCATACACATTAGCTCTTACAAATTCCGTATCCTTAGAAGAAGAATCAACGTCACCATCTAAATAAAATTTCAAACAAATTTAATTAACCACTCACTAAATAAAAATAATCTAAATATAACAAATGAATATTTTATTACCTTTAATTTTCATCAATAACCAATCTTGAGCACACATCAAAGTTTCTAAAGTTTTTGGATGAAGTCTACTCCGATGTGGACTCACAAATCTACCACTAGTGCTAAAGGCGGACTCCGAAGCAACCGTAGATACGGGAATAACAAATATATCTTTAGCAATAGCACTTAAAGTAAGATACTTAATGCCATTTACTTTCCACCAAGCGAAAATACTAAAGTCATCAGTCCAAGGCAAAACGGGCTCATCCAAATAATAATCCAATTCGGACTTAACAATGTCATTAGTAGAGGTACTAGAAACAAATTGGGTAAATTGGTTAATCCAACTACTTTTTCCCAAACTCCCTTGTGTATGAGACATCATACTTGAGTATTCACAAGTAGACATTCCTAGTCCCACTTCCATATTTGCCTTCTCATTCATTTGATATTCACTCAACAAATCAAAACCAAGATTACGAATTTTCTCGATCTCTCTTATAGCCCCGTTCTCATAAATTTTAGAAAAATAAAACTCAATTCCCTTCATCTTAAATCAAAGCCAATATCCCATTAAGTGAATTCCAATACTTTTCAAATTTTATGATCATGCTAGTTGCCATACACCTAATTTCCTCAAAACTAGATAAAGCCCACTCTTTCATCGATCCCATAATTTCACAAATTTTAGGAAAGAAAAGGTTAATCGTAGGATATTTAGTTCCCAAAAACAACTCGGTTACTTCATAAAATAGCCCTAACCTTTCACAAATCTCCTTTGGCAACAACCATTCATTTTCTGAAGGCAAACTTCTATATTGGGACTCAGGCCGTTTCAATCTTTCAAACACTACTTTATAACCTAAAGCAGTGTTAAGCATTAAATAAGCGGAGTTCCATCTAGTTTTGCAATCAAGAGATAATTTTTTAGTACATGGAATCGAGCATTGTTTGGCAACTAAAGCAAACATTTCATCTCTCTTAGGTGTGGCCGTTCAATAAGCAACACTATCACGAACTTTTTCAATGGCATCACTAATTACTTCTAACCCATCTTTCACAATCAAATTCAAAATATGTGCCGCACAATGCATATGAAACACTCTTCCACCCAATAATAAAGAACGACATGGAATCTTATCTAAAAGATGATTAATCATGGCATTATTGGTTGTACAATTATCCACGGTTAAAGTGGACATTTTACGATCCAAGTTCCAATCTAGTAAGCAATCCATAAAAGTATCAAAAAGTACCTCGGCGGTGTGTGGACACGGCACGTATATAAACCTAATATCAAAAGAAAAAAAATTCAAGTAAGCAACTAAAACATATCACTAATAACATTCATAAATTAAATTAAAATAACAATAAAAATACCTCACAATTCGACTTTGCAAGATCCACGAATCATCAATGAAATGTGATGTTACAGCCATAAATCATCTTTTTTGATTAGAGGAAGTCCACATGTCAGTAGTAAATGCAAATTTACTTTGATTTCTACCCAACAACTCCAATGTTTTCGCTTTCTCAAACTCGAATATCTTCATTATATCAGACTTAACCGTATTTCAAGAAGGAACCTTAAACAATAGTTGAAGAGACCTACTATACTCTCTAAACCCATAATGTTCAACCATTGATAGTGGATACTCGTGTAAAATAATCATTTTACCAAGTGCATCTCTTGTGGCTTGTTGGTCAAATGTATAAGCTTCAAGTGTTGTCTTGCCATCACTTTTTCGAGGATTCAAAATTGATTGTTTAATGTCTCTAGTTTTTCTTAGAGGACATTTTTCAAAATGTTCACGCAAGTGAGATGTCCCATGCTTACTTTCTCCCCTAAGATTTTTTTTACAATAGTGACAAGTAGCTTTCATTGCCCCATTAACTTTTTGTCTTGTAAAATGTTTCCACACAAATGATTTCAATCTTTTATTAGATATTTCATCACCATCTCCATCGTCATCTCGAGCTCGAGTTGGATTTGAAGTCATATCAACATCAACATTATTAGTAGACTGTTGATTAGAAGTTACCTCAGTTAGAGAAGTGACGTTTTGACTCGTATTGGTTGGTATAGGACCAGTCCCATCTTCAATTGGATTGGACATTTTTTTATTTAAACCTAAATAAAAAAACCAAAGATGTTATCAAAATCAATTATAAATTTTTTTTATGTTATATTTTATTTAAATAAGTACTTTAGTATAAACTGTGATTGCTAAAAGCACTCAATAAATTACTCCCTTAAACTCATGAATCATGAATAAAATGGTTCTATGTATCTGCTTCAAAAAATAATAAATATTATAGCAAAATGAGAATGTAAAACCCACCTATGTATAAATAAGAAAATAATACTGACCAAAAAAATGAACAAGAAAATAATTATATATATATATATATATAATAACGATCAAGATGGAATATTAGAACAAATTAGCTTCAATGGCCAAGCAAGAGACATCAAAGAGCAAAGTATTGGAGCTAGTAAACTCATTTAGAGTTGCAACGATATTCAGATAATGGGTGTAGGGGGATAATAATTTATGAACATTAAACAATTTACATTAAATGTATAAATTATAAAATATATAATTTAAGAGGGTTAAATATATGTACCTTAGGCCGAGCGAACGGAGCAACAACAGAAAAAGAGAAGATGAAAATCGGAGACCAGCCGAGCCGATGAATGGCGCAACAGTACAGAAGAATAAAAGAACTGAAGAAGTGAAGAATGAAGAGATAAGAAACCTAACCCCACTGTATTAGACTCTTTAGGTTTTTACTTTTACTTTTGATTAATAATAATAATAAAAAAAAAGAGAATAGGCTGGCCGCTGGCACCCACTCTGCCACTCCTTTCAAAATTCAAATTTATTTGATTTGTAGAATTCCCATGTGCCCACTGCCCAATGCCCATGTGCCCATGACCCCATGTGCAGTCATGCACATTATTATATATAATATATTATTTATAATTTCATATTTTATATATATAAATATATATTAAGTCGGGTACGGGTACGGGTCCGGGTAGGGGACCCCAACCCCCGTACCCGCCCCACCCCCGTTGACTTTTCAAATACCCGAACCCGATTACTACCCTCCATACCCGCCTCCGTCGGGTCGGGTACCCGCGGGTACTCGAACCCGCGGATTTTTTTGCCATCCCTACTTGATGTTGACCATCAAATACTCCACGGAGTGTTTGGGCCAGCTTCATATACTTCGACTAAAAATGCAATATTTTGGCTCAATCACATTCCCAGAACTAGCTCATTAATAGTCCCTAGGGATGAAGTGAACTATACTAGAGAGAGAGAAAAAAACACATACATGCTAACCTAAACTAATGATTGTATTAAACAAATGCAACAAGCTTTTAAACCCATACGTTCCATCTAATAAAGAAAAGTTTTGTCTCTTGAGGGTTTCGGTGAGTGTACGAGAAAAATTCAGATTTACAAATCAACGTCAAGTTCTAAGGAAACCTCCATTTTGCAAAATTTTCTAATATTGTTCAGCAAGGACCTAAACTACTTTAACATTGTATCTATAAGACATATACCTAGGAAATCACAATTCTAGAGCAATCAAAAGCACAACATGTACATATGAACCTTGTGAGCATGTGCAGGCAATGGCAATAAGGATCAACCTCAAAACCAATCATTGCTCCACGCTTTGCTCTTAATAAACATCGACTCATACTCTTACTAGGCATACACTCAACAAGTAAATCACTTCGAATTGGGTGTATCATCTACACATGAGTTATAAAGGGTAAGTATAAGAAAATTCAAAAGTCTCATTTATACATAAAAGAAATAACACTAAAACTAAAAGAATAAGAATCTCATAGAAAGATATTGAAGAATAAAGGGACGAAATACTTATTAACACCATCACACTAATCGTACCTCAAAACCAAATCGTTAAGGATCAATTAGGAATTTCATTTGGTTGTAACGGGGCTAATGGTTAATGGGCTATTAAAACAACTAGTAAACAAAGAGTTCAAAGTGATTCACATACTTAAGCAAACTTCTTTTTCGTGATTAGAGGCTTTTAAAACGCATTATAGCTTGTTCTTCAATTTTCTTCTTTCTATTACCTTCTTTTATTTTAATTTTCCTTTTTGCATATTCATATTTAACTTTTCATTCTTATTCATTATCATTTTGCCTATTATTATTATTATTATTATTATTATTATTATTATTATTATTATTATTAGGTTAAAGGTACTAAGGATATGGGCTTGGATTCATCGTGGGTTAACAAAGAATAAGGCTATTAGACTCAAAAAGGCTAACTAAAGATAAATTATCTTGACAAGCCAAGGCTTATGGGCTAAAACAAGAATGGCCTATATCATTTGCTTATAATTCAATTTCTTAGCTTAGGCGGCAAGAAAATAGTCTCATGTAACATTTCATAGACTTACCTCAATAAACTTGAATTAAAAGAAAGATTTAGAGACTCACGATGAATCTCTAAACTAGTTTGCATAATATTAAAAATGCATGTAAAAAACATTATACTAACCGGTCACCAAAACACGATTCGTTTAACTTAATTTTCTTTTAATTATTGATTAGTGTCGATTCAAAAATCTTGTCTAACTTTTATTCTAAGAACAAAGTCCAAATATTGAAAATAGAAATGAAAAAGACAGAAATAGATGAAGATGGAGATTTTGAAAGTGATGATGAAGTCCTTTTCTTTTTAGTTCCATCAGTGGTGATGCTCATTGCAGAGGAAAATGTGTTGATTGGAGAATACGAGAGAGACGAGAGATTGAGAGAGACATATGAAGATGATCAGAGTTTTTAGACAAAAAATTAGACAATTCTTACTAGAAAAATCAAATATGTTTGATAACATTTTACCCCCCTCCTTAATTAATGGCCCCCATTAGGAAACAAGATAAGGGAGGAACTTTCCGAAAGGAAGTAGAGATTAGGAGGTGGTAGAAATGATGTAAGATATGAGATATTTTACATTTAGCGATTTTTTAGAGGTTAAATGACTTGCTGGCCCCTGGTCATATAAAGCATTTACAAATTTTTAACGGGTGTTAATGAATTTGACCAGTAAACTTGAGCATGATTCGTTAACAATTCGTGTTAAACGAGTAAACCCATTAATGACCTAAGTTCGTTAAGGGTTCACCCGTTAACTTATAATTTTGTGTTGATTCGAGTTGGGTGTGCTTTTACCGGGTCTAAGTCCGTGTTGGCATGCTAAAGAAGGGATCCCAACCCTTTCATCACCTTGGTTCTTCCGGCTCTACAAAAGATTGGCAATTGAAACATGTTGCTTGCCTCCTTCGTTTTAGGTTTTCAAAGATTGGCAACTAAAACATGTTGACTCGGTTAGATGACTCTATTATGGTTAGATGACACGTGATGTGTGTGTGTTTTTCTTTTTTGACAAATGTTAGACATGTGTGATCTTCAGGGGCAAAATTAGGATATTAGCCAAATAATTAAACCCTTATAACCTTGATCACAAATGAAAGCTTACGGTCTATCAAATTTTGGTATCTAAACTCTAATAAACGAACATTTAGTACTTAAAGTCTAATTATGTATTATGAAAGGTACCCTAAATTAAAACAAACCTATGATTTTTAGTCAAACTGTGTTATTCAAGTTTAAGAAGGTTCAAGTGATTGTTTAAACATTTACTTTATTATAGCTTAACTGCTTTTTCTTTTTCTTTTTCTTTTTTCGTTTTTTTTTTAAATTAAACCTAATTTGACATACTCACCAAAATAGTCTTTTTTCAAATATGAGGATATTATTTTTTAATTAAATCCACTAAAAATGTAAGTGTAGATTTTTCCATTTTTAGTGAAATATAAGTACATATGTGTATAATAAGGGCATGAATTTTTATTCTTAAAAATGTATACGGAAGAAATAATTTTATTAGTGAAATTAAAAATATTTTTTAAATTGTTGATAGTATATTCAGCAAAGGTCTTGTGATATCTATATCATAGACTAAATTACATCAATGCACCCTAAACTGATTGTAGATTTCAATTTGCATCATATTTTGTTTTTAGACAATATGCCTCTTATACATTCAATTTGTTGCAAACAACTCTAATAGATTATTTTTGACTAAATTTCTAACCAGCATCCACATGTGAGTTTTCCAAGGGTAACTTTGACCGCATACAACCCAAAATAAATGAAAAACAAACAGAGCACTCATTTATACTACAAAATCACAATTTACACTTCATTCTCAACAAACAAATCCTCCATTTCAGTTTGTATTCTACCTAAATTACCCTGAAAAGCAAATTAAGATGCTCATGGTCAATGCTGGTAAAAAATTTGGCCGAAAATAACCTATTGGTACATATTGCAACAAATTAAGGTGGGCACTATTCGCACACCACAAATTACTTGGTTTTGGACAATTTCTTATAAATACTCCAAAAGGTAAGTTACTTTCTCATCTCCACTCCAAAATCACTTTCACCACTCCTACTATTACACAAAGTAATTAACTAATTAGATACATTAATTAATAAATTAATTAAGTTAATTAAATTGAAAAAAAACAAAACCGTTCCACCATTCCCCCTTTTCAAAACATGCACGCTCTCTTCTCTCATTTTCCTCCCTCGCCGTAACCTTTCTCACCCATTCTTCCTCACAGACTCACCCATTTCTCAGTCAATCATCTCCCTCATCTTCGTCTTCACCATCGGCATCATCATCTCCTTGCTTCCATCTTCAGCATCACCAAGTAAGTTAAACATTTTGCCCTATTTTGACCTAATAATGGTTTGGTTAATTGTGGTTGTAACCTATGTCAAAATTTACCCAAAAATAAAAAAGCTTTATTAATAAGTTTAGCATCCTAACCTTTCAAAGGAAAGGTTTGGACACAAGCTTTTTTTCTTTTCATTCATTTCTCTTAAGTTAGATATTGCTATGCATGTCGGATTATTACCTAACTGCTTCATGCCCAAAAATTCTTAAAAAAGCTGAGGTCGGTCCTTAAGAAATATAATTAAAAAAATTGATTAAATTAGTGTTATATAATATATATATATATATACCCACCAAATTCAAAGTGGTGCCAGTTTACACTAACATCATCTGGCTTGCCCATCACTGTCCATTAATATTATAGGCTCGAAAGTAAGTCTCACTCGCTGGACATCAGTCACCCCATGTCCAACAAGAAAGTAAGTCTCACTCCCTAGACATCCGGCATCTGGTTGCACCATAGTCACCCAATGTCTAGCGAGTAAGACTTACTGCTTGCATATGTTTTCTTGTTTTATGAATGAAATTTAAGGTTCAAAGTTTAGTCTTTTTAAGTAGCATTCTCAAGGGGTTTTACGAGGTTCTGGAAATAAACAAAGGAAATGTTAATAGACTTTCCCTTTTGTGTATATGCTCCCTAAGATCTTAGAATCATACGATAGAGTGTAGACGTTTCTTGAATTTGTTAAATGTTCTTTCATTGGGATTCAACTTTAATAATTTTATTATATTTCCTCCGTCTTGGTAACTATGACTTAGCTTTATTTTGAACTTATGGTCATATGTATGTGTGTGTATACTATATGCATATGGCTTAGTGCTATATTTAGCTACAATATTTTATAATATTTTACTTTTAAAGAAAGAACTGGGGTGATTCATATTTTCGGGTACTCCACTATTCCATCCCTGATTAAAATCAATCCAATGGCTAATTATTATTGTTTTATGTTATTAGATATGACGAATAACATTCCAATGACAGCCGCAGAAAGGCAACAAAAAATAAAGTTTACTGCTAGTACTACTACAGCTAAGGTACATTGTGGGTATAAAAGGAGGAAGGTTGATCCATCAAATACATCGGAGTCAGGAATTGTTGAACAAAGTCAATCTCTTCGGGTTGAGAGAGAAGATCTAGCCGAGCTGTCCCCATAATTAGAAGAAGCAGTTCCACAACTCGATGAAGGTCGTAGCGAATGTCCAAGCACTGGCGGCAGTGTTTCCCCTCCCAAAGACGATGAAGGTCCAATTAATAAATATGTACTTACTAGCTTTAAGAGCCACGTGGCGTGTGCAATATGTAATCGCTCGGAGGTATTTTGTCGCTAGAATTTTTTATTATACCTTCATTTTAATTGTTTATTGACTACATATACTTTTATTTTAATTCTTTATTGACTACTATACTCGGTCCCATTATTTATTTTAATGTAGGACCAATCTAAACAATTGAGTATAATTAGCCATTGGAACAAGCAAGGCGAAAGAAGAGATATGCGGATGCCCCGATAGAGACTACAAGTACAACAACAAAAGTCCCGCCAGGACGCAGATCCGTTAGAAAAGCCAAGGCCCTACCACAAAAGAAAATAAAGTAGTTATTTTTGTGTGAATGTAGTTGTGTTTGGCTTAATGTAGTCATGTTTGATTCTTATTTTTTGTTAATGTATTTGCTTTGGATTTGGTACATGTGTTAGGCCTAATGTATCTGCTTTGACTTAATGTTCATGTATTACATTATCTAAGTTTCATTTTTGGATAATGAAAAATACTTCCATGCATGTTTTGATCATTTATTTCTTATTAATTTATCCTAATTATTGCAAAGAAGAAGAAGAATAATTTACCTACATTACTAGTATTAGAAGAAGAATTTGTTGACCCCATGTCCTAAATTGATAATGCTCGCTAGACATTTAGTGACATGTACGCAAACAAAAGACGGATATCCAGCGAGTAAGGCTTACTTTCTTGCTAGACATGGGTGCCTGGGGTGCACCTAAAATGAATAAAACCTACTGAAAAATTTACTAAGCTTAACATCTAACAAGTATATTACTCGCTAGACATTGGGCGACTATAGGGAAACTAAAGGACAGATGTCCAGTGGATAAGGCTTATTTTCTCGCTAGACATGGGGTGGCTGGGGTGCACCTAGAATGAATAAAACATATTGGAGCTTACTTTCTCACCCGTTATGTGGTGAATGAGGCTTATGTTTTGTTCTAAGTGAAAAGTAAATCAAACACACTTACAACAATAATAAATTATGTATCTTTAAAAGCAATGATATTATAAGGACCCTTCACATATTTGGATCAAAATGTTGTCATTCATACAAAAAAACAAAGGTATCAAACACTTTCTATGCAACAAAAAGTTACATATTCGGATCAAAGTGTTGTCATTCAAACAAAAAAGAAAGGTATCAAACACTTTCTATACTAATATAAGTTACATTTTCGGATTAAAGTGTTGCCATTCATACAAAAAAAGAAGGGTATCAAACACTTTCTATGTGACCAAAGGTTACATATTTGCATAAAAAAATACTATATTATAAAGACCCTTCACATATAAGGGTAAAAGTGTTGTCATTCATAAAAAAAAAGAAAGGTATCAAACACTTTCTATGCGGCAAAAAGTTACATATTCGCATAAAAAAAGAACAAAAAGGGTTAGCTAACAATAGACTTGCCAATCACCAAATTAACTATGATTGGGAAATCTATTGTTGTAAGATTACGTCTCAGTGCTATTTCAAAAAATCGGTCAATTTTATCCACATAATGATCCATCCAAGTGCGTGCTTTTCCACTAAAACCTTCATTAATTGTTGCATGGCGCTCATTCCTTCCATTTCATGAGTTCTCAAATTGGCCTTTGCATTGTAAATAGTCTTCATTGTGGATGTGTTCTCTTTATTACGACGCTTATGTGCATTTAAAATGTCTTTTGGTTTTATTCCAGCAAGAGTCATGTTCACAACAAATTTCCTCTCTTCTTGGCTTAATCTTCCGGCATACGGATGACCAACCAAACTATGAAGTAACTCATGGTTATGAACACCGGAGCGCACTTTTAGCCTCCACTTATCTCCATCAATATTCACATCGCGGAGTGAGAATGGACAGCTGCATTTTTTGGTTGCACTTTCTTTTTTCTTTGCAATATTCTTGGTACAAGCTACCCCTCATATTTCGCACCTTAAATTTAGCCTTGGACACCTCCTCACAGCACTACCCCCTTGGTCGAATTTCGTAGTTACGACTATAGTTCTTATCCCTCTTCCTTGACTTTTACACCAATCAACTAAACTATAGGGCGAGAAGGAAATACCTAGACAAATAAATATTATATACAACAAATTAATAACATATTATACTACTTAAGAAAATCATTTAGGGCATTGTAGTTAACTTATAAAGTAAACTTACTGATTAAGCCAAAATATTGCATTTTTATATGTATTTAGGTGGCTTAATAGGCATGAATTTGATTTTAATTATCCTAAATTGTTAAGAATTGAGCTTTAATCATGAAATAGGATAGTATGTTTGTTTCTAGTGCATTATAACCTTTTTGCAGGTTAAAAATGAACAAGAACGAATCTAGAAGCAAATTTCCCCAAAGTTAGTCATTGCCAGTCAAATTCGGAGCTAAATTGAGTTCAAGAAGTGAACCGAAAGATTTATGGAAGAGACTAAGAGAAGACAATAGAGCAGTCCCAAGCAAAGAAGAGTCATTTGAATCAAACTGAGCAATTTTTTAATGAATAAGAGATTCACTGCGCGCATTGCCTCTGTTCCGGTAATTTTTGGTATTTATCCGTGCAGAATTTGAAGAAAACTCCATAAATAGAAGTTGTAGAGCTTTGAGTTATCTACGCGTAGGAGAAAACCTTGCATCAATCGGAGTTCGGAGTACAAAGTTATGGCAGAAATACGATCAGTGCACCAGTGGATTGAGTTTGAGCGCGAAAAAATACCTAAATTTATGATGCATATATTTATCGAATGAGGTCCTTAGCCTAGATGGCAAGTGACCAGCTCTCTACTCACGACTTGATAGACGACAAAGCTATTTTTAGCTTTTAGATTATTATCTTTATTATTATTTATTTTATTTTATTAATTAGTTTAATTTTTGAATTGTTGAAAAAAAAAGAGAATAAAATGTCGATGATATTTTTAGGTTTTAGGTTTAATTTTGAGTAAGGGAAGAAGGGCCGTCATTCTTATTTTCTTCGAGTAGAGAAAAACAGTCGTCATTCTTATTCTTCAATAATTCCCAATTTCCTTGCGTAACTATCAGAGAGATTTTTTCATTTGGTTTATGGCTTGTATTGAAAAAGAAACAACGTATAACTCTATTTCAATTTGAGTTTGAGCGAGTCCCATTACAGTTCTTCAATATCTGCGTAACTGTAAGTTTTTCTTTTCATTCAATTTTCTTTTTAATTTATTTCAATTAATGCTCATTAATGCTTATATATCGTTAGTTAATTATGTGTTTGAATGTGATTGATAATTGAAATCCATGCATAATTTATAATTTTTATTAGATTTTTTTATACATTCCCGCGTAGAACCCTAAAAATATGTGTTTTCTTATTTTAATTATAACTTGCTCGTTTCTTGGCCGATTTTGATGATCCACCTATCAAAACGACCGCGATCGAATTTTCTACAAAACCCTACTGTTTTGGGGATCTAAATTCCGAAATTTCCTGAAGACAGTAGGTGATTTTCTTAACTGCAGTGTGCTATTTTTTTTCCGAAATTTGTTTAAACCATTTTTATTTATTTATTAATCGTTCCTTAGTTTTAATTGCTGTGAAATTTTGCGTGATTATTCAATTATATTTCAGAAATATGTTTGCTCAATTTTTGATTGAATTTATCATGTTTTGCTTAATTTTCATCAATATGCTAGCGTAATTTAGTAGTTAGGGGTCCGTAGCGAAAGCATGACGGACTAGTGTGAGTATATAATTCAATTGTGATTGTGGCTTGAATTTCTCATTGGTTATAAGTTAATTAATAAATCTAGAAAATATAGTAACCTTTCATGCGTTAAAAATATGAATTTTTAAGATTATTTCTCGATTATTCGACAAAAGAACCGAAAAATCTCAAATTATGAATTTTTGTACTAAAACTCTAACGAGGCTGAATAGAGGACGGTCCTTATCCTTTATTGAGCTGAGTTGGTTATCCAAGTAATGTGGGAGTTTTGAGCGCTGTTTTGGTGTCATTCCGGAATTGATACCGAAATAGTGCCAATTTTAGCTTTTAATGACTTTTTAAGAACGGTTTTGACGTATGTCATGCATACGCATAATCAAACCTTAGAAATGAGTTAAGTTTTCGATATTTAGTAAAATTGATTAAATCTAGTTTGTTTTTGTCACGCACTAGCATTACTAAGTGAAAATCAATTTTTGTTAAATAAATTATAAGTTCCCTTATTGAAAACTAAATTTCCATGCAGCTTATATGAGTCTTGTCATGCACTTCTCATGATATGCTCGTGAATTTTAGTATTTAATAATTGGTAAGTTAAGGACATTCATTTTTAATAGGAACTCAGGTTTACAGTCATCTCTTGAATCGGTTGGTCATACTATCCATAATGTCATAGTTATGGATACCCCTAACGCTCTTTTCCCATTTTATTAGACACTTGTTTTAGTTGCTGCTTATTTTATCCTTTATTTATTTATTTATTTTCTATTTATATTTATATTTATTTATTTAATTATTTATTTATTTTCTTTTAAGTTTTAAATTAAATTTCTTATTCTATTATTTCCCATTTTAAAAAATTTATTATCTTTTCTTTATTTTATTTTTCTTTTCTTCTTTCTCCCTGTTGAAAGTTTAACTAGAATAGTAAGATTATCATCCTTCCCTGTGTTTCGACCTTGGACTTCCAAGTAAATATATTATAACTTGACCGCCTACATTTGGGTGTATTAATTACGCGTTTCTGAGCGTAGTCACTTACTTCGTTTGTTACAAAGACCGGAGTAACATCAATTTTTATAACTTTATCATTATCCGAATTATGGTTACCAATGGAAAGGAGGAGGGGCTGGTCACCGACGTCGGAATTATGGTCAGTAACATCAGCCTTATATTCACCACAATAAATTGCATTTAGACACATCACATCCTCTAAAGATTGGTCGTCCCCACCAATGACACTTGCTTCACTACAATTACAAGGTTCTAATTCAAGGCAATCGGGATTAAGAGGTTTTGCTTCAAATTGGCCAAAGTCAATTTCTTCAAGGTAATATACATCCTGAAATAATAGAATTACTTGAAGATTAGTTTATTAACCAATTATAACTTTTGTAATACCACATTACCAAGCAACTTTTTCAGTTAATGAACACCCATAAACAAATTTGTCCTACTCGCTACATGTCTGGTAATTATACCTATCATACTCGCTTATCATGAAGCGAGTTACAGGTTACGACTGTCTATTGATGTCTAGTGAGTGGACATGACAGCAAAATTTTTCTCTATCACTATATTTCCAACGAATGAACTACTATAATTCACTCTATGTCAAACGACTGTCACTTTATTTTCAGTTAGGTTTACTTTGTTCAATGCTTTAGAGTGTTGTATATGTATTCATTACTTAAATATGAAAAAAAGAAACACAATGACATACAAAACACTAAGCATACCTCTCATTCATCACCCTTTTCTTGTATATCACCTTTAGATTCTTCATTATATTTCATTTTTAACTCTATGGTGTTCTCACTACTATTCACGGGTTTAGGATTTCTAGCTTACTTCTATAAAGTGTTGTCTTAATACTTGATTTTCTTCAATCAATAGAAGTCTTTGTACATTTCAATCAAGAAGAGGAGAAGAAAAAAAGAGTCCAGTGATTTTGGTGTGATATAGCGTTTGGAGGAGAAATCAAAAGTGAGATAGCATTTAATTCTATTCGAATTTGACAAAGTAATTATAAGTTAATATAATATGTAATTAAGAAGGTTAATTTTAACTTTAAGTAAATAACTATTAGGTAAAAATATAAATGAGTGGCACGCAAATAGACACCTAAAGTATTTTTAATACCGGAATATTATCAAGTAATTCTTGATCTTCGAATAGTGGCTGCCCAAATTAAATGTATACTTGAATAGGGCGCAAACTGCATCAAGATATTGTTCAGGGTACAAACTAAAATCTTCAATTAGTTTAGGGATGTCCCTTTCCAAATCGCTCAAAATATGCGATGGCTGAGAAATGGTGTTGAACCGAAGAAGGTTGATGGAGCAGAAGAGAAGAAGAATATAGACACCACCAGCTTTTCCTCGGAATTGAATTCCAACAACCCTTCTTGCCCCATTTGCTTAGGACCTTTCCTTCAAGAATCCTACTTGGATCATTGCTTCCGTACATTTCTTTTCCTCTGTGTGTGTGTATATATATATATTCTTCTGTGTTAATTTATTTCATTAGCCAAAGCTTTTAAACCCTAAATTCTTCTCTCTATGTTATCATTTGATCTGAAGTGAATTCTTTGGTCTTATCTTTCCCTTATTTTTACTCTGCAATCAATTGAAGTCAACTGGATCTTGGAAGAGGATATATAAACTGTAGAGGCTGCTGCTAAATAAGCACAATTCTTTACTTGGTTTTATCTCCTCGTCGCATATGCAGCAAATGAATAGGTGCATACTCGATGCATATGCACAAAGCCAGTTTTTTTTTTTTTTTTTAAGTACCAAATACTAAATCTGCGCATATGCAGAGAGTATCCCTCTTCATTCGCTGCATATGCACTGAGGAGGTAAAACCAAGAAGTGAAGTACGCGTTTTTAGCCCTGCCTATATAAATTAGTTGCTTGAGAATTAGAAAATGTGTTAGGCTTGTGATTTTGGTCTTAATTACTAGTACTCAATTATTATTATTATTTCCTGCTAATGAAATTTGTTGCCTTTGCTGTGTATTGATGTTTTCGAGTGAGTCAATCATGAATGTGTAACCACAACTTATAGTTAGTTCTATAATTGCTTACTGACCAATGGTGGCCAATTCAGTTTTCAGTTTCATTTTAGATGAAATTAAGGATCATTTTCCCCTTCATTCGATGAATATCTTGCTAGTAGAAGAAACTAATTGTGGAATCATGTAAAATGATTCGAATCATCACTTTTAAAAAATCGTTTGTGGCTCGCCATGGGCTGATAGATTTCAATTAGTTGATTGTCTAATGATGCCTTTCTTGTTTACGTGTTGACGTGTTGGATTAGATTCCAGGTTTTATGTGAAATAGAACTAAGATAAACTTAGTCTTACAAATCCTAATGACTATAGAGCAATGAATTACAGCCCAAGAGGCCGACTTATGTAAATCAATTGTAGTTGAAGTCTGTTTGACCGGTGTATCCATTTTCGCTCAGTTCGTACTTGTGAATTTAACTTGCTTCTTCATTGTTTTCCTTTCGGTTGCCAAAGGGGAGGGGCGGGGGTTGTAAGTGCACAGGATGGAGGAGTGGTGATTCAAGAAATCTCAAGAAATAGGATACGGTTGCATCTGGCAATAAAACGATGATATAATTGGTATTGTGTTATTTACTAGTGTTTGTATAGAGTCTATGGACAACATATTGATTTTTGCAGAGAACATATTTAACCCTAGATAATCTTGATTTAAGCTACATTCATTAGTGTATAGAATAGTTACACATCCCGATGAAGATAAACTTGTAAGAAGTTTCGATACACTTGACTCCAGCTTTCTAATCTTTCTTTCTTGTTGCCTTAGGCATTTATGCCCTCACTCTATCAAAACTTCCCTCATAGCTTCTCTTTTGCTCCTAGGTTTTGTAATTTAGTTCAGAAATTACAATCGATCGTAGTTATTTAAAGAATTGTTGAGAATGCTACAAGAATCTGAGCAGATTCCATAATATAGTTTAAAGATTTGATATGCAAAGAGTGTGAATCGGGGTGGAGACGCAGAATCCAATCCGGTTTGGGTTTGTTGCCACTTCAAAGAATCTGTGCTTCATTTGTTACAACCCAATGCTTATTAACATGAAATTACTCTGAATTTTAATTCAGTTCGAATTGCAATCCGGTGTATATCCAAGCTAACTGAACTTGTTACCTTGAACCAACCGCTCCAAGCTGAAAAAAGCTAGTCGGGTTTAACATTAGTTTGAATTTGAATTTTATGTATTTGTAATTGTTTAGCTATGCTTAAACTGAGTAGTACCTGATTTATAGAATTTTGTGGATTCTAGATTTTGATATTTATTTTAGTTTAAGGCTATTTGATCTCATTTTTGGTAAGCCTTTCATCATGAAAAGGTAAATGGTGTTTATTTTTTAAGATGATTTTGGTTTAGATTCATCACCAAGTATTCAAGGCACAGTCCCTTCTAAATATTAAGTCTTGGTTCATTATAGCCATTTAATTTTTATATATATATATATATCTATATATGTAATCAAATTATCAATCTAATTTTAGTATTTTACCAACCAGTTCTCTCTCCTAGCTTTTGTGCATAGTTGCATAGCACACTTTACTGCACAATTGATCTGATTTGGCCCTAATCAGCAAAATGATTTCGGTTTTGCTGCACGATGTTGCTTATTGTATTTTGCAGATTATATGCTTTCACTTTCACTATCTCATACTATGAATTACTTCACAATTATAAACAGAAATATAATAATAGTTCTAAGTTGACTTGGTTATATGCATTCAGGTTAAGTTTATGCAAAGTAAAAATTATTATTAAAAATTATTATATTGTATTCGAGCGGCGGGCCCCATTTGGTTGCACATATGCCTTACCCTGTGAAAGACCAAGTTTCGAGTCTCACCGCTATTATGCAACATTCCCCTCCCCATTGATCTAATAGTGTGGGGATTTCTCTTTGTAGAAGGATAAAAATGGAAATCATTTGTCTCAACATCCGAAACAAAATAGAATAAAATGAATCACATCCATTTGATTAGCATTTAGCATTCAAATTCAACATTTTAAATTCAGCATATAGATTGGAAAAAATCAAATGCAACCTAAGTCATTGTATTTTGAGTCTTTGGGGTGGATACGAGTCTGCTTTCACTCGTGTCATTTTCTTGTATTAGACAATGGAAAGGCTGGGGAGTGGTTTTCGGCATGGAGGGGCTTTATCCTTTTTGTTTACAATTTTACCTTGGTGGTGGATGTGTTGAGTTGTATGGTGAGTAGGGCTGAGGAATTGGGATTGGTGGAGGGTTGACAGAGTTGTTATATTGTTTTTGAGGGTCCCTGAGCAAATCTCAGGACTTGGAATTAATATGGATAAGAGGAATGGGGGCTCTTTATGGGATCTGGTGATCGAGAGGGTCTCTAGATGATCAGAGGGTTGGAGGAGGTACTGCTATTCACTATATGTCACTCTTTCTTGTTCGTCGAGTATCCCCATTTACTATCTGTCACTCTTTCAATTTTTGGTTGGGGTGGAAAATAGGATAGAGAGATTGATAAGATTTTTTATTTTTTTTTGTGATATGGGGTAGGGAATGTTAGAAGAAATCTTCCCAGGACCCGGGAACATGTATATAGGCCTAAAGCTGAGGGATTCTGAGAAAAGGTGGGTGGTGCCCAAAAAAATCTGTTTGGTGGGAAATAAGTTGTGACGTTTTCGGTGGAATCAAATTCCCTTTGGCATAGAATAAAAGGTGGATGCTTGTCTAGGAAATAATGTCTCCCATGTGTGTTCTTGGATGTTAAATTCTGGGAGGATTGTTGGTAGCTTACACATCCTTTCACATTTCTTTTCCACTATCATATCAGATTACTACTCTCCATGTTTCTCCCATCTCTCAATTCTTTTTCACGGGAGGGTGGTTCTTTAGTTTGGGACTTTAATTTCTTTTGATCACTACATGATAGGGAGGCTGAAATGCACATTCATTTGCTATCCATTTTAGCTTCTTTTGCCCATCCACAAACCCAGCTTCTTTGGTACTTGGTCCCGTGCATAAGCTTAAATACGAATGACTGTAGGAAGAGGAGGCCTTTTAAGGTTCTGTCTCCAAATTTTAATATCATGTGTTGCTCTTCGGGCGAGACTCATTTTCAATTTTTTTACAATGCTGGGGTGGCTTTGTGACTTTGAACTAATCTTTTTCACTTTTCCGGAGAGGATCTTTTTATCCAGCACTATAGTGGTTATCTTTCGGGTGACAATAACACAATCTTATTACATGGTATCATGTTTGAAGTCATCTAGCTAATTTGTGTTTGGTGGACTGCAATGGTTTTGAGAAACCAGAGTTCTTCTTTTGAGATTTTGTGGTATAGAGTGGATCTTCCTTGGATCTCTCTGGACTTCTATAGTGGGTGCTTTTAGGGGTCTTTCATTATCATAAATTCTGCTGGATTGGCTGGAGGTCTTTTATAGATAAATGTGTTGCTTCTGATTTTTATTTTGTCATTCTTCTCACCATGGTGGACTCCTTGTCCTCCCTATGTAATCACTTCGTCAAAAGAAAAGAAAAGAAGGTGCCTATTTTGGTTGAAGTTGTCATATTTCATTGTTAAAATAGAAGGTGCAATAAGTAAAAGTTCTATTTAAGCGAACTGTAGAAACCATTCTTTCCCAAAAGCTTAGGGCCCGTTCGGTAACGTTTTCGAAGAATGTTTTCCGAGAATGTTTTCAGAAAATGAAAATGAGAAAATGGATTTTCCGAGAACGAAAATAGTGAAAACATTTTCCGAAAACGAAAACAGTGAAAATGAAGATTGCAAGACTGAAAATGGTGAAAACATCATTTTGGCGTTTTTGTGTTTTATGCTTTAAACTTGAATTCGTTTTCCGAAAACGTTTTTCGTGTTTTTGTCAATATCCCACCGAATGCATTTTTTATCCGTTTTTGAACTCAAAAAACAAAAACGGGTCTCTAAAAACGCTACCGAACGGACCCTAAGTTATTTGGTATTGGGCCAACAATGTATATCATGCACTTCAACACTCCCCCTCACATGCGACCCCCACTTGCACTTGGAGAGACAAATGAAAGCTAAGGTGCACTTTGTGCACAAACAACAACGTGCATAATGCACAAACACAAAAGGGTAAATAAATGTAAGCGGGAGGATTTGAACTTAGATCTTGCGGAACCATGACCTCGAATACCATGTAAGGAACTATCTCTCCCAAAAGTTTAAGTTATTAGGTAGTGGGCCAACAATGTATATCGTGCTCTTTAACTAGAACTATAACAAGAAGAGTTTCGGTGTGCCAATTCATGTCACCATTAATAGTGAAGTTGGTGCTCTATGTCCTAGTCGTATTTTCTTTTAAAAGTTCTTATCCCTGTCTGCTTGCCTTGAATTATTTGGACTGTCATATTGTGCTTCAAGGACCCTTGCACTGGGCATGCAAGTTGCTACATCCCAAAAAGGTGTTTTTTAAGCTTCCTTTGTAGTTTTTCATAGGCGTTGACCTCATGACAATTCTCCAACATGGCGCATAGCCTTGTAAAACACTATAGCTTCACATGCCCAAAGATGTACATTATTTCCATTGAGAGTTTGACACATAGTCATCAAATGAGGCAGACTAAACCTTAAATTACTATTTATCATCCCTTAAGTCTTTGAGTGACATTACTAGTTGCCTCTTGGTTTTACAGGTCAGCAAAAGCTGACAATTACACGAGCAGGGATGCTATAACAAACTTTTACCTTTGTTTCACAGTAGCTTACTAGATGTTAATTTTCTGAACATGGATTGAAACGATAACATATATTACTATTATCTTTGTTTCTCTAATAAGCTGAACATGCCTTGAACAGTGTTGCTTAATTTGTGAAATTCCCCTACGTACTGCGAATTGGGTGCGCCAACCCCAAACAGGGAACATTTGCGACCCAAAACGCCAATTCCAGCTATCCCCTATTTTTTGACTTTCACAATACGGAAGGAGATCTTAATTTTCTGAACATGGATTGAAATGATAATAGTATATTACTATTATCTTTGTCTCTCTAGTAAGCTGAACATGCCTTGAACAGCGTTTCTTAATTTGTGAAATACCCCTGCGTACTGCAAAATGGGTGCGCCAACCCCAAACAGGGTACCTTTGCTACCCAAAACATCAACTCCAGCGATCCGTATTTTTTGACTTTCACGATACGGAAAGAGATGTATTGTTTCATATGTGTTGACAAAACATAGTTACTTTATAAAAAATATCAAGGTTCTAATATAATACTTACAGATCTGTATCAAAGTGACCAGTGTATATGTTCCTAAACGGATTGCCACCTGAAATAGCGTTCCAACTAAGCCTACCCCCACCAAGGCGCACTGGGCTAGGTAACATACCTTGTACAAGTACCACATACCAAAGTGTCCCACGAATTAGGTAACATTGGCCTTGAATTGATCTCCTGTACTGTCTCCAAACGCCATGTGAGAGGGTGCAGGGGCTCTGGATTATCGTACTAGTTACTACCCTTCAATGGAATTAATAAGCTTTATCCATTGTGGGTTCATGTCTGAAAAGGGGACTCATGTATTTATCTGTAGTTATTTATGATTGATGGGTTGATTAGGATTTCAACGGGATACAAAATCACTGTTCCTAGACCTAGTGCTACTTTTATGCCGATTTTTTAATGCATCATTTTAGATTTCCTATTCATGACCGCTAAAGCTTCGGCTTGGACGTTAGTCGCTTACAAGTGTTAGGACAGGGTGGTGGTAGTACTATTCAGATCTAGACCAGTCTCTGTATGCAAACTGGTGTGAGTTTATTCCATATTTCTTTTTACATTTGAAAGCCTTTTTCTTTTGGGTGTTGCTACATGCTTCCCAATATGGCAATAGATGATTTACAGATCAAGTGGATTACATTTTATTTTATTTTATGCATTCCAGTTTAGTTTGCATTTCAATAAAATATATCTTGAATAGGACATTTTTAAGATTCTCGGCATATATTAACACAAATTATAGTTTGTTCTTCATTGAGTGTTGCCACATGCTTCCCAATATGTTTTATGCAATGTAGACCATTTTAGTTTGCATTTCAGTAAAATAAATCTGAAGGAGGACATTCTAAGTTCTTGGCTTATATTAACACAAATAACATTGTGTCCTCCCGTTTTGGTCTTGAATATGCGGTGTACCCTCCTCCATTCATGTGTGGAATTTTGCTGGTGGTTGCTCATCTTCCATGCATAGAAGTAGGTTTTGATTTACATTGTTCTAAAAATCCCCGGTTGGTACTGCCTTGTCCCTATTGAGGCGCTAGGCGGTGACTACTCAAGATGGATGAGATTTTTCACTCTTCTTTGTGTAGAAACATTTATTTATTTTTATGGCAAAATTATGTGAAATGTTTTGTTTATAGGATTATGTTTTGAAGTAAATAAATAGATAATTGGCCCCCTAACACCTAGATGCTGAAGACGCTAGGCATCTTCCTACTGCCCGCATTCCTCCTAGTGCTTTTTCTAACAGTGGCATTGTAGCCTAGGTTCAACTGTATTCAATGTATCTTGTTTTGAGTGGACACAAATGAGTATTCTTTCATTGGCATTCATGAAATACATCTATTTTTTTTATTCAAGTCCCTTGTTTGATTATTATTGTAATTCATTTATTTATTAATTTGCATACGGTTCCATCTGACCTTTCATACGAAAGTCTTCAGCTAAATAAGCTCCAAGGTTGACCTAGGGGTTGAGACTTGAGAACATAGTTGTCCGTATAAGCGAGTCTGTGCGTATACTATTCAGTTGGTATTTAATTAGCGACCTTACTGTTAACGTTTTTGCAGATAAGTTTTGCTTCAAATGCATTCTGCATTGGACCAATGTGGTTGCTAGTAAGAATTCTAGTCCTGCTGACTCTGTGAAGTGTCCTCTTTGCAAGGTTTGTTTTCTATTCAATCTCTGTACTAATTGGTGCCACTGCGTATCCCTTATTATTAAGAAGAATTATATCCCTTATTGCATTTGTTGTCCATGCCATCATTTATTCATTTCTAAACCCGTTCTCCTAAAAATAGTGGCATATTAATATATGGTAGTATAAAATATTCGAGCGTGTTACACTACGTAGCTTATCCAATTTCTATTGCTTTTGCTAAGACCAATGCTCTCTCTCTCTCTCTCTCTCTCTCTCTCTCTCTCTCGCTATTGTATCCCTAGTCGTACCCTCACTTTGAGTTATAGCTGTTGGACTTTTGTTAAAAACTTTACCTGGTACCTCAAGTTTATTTTGGGATTCTTCTCGAATCCTGTAAGATTTTCCAAGAATCCTATAAGAAATTTAATTAATAATGCTGGATACTGGATTGATGAGTTGATGTGAATCAGTGGACAATTTGTGTGCATTTTGGATTTGTTGGTTAGTTCCATGAAATCACTGCTTCATAGAGGACCTTTTGGAACTGCGCAACCATGACGAAATAGTAAATGACATTGCTTTTACCTATTCCAATTTTCAAATTTACCAGGTTATGTCTGTTGAACAAGCTAACCCAAGTTTTTGAGATTTGCTATTTTCTTCTAGAAAATCCAATACCCATCAATCTCCTTGATGTAATTAATGGAAAAATCGTTTCAATTTGGGCTCTACTGATGGCCAAAAATTGACAGCGTTCCGAGGCAAAAATATGATTTGACCTTTAATTTATCATTGTGCGTTTTATAGTTTGGTATCGTATGTTTTTCTTGGGGATAGTGGCGTCTTGAGAAGGGGCTGATCAAAGTACTTTATTGGTGGCGGGGATAGCTACCATCAGCGTATGCACATTTGCAGGGATATGCTGCATCTTAGCACATTGATAACTCTTACATAAATATTAACGCATTTTAGTTACTCTTGTTAGAACATTCAGATTTATAGCTAAACTTTCATTTGCATCGCCAAGTCTATTTACTATTTTCCTCATATTCATTTTTTGCACTTTTTGCTTTTGAGTGCTTTTGGGTTTTCAGGCTTTTGACTGTATCATGTGTCAAATATGCAGACAGGCTACCAAAAGAGGCCAATGGTGTAATCTTATAGTAGATGAATACAGAGATCCCATATGCGTATTAGGTTCCTAAGATTCAATGTTTTGGTAGCTTATCGCGGTTCGAAATCTGTGACCAAGTTTATCCCCTTCTCACAATTATAATCAATTTTGCATTACTATCTAATTGTCTGATATTTGTTGTTGAACTACTCTCAAATGTACAACTATATCATCAGTATATTAAGTGGCCACTTCCTGAAGTTGTGGACTCGTCGCCCTATATGTCCCTTTTGATACACTTGAAAGTTGAAAGCGTTTGAAAAATTTGGTAACGTGCTCCCTTATCTACTTCATATGTAGGAGGAAGATGTCGATATTATTGCACATCACATACATGGGAAGTGATCGACTCAATGAGAAGGTAACAGTTACATATAAAATTGGTTGAGATTAGAGTTGACCATTAAAATTAACTGGAATTTTGTTCTCAATCTTCATTTTCTTATGTAAAATATTGTTACGCCAGCATGTAACTTTCAGAAAGTGACATAGATAGGCACTATAAGTACAACTCTATTAGCATATTATGTATATATCAATTAAAATTTAACGTTATTCCAATTTCTAGACAAGACCAACCCTGTGATTTTGGGGGTAGTAGGCCAACTCTTAAAGTTGGGCCCTTAATATATATTTGTGAAAAGAAAAAACAAACCAACTATATATACGAGGACTTGTTTTCGAAAATTGACGATTTTAGCATCTAAATTACAAATTAGTATAAAAAGTTTTTGTTATAATTAACATGCATAAATTTGTAATTAAAAGTTGTAGGTGGCTACAAATTTAGGCCTAGGCCCAACCCATAGTAAAGATCGATGATGAAGAGTTTCGTGAGGTAAGAATAGATGTGAGAATGAACAAAGAGTTTTTGTTTATAGGATGATTCTTCTAGCCAATGGATGGTAGGTCTAGAATACTTTCACCCGTTGTGTTGTGTGTTTTGTATTAAGCTCAAAGGCTATTAGCAATGAAGGAGATAAGCTATCAGCTCTCTCTCTCTATACATAAATATGTGCCAACCCTTTTTCCAGAGCTATCGCCCTTCTATTTATATGTATATAATTAGGATTGCATGTGCTCATTAGGGTTAGTAGTAAAATGACCAAAGAGGGTAAGACTTAGATAACAATCTAGTTTTTTGCCCATAACCTATGAAGTATATTCGCAACACATAACATGCGTTTTGGCGCGACATGCGACGCGCGACATGCGACGCGCGACATGCAAATTTTCCAAAATAACTTAGAGATAATGGGTTATAAGGTCTCGCTCCGTAATGTTTTATAACTCTAAGGACAGATTCATGTTTAATAAAGGGAAGTGGTACTAATTTCATAATTTGGTTTTACAATAAGGATACTTTTCATAATATTAATTTATTTTAAGGAAAATGATAAATGTTGATCGACAAAATTACCCTACTATATCATTTATTCTAATTATACAAAAGACATATTATTCTCTCTTACATACACATAGTTTAGAGAGAGAAAACAAGAGAAAAGAGAAGTTGTCTCACCAATAATCTCACTTCTTCCACCACCACCACCACCACCACCACCTGACTCTCCGATTGTATCTCCGAGAGGAGCATCGTTCTCATCATCATCATCATATTCTTCTCCTTTTTTTTTTTAGATTTGCAATCGTAAAACATATATAACTTTTGATCGAACTGTTGGATTTGGTTATTTTTGGATATGTTGTTCGGAAGAGAAAGTTACTATTATTGCGCAAAAAATTAAGACGATCATATGTCGTTTTGCTATCGAAATCGATTAATTTCGACAGCCCAGCGGGATTTGAAAAAAAAATATGATCGCAACTCTTTTTTTTTTTTACGAACCCTACGTCGATCCATATATATATACATATAAATAAATTGAGTGGATGTTGATCTCATTAATTTTGTTGTTCTCTATTTTGTAATGGTGCTAAAATTATTTTAGCACCTTCTGATTTGTTGTTCAAGTGTTACTTTTTTAGCACCTTCTAGTTATTGTCCAGGTGGTGCTAAATGCATGTAGTACCCTTTAGATGCTGTCCAGAGGGTGCTAAATGCATTTAGCACCTTCTGGTTGTTGTCCAGGGGCTGCTAAATGCACCTTCTGGCACATTCTGGTTGTTGTCCAGGGGGTGCTAAATGCATTTAGCACCTTCTGGTTGTGGTGCTAAATGCATTTAGCACCCTCTGGTTGCTGTTCGTGGGTTGTAACTGCCACTATAAGTGGATCTCTCACATCAGAAAACTTAGATTTTGTTAAGTGGATCTCTCGTATCAGAAATCATTTGTGTTCATGCTCAGAAAACTCGTATAATTCTTAAAAAAAGAAGAAAAATTTTGAGGTAGTTCAGACAGGTTGCTTGAAGGAGCGTTTGAAAGGCAATGGAAGCAGTGGTTAGCTCTATCGCAGATGTGGTCTGAAATACATAAAATTTCTTTTAAGTTTTCTTAAGGTCGTCTTCTTTGGCATGATTGATGAAATTTATCCTCAGAAGAAGCTTGATTTCATAAATTGTTTGTTTGTTATCTTTTAGTAAAGAAACTTATTCTTATAAAAAATGTCTTTTTTCAAATCATCCTCATCATTTCCTTTATTAAGTAAATCAAATTATGCATCTTCTTCCTCTCGTTTTAAAAATACTAGTATAGAGTCTTTGTATAAAATATCCCACATACCAAGTGAAAATATAATTCCAAAAACGGATTTATCCACTGTGAATCCATATAATATTTTTGCAAAGCCTACTCCAAACACTTTTACCATACAATTTCGAAAGCTCATCTCTAGCAAAGCATAATCTCTTCCCGTGAAAGAATACGTTCATGCAAGCAAGTTTGATTATCTGATTGTTCCCTTTGGTTCTAAAGAAAGGTTCTATCCAGTTCCTCTTCTCCCAGATTTTCAACGAATGGCTCTCACTCAAGGATACACTCATTTGCATTTTGGTGCAATCCGATTTGCAATCACATTCCATGGTCGAAAATGTTTACCAGTTGTCATTAACGTGGTACTGTTAGACTCCCGGTTGACTACTTACTCACAGGCTATTCTTGGCACGGTTCATGCTACTCTCAATGCTGGTACAGTGTTCTTTACACTTTACCCCAATTTTAACATCCCAGTTGTAGACAAGCATCTGACAACGGCGTTGGAAATTCAAGTCCAAATCAGTGGTGTCCCTATGGTTGAAGGAACATCGGCTGCAACAATCCACCATCAAATGGTTTATCGCCTACAGAATCATTCCTATGATCTCTGTATTTTTGACTCAGAAACTGCAGAAGCTTTGATGCTGACAATTGATTCTAATTCAGCACCAATGGCAAGTTACATTCCAAAGCAGTTACCGCGTGCAGAATTAATAAAGTTGTTACCAGAAAAATAGGTGACATCTTATGAAGTTCTCCACCAGCAAGCCAACAATGAAGCGGTCCAAACCATAGATCCGGTTTATATAGGGCGAGCAAATCAACAGGTAGAAGTTGCATTCAAGCGAGCCCCGTCTCCACAGCACAATCCCTTTGTCACTGAGATTAACTCCAGCCCCTTGAGCGTCTTCCAACAGATCTGGTTCTTACAAATTTTCCCATAAAAATTTTGTATTTTGATCGTGAAGGTATCCCGGTGTATGAAGGCAAGAGTTCTTACAATAGCATTCATCATACCAGATATGACCTTTAGAATTCTTGCCTTGATACACCGGATTACCTTCACGATCAAAATACAAAATTTTTATGGGAAGATTTGTAAGAACCGGATCTGTTGGAAGACGCTCAAGGGGCTGGAGCATATTGATCTTAGTGACAAAGGGATTGGTTAAGGGGGAACAGATATCCGTAACTTCGGGCTACCCAATACCGCAAAATAACTAGACAAACTTAAAAATAATAACGCTTAATAACTCTTATATCATTGTTATCAGAGTACCAAGAATAAACTAAAAACCATATAATAAAGATATACAGATAATAGGTTAAGAGAAAGACAAACCTATAATATTACCTTTAATAAAGCACACAATAAAAGTAAAAGCAAACTTTTCTAGACAAGTTGGCCGACAAGGAAAGGTGGGATAGCCGACACAAATGCAAAAAGACAAAAGATATTATCTTTACGCATGATACGATTCCTGGTGTGTTGAACTGGTCTGCCGACACTGGGTTTGGAGCGAGTCAGTCTCGTTACCACTGTAATCAGGAGTGTACGGAGCTTCTGGAGAGGAGTGATTGTGCCAATGGTTGTCATCAGGATTGTTCCAAGGATTAGGATGATTTGGATCAGTTCAAACCCAGTGTCGGCAGACCAGTTCAACTCACCAGGAATCGTATCATGCGTAAAGATAATATCTTTTGTCTTTTTGCATTTGTGTCGGCTATCCCACCTTTCCTTGTCGGCCAACTTGTCTAGAAAAGTTTGCTTTTACTTTTACTGTGTGCTTTATTAAAGATAATATTATAGGTTTGTCTCTCTCTTAACCTATTATCTGTATATCTTTATTATATGGTTTTTAGTTTATTCTTGGTACTCTGATAACAATGATATAAGAGCTATTAAGCGTTATTATTTCGAAGTTTGTCTAGTTATTTTGCGGTATTGCGTAGCCCGAAGTTGCGGATATCTGTTCCCCCTTAATGGTATCAGTTTGGCTTCTTCCACAAGAGGATCTGAGAATGAATGGAACACAATTTGTTTGAGATTTGTATCATCAATGCTGCCAAGAACATAAAATCGCTTAGACAAATGGTCATAATGTTTCTCTAAATCTTTGAGATCTAAAGAACAACATTTCATATTCAAAAGTTCTTCACGCATAATCTCCAGATGTCTGTCAGCTTTTCCAACAAATTCAATATACATTAAACCAAGGAACTTGTCTATGGTTTCTTGTTGTTGGAGAATTTTTTTCCTGTATTCACCAAGAGAGAGATACCAGTCTCGCAATCTGCCTGTCAATCTTGCTAAGAATCTAGTAAATGCTTCTGACTGTGAATGTATTTGGAGATCTGCCTGTAGCCATGCTGCAAATTTGCCAAATCTATCACGCCATTCTTTTGGAGGAATATCATCAATGGTGAATTGTTGATATTTGTCTCCAGAAGGAGGTTTTGGAGGGGCGTATTCTGCATTTGAAGAATCAGTTGAGGGGTCTTCAACAATGGGGTCATTAGGGTTTGAAGGTGCTGGAGGGTTTTGGTGCTGTTCTGCCATAAAAACTTCTTCAAAATTAGCAAACAAATCTAGTTTGGATGCTTTGACTTGGGGTCTGTCATTCATTGTTAAGGATTTTAAGAACGAAGTAATGTGGTTTTCTGGCATACTTTCTTCATTATGAACAAATAACATATCCATCTGTTTGGAAGATGCACCTGAGGGGTGGAATCATATTCTGAGGAAGAATAGGCTTGAGGGTTGGTGGAAGGAGTTGTTCTGCGAGAGATATTTTGGGGTGGCTTACTGTACCAGCATTGAGAGTAGCTTGAACCGTGCCAAGAACAGCCTGTGAGTAAGTAGTCAACCAGGAGTCTAACAGTGCCACATTAATGACAACTGGTAAACCTTTTCGACCATGGAACGTGATTGCATCAAAATGCAAATGAGTGTATTCTTGAGTGAGAGCCATTCGTTGAAAATCTGGGGGAAGAGGAACTGGATAGAACCTTTCTTCAGAACCAGAGGGAATAATCAGAGAATCAAACTTGCTTGCATGGACGTATTCTTTCACGGGAAGAGACGATGCTTTGCTAGAGATGAGCTTTCGAACTTGTCTGGTAAAAGTGTTTGGAGTAGGCTTTGCAAAAATATTATATGGATTCACAGTGGATAAATCCGTTTTTGGGATTATATTTTCACTTGGTATGTGGGATATTTCATACAAAGACTCTATACTATTATTTTCAAAATGAGAGGAAGAAGAGGAAGAAGATACATAATTTGATTTACTTAATAAATGAGATGATGAGGATGATTTGAAAAAAGACATTTTTTATAAGAATAAGTTTCGGGCTACGCAATCAGGGGGTGCTAAATGCATTTAGCATCCTCTGGTTGCTGTCCAGCGGGTGCTAAATGCATTTAACACCTTCTGGTTGCTGTCCAACGGGTTGTTGTCCAGCGGGTGCTAAATGCATTTAGCACCTTTTAGGTTGCTATCCAGGGAATGCTAAATGCATTTAGCACCCTCTGGTTGCTGTCCAGGGAGTGCTAAATGCGTTTAGCACCTTCTGGTTACTGTTCAGCGGGTGCTAAATGCATTTAGCACATTTTGGTTGCTGTTGGTGTTATAATGAAACAATATTATAAGGAAGGAGTATTAGTTTCTTTTTTGTATAGTGTCCTTAATTTACACTGCTAATTTTTAAATGTCCTTTATAATTATATTATTATTATAATGAGCCCTTATATCTAATTACCTCAATAACTTAGGGGTCTATTGTAGTTTAAGGGGTCAAAATGCATATTTTATTTAAGTTTTCAGTTAGTTTGAGGAGAATGTTGACCTTTTAACACTCCCGCCGGGATAAAATAGTCTTTCAAAATGCCTTTGGGTTACAAAACCCTAGCTTTCGTCTCCTCAGCCACCAACCTTCGTTTTTTTCTCCTTAGCCACTCACTGCAGCCTTCGTCTTCCTCACCCTCACCCTCATCCTCCACTCTGTATCTCATTCGCTGCTCCACAGACCACATAATTAACAACTAGTATGCATATATTCCCCTGCCCTTTCTTGATCTATTGAAGATGTTGTATGCTTAGAGAGAGAAAGAGAGAGTAGCATACCTTTTATGCGATGCCGGATAGAAGTTGTCAAGTCGTCGACAGTAAGTTGGGGCTGAGAAGTCGTCAATGGTTGAGAGTTGGGGTTGGGGTTTTGTTTCGATGGTGGTTGGGGAATGGTTTTACGGGAAAGAGAAAGATTGTTAGGTTTGTTTTATTATTATTTGAACCTATATATTTTTAGTTATTTATAATTTGACCTCTTTTTACGTGTCCTTCATGTGTCCCATGCGTGTCCTTCACTTGTTTGCCTAAAAAAAATATAATAAACTATGGGACACTCTCCGACACGCGTGTCTCCCCACCACATCATGACAGTTGTACTATTTCAGAATTCGTTAGTTATGGACTATGATGCACGGACACTCTCTCGGAAGCCACACGTCCTGCCTGAGACGTGTGGCTTCCGAGAGAGTGCCCATGCATCATAGTCCATAATTAACGGATTCTGAAATAGTACAACTATTATGATGTGGTGGGAACCAACTCGATTCTGTACAGGTCCGTACGATTTGGTGGTATTCTCCTCACGCACTCTTTGTGCTCTTTTCACTTGTTAGTCACGTGTGCCATTTCATGCTGAAGTCGGTCGAGGTTCTTTGATTTCGGCATACGTTGATCTCGACATGTCCTTAATTATTTCTTTTGTTTCCTTCGTTACTTCCAGATTTGTGGGCCTTACCCACTATGTGGGTTCCTAATCATATTGGGCCGGCCCAGTTAGTCTTAACCAAATTTTATGCTCCCTCAAAAGTCATGGGACAAAATTTACTAACATATCTGAAGTTATGTCCCTAAAAATGTACAACTTGCAACACATACTTTTTGCGAAAGTAAAAAAGTGTACTGTATGTTTAACATACTAAATTTGTTATTGGCCTAGATATTTCTTATGGAATTTGAAATTTGAAAAGAAAAAACAAAACTTAGTGCACAGAATTATAACATACCTAAAATTATGATTTCGGGTAAGTGCATTGAACCATAGGGTCATGTCTAGTGGCGGAGCCAGGATTTTGGTTCAGGTGGGGCCAAACTACCACACTAACAAATTTTTTTTTGCATATACAATAATAAAGCCAAAATTAAAATATTATATTAAAATACTTAACGTCTTATACATCAAAAATCAAAATAGCATATATTTAGTTACAACATTCCCTTTTTAGATTTCATATTTTGAAAGCGCTGAATGATATCTTCATTGTCGATAGCTTCAAAAACATCTTTCTCGATATATGCGACCAAACAATCATTCATCAAATCATCTCCCAACCGATTCCGTAATTGAGTCTTAATTAGTTTCATTGCCGAGAAAACTCTCTCAACCGTTGTAGTTGCAACAGGTAAAAGTAAAGCCAACTTGATGAGCATATATACTAAAGGAAACGTGCAATACTTCTTTAATTGAACCATTTTCTTAGCAAGCCCACTAACTCCCGTCACTTCTAAAAATTGATCATTCGAACGCACATCCAAAATATAGTTATCAAGTTGATATTGAAGTGCATTTAAATCTATTATTGAGAAGTCGGATGGATAAAATTCGGCAAATCGAAGCAACTTTTCCTTGTTAAAAGCGGAGAATGAATCTCTTGGATCAAGACAAGCCATGCACAACAACAACTCCATATTTACCTCATTGAAACGAGTATTCAACTCTTGAAGTAACATATCTATCACCGTGTAAAACAATTAAACAAGATAATACTGCATATTTGTGTTTCCCTCCGCATTGCGACGCAATCTTCCTTGCTTTACAAACGAATCCTCCATATCTACGATGATTATATTATTCTTAATGCAAAATAAAGACACCGTATTTAGTAAAGATTTCCATTCATCATCCCTCAACTGTTGGAGGCGTAACTTTGTTATTCTTACAATAGCCATGGTATTTACAATATCTTGGTCTTTTTTTTGTAATGCTAGATTCAAATGATTTGTAATTCCTAACAAATTTTTCATGAAGTGTAAGATAAATACAAATTCAAAAACCTAAATGTATTCTGATAGAGTGTCTGCTTTTGCTCTTTGCTTTGGCTCCTGTCCATCACCGCCAATAATTATGAGAACATCAATTACCGAAGAGAACAAATCAATTAAGCTAACAAGTGTGCCAAAATGCGAACTCTAGTGTGTGCTTCCTGCCCGTTTCAATGTTTTCTCTTGATTCAATCCAGAACCTGTCAAAATTTTTTCAGTATAAATTCTTTCGATCAATTTTTCATATTGTTTTTCTCGAAGGATATCTCTGCGCTTGCACGAGGCTCCAATAATATTTGATAACTTTGTAACAACATCAAAGAATGTAGAAATCTTTGAGTGATTTTCGGCAACAGCAACAAGTGTTAATTAAAGTTGGTGAGCAAAACAATGTACGTAATAAGCAGAACTATTCTCTTGTAATATCAAACTCTTAAGACCATTAAATTCTCCTCGCATATTGCTTGCCCGATCATAGCCTTGCCCTCGTAAACTTGATAAACTATACCCATGTTTTGAAAGAAGAGACTCAATAGCTGCCTTAAGTGATAAAGCAGTTGTATCTGTAACATGTACAATGCCTAAAAATCGTTCCATTAGAAACCCCCTTTCGTCAACAAAACATAAAACAACAGCCATTTGCTCATTTATAGATACATCACGAGCCTCGTTAACTAAGATAGAAAAACTATGATCACCAATTTCTCGAATTATTGCATTTGTAGTCTCAATTGCTATGGAATTAACAATATCACATTGAATTTGATGCGATGTCATTTTGAGATTTTCGGGAGCATTCTTCAAGACAACTTTTTTAACCTCCTTATTATGCTGGGCAAGAAATTCAAGAAGCTCAAGAAAGTTTCCTCGGTTACTTGAGGCCTCATATTCATCATGCCCACGGAAAGGTAATCCTTGCTTCAAAAGAAACCTAATGCAATCAACTGAGGCAGTCAATCGAATACGATAATCAATTCGAGCTTGATCAGAATGATTAGACAAACAAACTTCTATGTGTCTTTGTTGTTTCATTAAATCTTCGGCAGCCTTCATGCATTTGTTATGCAAACTAGTGTGCTCTCCGACATGTTTATCGAAGTGATTTTTCTTATTTCAATTACGAAATCCTTCACCAACAAATGAATCACCACCCCCTTGGCCACCAAATGACTTTGGTCTAAACAAATAGCAATACAAGCAAAATGCAGAATCCTTTGAAATACTATACTCCAACCAACCACTGTAATCATTAAACCACGATGAAACAAATCTACGTTTGTGAGATCCAGAACCATTCCAAGGAAAATCATGACTTTTTGGTTGACAAGGGCCTTTTTGCAAGTATGCTCGCCTCACATTCTCTCTAATATTAGCATCATAATCGTATATAGTTTTTCTTAACCCATGATCACTTTCAAGCTCTAAATTGGAAAAAGTAGTGGAATCGACATTTGGAGCGAAGGAATCTATATTTGATGGAGTGGAATCGACATTTGGAGTAGAACTCGAACCAACATTTCGAGAAGTAGAACCCACTCCTATTTTACTAAAATATTTCTCCATTCTGTTTCTGAAAAATAAAAAATGATATACTAAAATAAATTAACTTCAATAATCAAATTAAAATATTTTAGTAATTATAACTAAAATTATAACTAACAAACACATATATTAATCAAAATTATAACTAAAATTATAACTAAAAAATTATAACTAAAAAATGATATACTAAAATTAATTAACTTTAACCTATTATAAATTATAACTAACAAACACATATATTAATCAAAATATCAATTTATTAAATAACAATCTAATAAACAAATTAACTTTAATAATCAAATTAAAATTTAATAAGCAAATCAACATCAATACAACAACAACAACAAAGCCTTTATCCCACTAGGTGGGGTCGGCTACATGGATCAAACAACGCCATAGTGGCATGTCATGAATCATATCTATAGTGAAACCATTTGCCTCTAAATCCTTCTTAATAGTTTCACCTATAGTTTTTCTCGGTCTTCCTCTGCCTCTAACAATTTGGCTTCCCTCAATATGATCAACTCTCCGTACCACGGCATCTACCGGTCTCCTCCCTACATGCTCAAACCATCTAAGTCGAGATTCAACCATCTTTTCTGTAATAGGTGCCACCTCAACTCCCTCTCTGATGGTATCATTCCTGATCCTATCTTTCCTATTCTTGCCACTCATCCATCTCAGCATTCTCATCTCAGCTACATTTAGTTTATTCTCGTGTTGGCTTTTGACCGCCCAACACTCAGTCCCATACAACATTGCTGGTCTAACCGCAGTACGATATAATTTTCCTTTTAACTTGAGTGGTACTTTTTTATCACTTAACACACCCGAAGCTTTCCTCCATTTCAACCACCCTGCTTGAATCCGGTGGTTTACATCTCCCTCTATCTCCCCATCTTCTTGTATGATGGATCCAAGATACTTAAACTGAGTGACTTGTGGTATGACATTGTCCCCAACTTTTACCTCTAAGTTAGGAGTGCTCCGCCTTTTACTGAACTTGCATTCCATATATTCCATATATTCTGTCTTACTTCTGCTTAAACGAAAGCCATGCGCTTTTAAAGTTTGTCTCCACGTTTCCACCTTCCTATTTAGCTCTTCTCTGGACTCACCCACTAGGACAATATCATCTGCAAATAGCATGCGTCGCGGTGCTGGCTCTTGAATGTGTTCCGTGAGTACATCCAAGACCAAGGTAAACAGATAAGGGCTCAAAGCTGACCCTTGGTGTAGTCCTATAGTTATAGGAAAATCTTTTGTGGACCCACTATGTGTTCTCACACTAGTCTTAGCTCCCTCATACATGTCCTTGATAGCACGAATATAGGCAATCCTAACCCCTTTCTTCTCTAGGGCTTTCCACAAAATCTCTCTTGGTACCTTATTGTATGCCTTCTCCAAGTCAATGAAAACCATGTGTAGGTCCTTTTGATCCCTCCGATAATGCTCCATCAAACGCCGCAACAAGTAAATTGCTTCCATGGTCGACCTTCCGGGCATAAAACCAAATTGATTATCTAAAATGCCGGTTTCCTTTCTTAGTCTCCGTTCAATCACTCTTTTCCATAATTTCATAGTATGACTCATGAGTTTAATCCCCCTGTAATTGGCGCAATTTTGTATATCCCCCTTATTCTTATAAATCGGGATTAGGGTGCTTCTCCTCCATTCTTCCGGCATCTTCTTTGATCTCAATATCTCGTTGAAAAACCTTGTGAGCCAACCAATGCCTCTATCACCTAGACCCTTCCAAACCTCAATAGGTATGCTATCTGGCCCAACTGCTTTACCACTATCCATTCGTTTCAATGATTCTTTCACTTCCTTTTCTTGAATTCTGCGATAAAAGGTGAAATTTTGGTCATCCTCTCGCATGTCCAGCTCATCTCCACATGCTAGAATCTCATAACCTTCATTAAATAATTTGTGAAAATAATTCTTCCATCTCTCTTGTATGTCTTGTTCCCTAACCAAAACTTTACCTTCTTCGTCCTTAATGCATCTCACTTGATCCAAGTCTTTTGTCTTCCTCTCTCAACCCTTAGCCAATCGGTAAATAGTTTTTTCCCCATCTTTGGTGCCTAAAGATTGGTATAATCCATCAAAAGCTTTAGTCCTCGACTCACTCACCGCCTTCTTGGTCTCTTTCTTTGCTTCTTTGTAAGATTCCCAATTTTCCGCATTCTTACATAAAGACCAAGCTTTAAAGCATTTCCTTTTTACCTTAACTTTATCTTGTACACTATCATCCCACCACCAAGATTCTTTATCCCTAGGTCCACATCCTCTTGATTCACCCAGCGTCTCTTTAGCTATCTTCCTGATCCCCTCGGCCGCCTTGTCCCACATATCATTTGCGCTTCCGTTTGCCTCCCAAAACCCTCCCTCCAGCACATTGTGTTGGAAGATCCTTTGTTTTTCACCCTTCAAATGCCACCATCTAATCCTTGAAACCTTATCTTGGCCCCTTCTCTTCCCTTTCCCCTTAACTCGTATATCCATCACAAGGACTCTATGTTGGGTAGTCAAGCTCTCTCCAGGTATGACTTTACAGTCCAAACAACTCTTTCTATCTCCTTTCCTAAAGAGGAAGAAATCTATCTGAGAGCATGTTGCCCCACTCTTATATGTGAGGAGATGCTCCTCCCGTTTCCTAAAACATGTATTGGCAACCGTAAGATCATAAGCAGACGAGAAATCAAGGATATATTTTCCCTCTGTATTTACCACCCCAATGCCATAACCTCTATGCACCCCCTATAGTTTTCAGAAGAACTCCCTACGTGCCCATTCAGATCCCCTCCTAGGAAAATCTTTTCTCTAAGTGGTATATCCTGGATCAAGCCTTCCAAGTCCTCCCAAAATTTTATCTTGAGGTGTTCTTCACACCCGACCTGAGGTGCATAAGCACTGATCACATTAAAAGTGTCTTGCTCCACTACAAATTTTAGGGCTAGGATCTTATCTCCTACCCTCTTTACATCTACAATGTCTTTCTTCCACCATTTGTCGACAATTATACCCACTCCATTTCTCGATTTAACCTTGCCAGTGTACCATAGCTTAAAACCCGAAGTGTCTAATTCCTTTGCCTTAGCTCTAACCCACTTAGTTTCTTGAAGGCACATGAAATTGATCCTCCTCCTGATCATTGTGTCAACTATTTCCATAGATTTTCCTGTAAGTGTGCCTATATTCCAAGTCCCAAAACGAATCCTCCTCTCATGAACTAGCTTCTTTACCTGCACCCGTTCACAAAGATGCAGGAACCCTTGCTTATTTTTCACTGCATCCAGGCGGCGATGCAGCGGCCCTTGCTCATTTGTCACTGCACTCGAGCGATACAGCGCGTTGCTTCTGGGCAACGACCTAGCATTAACACTATTATATTGTTTGTCCATGTCATTGAGATTCGACTAAGTTTGACGTTGGCTGTCGACTGCCTAACACAACCCTCCTCCTTTTTTCGGGCTTGGGACCGGCAGCATTGCAATAACACTGGCGGAGTTATTGCAACATCAATAATCTAGAATAATCAACATCAATAAATAAATTCTTAATATTCAAAATTTTAAAACAATATGTATAAAATTATAGAAAAGAAATCTAACCTCAAATAGTCAAATACCAAAGTAAATGAAGAATAAAAATGGAGAGAAGAGATGGACGCCTGCTGCTTGCAAAAAAAAATTGAACGGAACTAGTACTACAAACGGGAAAACGGCTGCCTGCTTGCAAAGTTAAAAATGGAGAGATGAGAAGAAAAGGCGGCTACTGCTTGTTTGCTGCTGCCTGCTTTAAACCTAAAAGCATAAATTTATATAAACTACAAACTAAGACCTCCAACTATTAAAGTTAATAACACATAGCCCCCTCCGCATAAGTTTCCAATCTTCAAAACCACCCCCCCTCCCCCACGCGCAGGACACGCCCCAGAATTCCCACCGCCCGAAATTAAATCAATCTCACAAAAAAACTTCCACCGTAATTACATAATGGCCCCTATTCTTTCCTTTCTCGCACAAAACACCCTATACTAAATTTTTTTTTTTTAAACCCAGGTGGGGCCATGGCCCCACCTCGCCCCATCATCCCTCCGCGCCTGGTCAAATACCAAAGTAAATGAAGAATAAAAATGGATAGAAGAGATGGACTCCTGCTGCTTGGTGAGTTGCTGCTTGCAAAAAAAAATGAACGGAACTAGTACTACAAACGGGGAAACGGCTACCTGCTTGCAAAGTTAAAAATGGAGAGATGAGAAGAAAAGGCGGCTACTGCTTGTTTGCTGCTGCCTGCTTTAAACCTAAAAGCATAACTTTATATAAACTACAAACTAAGACCTCCAACTATTAAAGTTAATAACACATAGCCCCCTCCGCATAAGTGTCCAATCTTCAAAACCACCCCCCCCCACGCGCAGGACACGCCCCAGAATTCCCACCGCTTGAAATGAAATCAATCTCACAAAAAAACTTTCACCGTAATTACATAATGGCCCCTATTCTTTCCTTGCTCGCACAAAACACCCTATACTAAAAAAAATAATTTAACCCAAGTGGGGTCATGGCCCCACCTCGCCCCTTCATCCCTCCGCCCCTAGTCAAATACCAAAGATATACTATTTTTTCTTTACATTTAATACCCTTCTTCCATTTCTTTTTTTTTCTTTTTTTTTTCTCTAATTTTTTATTTTAATTATTATCGGCGACCATCACCATCCCTTGCTGCTGGAGCTCTAGTAGCCACCACCGGAGTGCAGAGGCGGAGGGATGAAGGGGTGAGGTGGGGCCATGGCCCCACCTGAGTTTAATTTTTTTTTTTAGTATAGGGTGTTTTGTGCGAGAAAGGAAAGAATAGGAGCCATTATGTAATTACGGTGGAAGTTTTTTTGTGAAATTGATTTAATTTCGGGCGGTGGGAATTCTGGGGTGTGTCCTGCGCGTGGGGGGGGGGTTTGAAGATTGAAAACTTATGCGGAGGGGGCTATGTGTTATTAACTTTAATAGTTGGAGGTCTTAGTTTGTAGTTTATATAAAGTTATGCTTTTAGGTTTAAAGCAGGCAGCAGCAAACAAGCAGTAGCCGCCTTTTCTTCTCATCTCTCCATTTTTAACTTTGCAAGCAGGCAGTTGTTTCCCCGTTTGTAGTACTAGTTCCGTTCATTTTTTTTTTTGCAAGCAGCAACTCACCAAGCAGCAGGCGTTCATCTCTTCTCTCCATTTTTATTCTTCATTTACTTTGGTATTTGACTAGGGGCGGAGGGATGAAGGGGCGAGGTGGGGCCGTGGCCCCACCTGGGTTAATTTTTTTTTTAGTATAGGGTGTTTTGTGTGAGAAAGGAAAGAATAGGGGCCATTATGTAATTACGGTGGAAGTTTTTTTGTGAGATTGATTTAATTTCGGGCGGTGGGAATTCTGGGGCGTGTCCTGCGCGTGGGGGGGGGGTTTGAAGATTGGAAACTTATGCGGAGGGGGCTATGTGTTATTAACTTTAATAGTTGGAGGTCTTAGTTTGTAGTTTATATAAAGTTATGCTTTAGGTTTAAAGCAGGCAGCAGCAAACAAGCAGTAGCCGCCTTTTCTTCTCATCTCTCCATTTTTAACTTTGCAAGCAGGCAGTTGTTTCCCCGTTTGTAGTACTAGTTCCGTTCATTTTTTTTTTTTGCAAGCAGCAACTCACTAAGCAGTAGGCGTTCATCTCTTCTCTCCATTTTTATTCTTCATTTACTTTGGTATTTGACTAGGGGCGGAGGGATGATGGGGCGAGGTGGGACCATGGCCCCACCTGGGTTAATTTTTTTTTTTTAGTATAGGGTGTTTTGTGCGAGAAAGGAAAGAATAGGGGCCATTATGTAATTACGGTGGAAGTTTTTTTGTGAGATTGATTTAATTTCGGGCGGTGGGAATTCTGGGGCGTGTCCTGCGCGTGGGGGGGGGGGGGGTTGAAGATTGGAAACTTATGCGGAGGGGGCTATGTGTTATTAACTTTAATAGTTGGAGGTCTTAGTTTGTAGTTTATATAAAGTTATGCTTTTAGGTTTAAAGCAGGCAACAACAAACAAGAGCAGCAAACAAGCTGTAGCCGCCTTTTCTTCTCATCTCTTCATTTTTAACTTTGCAAGCAGGCAGCTGTTTCCCCGTTTGTAGTACTAGTTCCGTTCATTTTTTTTTTGCAAGCAGCAGGCGTCCATCTCTTCTCTCCATTTTTATTCTTCATTTACTTTGGTATTTGACTATTTGAGGTTAGATTTCTTTTCTATAATTTTATACATATTGTTTTAAAATTTTGAATATTAAGAATTTATTTATTGATGTTGATTATTCTAGATTATTGATGTTGATTTGCTTATTAAATTTTAATTTGATTATTAAAGTTAATTTGTTTATTAGATTGTTATTTAATAAATTGATATTTTGATTAATATATGTGTTTGTTAGTTATAATTTATAATAGGTTGAAGTTAATTAATTTTAGTATATCATTTTTTAGTTATAATTTTAGTTATAATTTTGATTAATATATGTGTTTGTTAGTTATAATTTTAGTTATAATTACTAAAATATTTTAATTTGATTATTGAAGTTAATTTATTTTAGTATATCATTTTTTATTTTTCAGAAACAGAATGGAGAAATATTTTAGTAAAATAGGAGTGGGTTCTACTTCTCGAAATGTTGGTTCGAGTTCTACTCCAAATGTCGATTCCACTCCATCAAATATAGATTCCTTCGCTCCAAATGTCGATTCCACTACTTTTTCCAATTTAGAGCTTGAAAGTGATCCTGGGTTAAGAAAAACTATATACGATTATGATGCTAATATTAGAGAGAATGTGAGGCAAGCATACTTGCAAAAAGGCCCTTGTCAACCAAAAAGTCATGATTTTCCTTGGAATGGTTCTGGATCTCACAAACGTAGATTTGTTTAATCGTGGTTTAATGATTACAGTGGTTGGTTGGAGTATAGTATTTCAAAGGATTCTGCATTTTGCTTGTATTGCTATTTGTTTAGACCAAAGTCATTTGGTGGTCAAGGGGGTGGTGATTCATTTGTTGGTGAAGGGTTTCGTAATTGAAAGAAGAAAAATCACTTCGATAAACATGTCGGAGAGCACACTAGTTTGCATAACAAATGCATGAAGGCTGCCGAAGATTTAATGAAACAACAAGGACACATAGAAGTTTGTTTGTCTAATCATTCTGATCAAGCTCGAATTGATTATCGTATTCGATTGACTGCCTCAGTTGATTGCATTAGGTTTCTTTTGAAATAAGGATTACCTTTTCGTGGGCATGATGAATATGAGGCCTCAAGTAACCGAAAAAACTTTCTTGAGCTTCTTGAATTTCTTGCCAAGCATAATGAGGAGGTTAAAAAAGTTGTCTTGAAGAATGCTCCCGAAAATCTCAAGATGATATCGCATCAAATTCAATGTAATATTGTTAATTCCATAGCAATTGAGACTACAAATGCAATAATTTGAGAAATTGGTGATCAAGTTTTTCTATCTTAATTGACGAGGCTCGTGATGTATCTATAAAAAAGCAAATGGCTGTTGTTTTACGTTTTGTTGACGAAAGGGGGTTTCTAATAGAGCGATTTTTAGGCATTGTACATGTTACGGATACAACTGCTTTATCACTTAAGACAGCTATTGAGTCTCTTCTTTCAAAACATGGGTATAGTTTATCAAGTTTACGAGGGCAAGGCTATGATGGAGCAAGCAATATGCGAGGAGAATTTAATGGTCTTAAGAGTTTGATATTACAAGAGAATAGTTCTGCTTATTATGTACATTGTTTTGCTCACCAACTTCAATTAACACTTGTTGCTGTTGCCGAAAATCACTCAAAGATTTCTACATTCTTTGATGTTGTTACAATGTTATCAAATATTATTGGAGCCTCGTGCAAGCGCAGAGATATCCTTCGAGAAAAACAATATGAAAAATTGATCGAAGGAATTTATACAGGGGAAATTTTGACAGGTTCTGGATTGAATCAAGAGAAAACATTGAAACGGGCTGGAAGCACACGCTGGAGTTCGCATTTTGGCACACTTGTTAGCTTAATTGATTTGTTCTCTTCGGTAATTGATGTTCTCATAATTATTGGCGGTGATGGACAGGAGCCAAAGTAAAGAGCAAAAGCAGACACTCTATCAGAATGCATTCAGGTTTTTGAATTTGTATTTATCTTACACTTCATGAAAAATTTGTTAGGAATTACAAATCATTTGAATCTAGCATTACAAAAAAAGACCAAGATATTGTAAATGCCATGGCTCTTGTAAGAATAACAAAGTTACGCCTCCAACAGTTGAGGGATGATGGATGGGAATCTTTACTAAATACGGTGTCTTTATTTTGCATTAAGCATAATATAATCATCGTAGATATGGAGGATTCGTTTGTAAAGCAAGGAAGATTGCGTCGCAATGTGGAGGGAAACACAAATATGCATTATTATCGTGTTGAATTGTTTTACACGGTGATAGATATGTTACTTCAAGAGTTGAATACTCGTTTCAATGAGGTAAATATGGAGTTGTTGTTGTGCATGGCTTGTCTTGATCCAAGAGATTCATTCTCCGCTTTTGACAAGGAAAAGTTGCTTTGATTTGCCGAGTTTTATCCATCCGACTTCTCAATAATAGATTTAAATGCACTTCAATATCAACTTGATAACTATATTTTGGATGTGCCTTCGAATGATCAATTTTTAGAAGTGACGGGAGTTAGTGGGCTTGCTAAGAAAATGGTTCAATTGAAGAAGCATCGCACATTTCCTTTAGTATATATGCTCATCAAGTTGGCTTTACTTTTACCTGTTGTAACTGCAACGGTTGAGAGAGTTTTCTCGGCAATGAAACTAATCAAGACTCAATTACGAAATCGGTTGGGAGATGATTTGATGAATTATTGTTTGGTCGCATATATCGAGAAAGATGTTTTTGAAGCTATCGACAATGAAGATATCATTCAGCGCTTTCAAAATATAAATATGAAGTCTAGAAGGGGAATGTTGTAACTAAATATATGCTATTTTGATTTTTGATGTATAAGACGTTAAGTAATTTTAATATAATATTGTAATTTTGGCTTTATTATTGTATATGCAAATTTTTTTTTGTTAGTGTGGTAGTTTGGCCCCACCTGAACCAAAATCCTGGCTCCACCACTGCCGGAGTGCGACTAGAAGTTAGTAGATCAACTTACTTGATCTTCCCGTCTCTTTTTCTCTTTTTCTAACTTCTTATCAAATTAGTTGTGATTTCGATCATGTTCCAACTTTTTTTTTTTTTTTAAATCAAACATAACATTAACTTCTGATATTTGCATATCTTTCAGTTTTATGGGCTTTTGACTTTGCCTCCTACATCTAATCTGAAATTAGACTAACCCCTGTTTCATAATCATGGGTCTCATAAATTACATATTAAGTCCCATATTAATTTTTATAAAGGTTTTCTTCGGCTAACCTTGCCATAGAACAAAAATGCGGAGTCGGAACCTGTGAAGGGTTGATATCAACATAATTTCAGAGATAATTTAAGGGCGTGAGAGTATGTTAGTCGTGTTTCTAAGATTATTAGTTGTCTTCTAGTTTTCTGTTTGGGCTGCCATTTGTATGTGCATCGATAGCATGATCAATGCTTCACTTATTACAGTAATATTTTACTAAACGATAGACTTTAATGGCGATTAAAGGTGCATTAGTTTCTGCTTTATGAGTTGATTACAGGAATAATGTGTTCTTGTGAGCTTGTTACGTTCAAGAAGAAATGGATCTGGGATTATAATTGTTTGTGGTCGCGAAACATTTATATTGTTAATTTTGCTAAATCCTGATACCCTGGTTTTGCTGGTTGAAACATCTAGACTTTGACGAGTTTTTATGCGTTGTATATAAATTTGAAAAGTGAAATAAGTGATAGCACTCTTTACAAGCAAATTGTAGGGAGCATAATGAATTTGACTGTCACAAAACTTGATATAATGCACGCCATAAGTCTCATTGTAGGTACATGGAGTGTCCAAAGGAGATGCATCTTCTAGCTGCCAAGAGGGTTTTTCAGTACTTGCAAGGTACAAAAGAATTCGGGTTGTTCTACAGGAAGGGAGGAAAATAAGATATGTTTGGTTTTACTGATAGTGATTATGCTGGAGATTTAGATGACCGAATGAGCACTTCAAGATATGTTTTTATGCTTGGCTCCGAAGCTGTTTTGTGGTCCTCAAAGAAGTAAGCAATAAGATGTCTTATAGCTAGTAATACAAATAAGATGTCTTACAAAATTCAAAATAAGTGGCTGCCTAATGCCGAAGGGCGCTCTCTCTCTGAAATCTTTTCTGTGTTTGAAATCTCATAATATATACTGTTATATTTTTAGAAGACAAATTTTATCAAATCTTGTTATATGCATGTGTAAATATATACATGCTCAATAATGTTACTTCTCATCATCATTTTGTATTCAATTTCCAATCTTGAATTTTTTTTGTTATGTTGTATGCTACCAGTCGGTCCTAGGACTATTTAAAGTGAGAGTTATGTACAAATAAATGGGGATTTTTATTTAAACTGAGAGTTGAATTGGTTCTTCCATAGGTATCCATCGTCTCACAATAACTAATCATGGAGTTCTACTATCATCTCCGTTGGTGCTAATGAATTCTGACGCGATGCGCAATCAATTTATCCACTTGAAGGTTCGCTCTATGCATGAAGAAGGTTAGATGAAGAAGAAAGTGTTGATAGATAAGTTTTTTTTTTTCTTTTTCTTAGTTAAACCCAATCATAATGTGTAGGACGGCCGAATATAGCAAGTAAGACAAGTCGTCTTCTTTTTTTTTATCCCTTTAGAGTGTGGGATTCCTCTGTGATAAAGGATCCCATAGAAAGTTCGAGTTTGTCTCACTAGCTACAAGTGCAGTAGTAATTCCCCTCCCCCATTGTAATAGCGTAAATTTACTAATGAACAGACAACTTTATTACGATCCAAAATTATTATATATAAGTAAATAGTGTATGCAAGTCTATTTTAGGTTAATGGATTTACACATATATCTTCGTTCAATGATTTTGTGTTGAGCTTTTTAAAAGGTTTATTATGCATATCAATTCTTCACTTATGAAGTCAAACATTCTTGTCATCTTATCAAATGTTGCTTTAGTGGGAGAAATTTCATTTCCCACCTCTTAAAGCACTAATGTGCTCTCATTTTATTATTGTTATAAAGTTGAAATTGAAAGATGAAATAAGTGACTTTATGAAATAATGCTTTACGTTTTTGTTTTTTCAAGGAAATCTCGTCTTTCGAGCTTAAGATAGGGAATCTTTCTCCATGAAACCAAGGGTAATATATAGAAATAATTTGATAAATTGGTTTATGCACTCGTAACAGGGGAGCTCGAGTTCGACCTGACCCAAATGAATGTAATTGTTAAATTCAATTTGTCCATCCTTTGTCGTGAATATGAATTTGGTAGATTCATAGCTGTGTATAAAAAATTATTTATATTGTACGGAAGAAAGGTGTTATAAATTTATCGTTTTGTATATAAAAAATATATATTTGTGTGCTCAAACTTTGCAATCTAGGGGCAGTTAATTCAGCAATAAAATTTGAAGTTGTCAATGCATTTAAATCGCTGGACCGGGTCAAATGTACCAAATTTACAAGAAATAAAAACACATTAAATAAAATAAACCAGATTCTGGCTTAAAAAATGGCATGAAATCGAATGGACTATACAAACAAATGGAAGGAAATTGAACAAACAAACATTTACAAGGATATTGATTTCCAAAACAAATTATTATTATTTTATTCACAATCAGGCCTCTAGCCAATTGTCAGATGAAACTGATTAATTTAAATGAAAAGATTAACAGCAGAACATCATTAACAAATGTCTAACTGAGGGGAACTAACATTGAACAGAGTTCCCCAAGAGAACAACATGGAAAATATCCATCATTCCATTCTATAGGTACTCTTCAAATTTATGCTCTATACTCAACATATGAACCTGAAAGTCCTGAAGTCCCAAGAACCGAAACCTGCAATCGAACAAATGAGGAAATTATTTAAATAGCAGAGATGCTTCAAAAAGTTCAGAAATGGTCAGGCCCGGTGCGTATTCAATATCCATTCATGTATTTGATAATTTTCGCTTCTGGATATTGCACGGGTACGGAATGGATACATGCGAACAGCTTAATTACAACATGGATATGGTTGGCGTTACTTTCATATAACAAAGGGGTATGAGAGTGTATCTTAAAAAGTTGACGGGTTAAGTTAAAAACTAAAACATACTCCCTTTACCTCTAAGTTAAAGAGTCCCACTTTTGCATCTCAAATAAGAGTCTCGTTTCCTTACTGGACATAATCATTTAACCAAATTGGAGCATGGTAAATAAGTTGCATACTTGTATGGTTATTGATTAGGTTGAAATTAATGGTTTATAGTAACTACAAAACTCAAGTTGAAACTCTCATGAGGTGAAGTAGGGAGCATATTCAAAATAGAGCTATTGAAATACACACAATGTAGTTTATTTCTGTCTTCCATGTTTGTAATTTAGAAAAATGTTTGGAACATGCTCGAAGAACCCAAGGTCCCGCATGAGTATTAGTGTAAGAATTAATGTTTGTTAGGACCTTGTTTTTTCTATTTAAGGGTTTTTAACATGTCCCTAACAGAGTTTATTTTATACCTTTCCCCATTCGGAATCGAGGTCAGCGCATCTCATCTTCAAGTGTATCATCCTCGTTCCAAGCTCAGTTTCAACTTTCTTTCGTAAATACACCTCATTGGGTCCAAATGAATCCAAATAAGCAACGTAGCGTTGATAGGCTGTGCGTAGTGCACTAGCAAACTCATCTGACAAGGGTTTTACATTCTGCAAAAAAGACAAAGAAGACATGATTAAGCTATAATAATTTGAGGGACGGTTAAGGTGTGTTTGATTAAAAAAAAAAAGAGTTAGAAAATGATCGACAACGATACCAATTTTTATGAAAAGTTGGAAAAAGAGAAAAATGATTTGGGGAAATGTCGTATTACTCTTATGGGTTTTCCATGGAAAAAAATTCTTTAGGTGGTGGGTAAGAAAAAAATTCCACGGAAAATAAGAAAAATATGTATAACATCTCACCAAATCACTCATATTTGTTTTCAACTTCTCGTAAAAATCAGCAGTGTTTCGAATCACTTCCTATCTTTTTATCAAAAGGACCCTAAATGTAAGTCCAAACTTCCCACACAAATTTATATCACCTCGCCACTCAATCCGATGCTATCATCAATTTCCATTCTCAGAGAAACGAGAATCCCACTAAACTCCTCAACTGCCTCAGCTGCACGAAAAACATTAGCCAAGATCTCTTGGCCAGCCTTATCATCAGTATTTTTAGACAAGGCCTTCTTTGCATCATGAATGACAGTGTCTGGTATTTCATCCCAACTCGAGGCCATTAGGTCCTTGAAGACGATTTCGATCTCGGGGTCTTTTATGAGAGGCAAGTGACTCACATCTTCGCTGAAAGAATGAGTACTTCCAATCCCCAATCCGAATGAATCTGCATATGAAACATAGCGTTGATAGGCTGTATGCAGTGCACTAGCAACCTCATCCGACAAGGGTTTTTCATTCTGCAAAAGAGAAAAAGAAGACATGATTAAGCTATAATAATTTGAGGGACGGTTAAGGTGTGTTTGATGAAAAAAAAAAGAGTTAGAAAATGATCGACAACACTACCAATTTTTATGAAAAGTTGGAAAAAGAGAAGAATGATTTGGTGAAATGCCATATTACTTTGTGGGTTTTCCATGGAAAAATGTAAAAACAATTGGGTGGTGGGTAAGAAAATTTTTCCTCGAAAAATAAGAAAAATATGGATAACATCTTGCGAAATCACTCATATTTGTTTTCAACTTCTCGTAAAAATCAGCAGTGTTTCCAATCATTTCCTATTTTTTTATCAAACGGACCCTTGATGTAAGTCCAAACTTCCCATACAAATTTATATCACCTAGCCACTCACTCTGATGCTATCATCAATTTCCTTTCTCCGAGAAAGGAGAATCCCACTAAACTCCTCAAGTGCCTCAGCTTCACGAAAGGCATTAGACAAGGTCTCTTGGCCTGCCTTATCATCAGTATTTTTAGACAAGGCCTTCTTTACATCATGAATGACAGTGTCTGGTATTTCATCCCAGCTCGAGGCCATTAGGTTCTTGTAGGCGATTTCGATCTCAGGGTCTTTTATGAGAGGCAAGTGACTCAAATCTTCGCTGAAAGAACGAGTACTTCCAATCCCTAATCCGAAAGGAGGCCAGCAATCTATTTGGAACAGAAACATCAAAATTTAACTTTGAGGCCCTAAAACTATATGAAATCACCATATATGTTTCAACGGCACATATACAGATACAACAAATGAATAAGATGGCTATAAATGATCAAAACATCTGCATATGCTCACATACATCTACCATCAAAAGTAAAAACAAATACCACTGATGTTCAATTAGGGCATTTTGGGTTGACAGTTTTGTTGCTTATTTTTCTTTCCCCGGCAAAAAATAAAAAATTATCTTCTGGTCATGTTTTTCCATTTACCACAACTTTCAAAAAAGTAAATATAATACAAATCATGTTTTTCCTTAGGGTACCCAGGAAGGGCACAAACTTCTTCTTTTTTGGGGTCATGTTTCTTTTCATTGATACTGCACTTGGTTCCTTCTAAAATGTATATGCGTTTTAGCCTTCTGTATATTGTAATAGTATATTTCCGACATTGGCAAGATCTTATTAAACTCCTGAATCATTACGCATATAAAGAGCTAACAGGTGGTTTGCATTGACTGTAAATCAATCCATCTAGCTATACATTGACTGTAAATCAATCTATCCATATATTAAGATTGCAATTTCTTTTCGTTCTTCACATTCGTCTTACTCAAACAACAGAAAGGGATTTCATCGTGATTTCCTAATTATCGAAGATGTGGACATATGTCTACTTCAATCTGTTTAACTTGCTATCAAACCTACCCAACCATGGTTCAGAGATAAAGTGCAACACCAAACTGAACCTGTTGAGTCGACGAGACAATTTCTCAAATCCCTTATTGAGTTGCCTAATCCTATTATCTTATGCCAAAATCTTTTTCGACCTTCTAAAATGAAACATTGAAAATTTTCATCTCAGCCAAAATCAAAAAAGATAGTCTGATATGAATAAAAAAACTATACGGCCTAAACTGTTTCTTTGTATGATGTTTCCGACACACTGAAAATTTCAACAGTTTGCTTAAATTGTCCAGCAACTCTGATTTCTATCCAAAGTCCCACTTAGAAACAGACCGCAACAGCTTCTATTCAGAGCTAATCCGGCCCTGAAAGATCTCATCTGGTCTTAATTGAGAGTATGACGGAGTAGATTATCCTAAATTGAGATTGGGACAGTACAATACACTTCTCTTCTCTAATCAAGTCCCTCCTACAGTCTTACCTATTTATGTTTTAGCTTTATAATTAAATTATTTTCTTTGTTTTGCTTTATCAAAATCTGAAGCATTTTGCAGATATACATCATTCATCCATGCCTCGTTCATAGTTCTTATCTTTAGCGCATCAATTCTAGTTATGAAACTATATGAGTTTTCATGCTAAACTTAATAACAAATTGTACTAAATTTTTTATACAAACAATTGTGGCACCAATAAGATAAAAAATAAAGAACCTACAACACATTAAATGTGTGGCTCCGCCAATTACTTGAGGGTGTGTTTGGCAACCCCAATTCCATACCATACCATAGAATTGGAATTTGGCCATAGTTTTGGAATTCCATTGTTTGGATAGGCTGAAAGATTAAGGTTTTGGAATTCTGGTGGGATTCTAAAATCACGAATTCTATTGGATTGAATTCTATATGGTGAGTAGAGTTTTCCAATTCTCATTGAATTCTAAAAAAAAAAACCCAACTCATCCTCAATCACCACCATCACCACACTCTTAACCCCACCCGACCCCCACACACAGTGAACCATTCCAATCCCTGCACTGCACACAACATTTCACCTGAAAAAACACCACCACACCCACTATATCTATATATAACACACATACAGTCACACACACATATATATAAATATTACTAATGAATTTGTGTATGTATATATAATACATTTTTTTTCTCTAACTCTCCTATATCTTTATAAATTTGCTGCCCAAGTCAGGGGCTATTGTCATAGCCACCACCCGCCTTTCCAACACAATCCCACACCACACAATAAAATTTAATGTGTATGTATATATATATTAAACAGCCGCAATCACCACCACTGCCGTGGCCCCTGCCATAGCTCCGGCGATTGCTGTCAGAGTTCGGGCAACACTACCAGAGTTCCGCAGAAGTTTTTTAAACACATTGTCTCTTTAGAATTCAAAATAAATTCTACAAATTACTCAAACAAACTAATTTAGAATTATAATAGAATTATTCTAAATGAAAACTACATGCAATCCAAACAATGGTATTATAATCATACGGCATTGCAATTATAAGAATTGCAATTCCAAAGTTTTTATAATTCTAATAGAATTCCAAAACCGTGTACCCAAAAACACCTTCAGTGGTGCCAAGTCATACAAAGCGTTTGTATAAAAATGACCAAGCCTAGCATTTTCCAAATAATGATTTCTCCTTTCCTATCTCCAAGGATATAAGTATTACCAAAAGCGATCAATTTCAAGGAGAAACAAACCAGATTAACAATCAAAGAGATAAACAGCTCCGAAAGGCACAACATAATCAAATTGAATATAGAAAGGAGCGTCTAATTCCGCTCCCAAAATAACAAAAAGAATAGATTCAACTTATTGAAATCCACAGATACAGATATACCACAAATATTTGATTCTTTGTGTATGTATAATATAAATATATACAATAATAATATGTGTATGAGGCAAGGATATGTAAAGAAGCAGGAATGGGAGGAAGAAAGTAGTACCAGAAGAAGAAGGGAGGCGATTGGGGGAAATAGAGTGGAAGTGGCGGGCTCCACCAGAGAGGAGGTGGTGGTTGGTGGCAGCGGTGGTTGCGGCGGCAGAGAAACCTAGAAGAGAACTGCGATAGATCGAACGATACAAGGATCTCATCATTACTACTTTCTCCATTTTTGCGTCGATCTGATGCTTCTTCCTTTTTCTCTTACGAGAGTTATCGAGAAGTGGGTGTTAGATGATGTTGGTGCTTCTTCCTTTTTCCTTTACGAATTTTCTAATAAATGGTCAATAAAATCGAAAAGAAATAAAATGAAATGTTAATTTAAGTAGCGTTTGATGAAACAACCGAAAATTGAAATTAAAAAAATTGTTTGTTTACTTTTAAAATTTATATCTCAAAAAAATATTGTTTGTTTGATTATAATATATCTGAAAATTAAATTTTTTTAATATAATAATTTTGCTTTTACTAATGTATTTAGATCACGTGATTTTAAATGAAAATAAATAAAAAAATATATAATTTAAGGATCCGTTTGATTGTAAAGTGGAAAAGAAAAATAAATTGAGTTAGTTTTGATAAAAAAGATGAAAAATAAGTTGAGTGATAGATGTGATATCCTCTTGATTTTTAAGTTTTTCCATGAAGAAATTTTCTTTGCTTGGTGGTGAGTAAAAAATTTTCACCAAAAATATTGAAGAATGGAGGATATATACTCATAAAATGAATAACATCTATCACCTTATTTTCTATTTTTTTACACAAACTAACTAAATTTATTTTCTTTTTCCATCTTTACAATCAAACGGAGCCTAAAAGTACTAAATTCAACACAATCTAATTTATTTAGATCACATGATTCTAAAATTTGATTCTATAATTGTCCTTAAAATCATGTAAGGCTTTCATTTTCATAAAACATCTTTTATGGATGGTTCTTATAATAGTCTTTGTTGATAAAAAGGCTTGGGAACCAATCCCACTACACCTAAACTATCAATTAACAGCTACAATCAGTGTATGAGCAAACAAAAAAAATTTGAAGGCCCAATACCCATATAAATATATATAAATAATAAAATATAAAAGCCAGCCGCACCTCTACGATGCTTAGATATCTCTGTCACAACATAAGTATACCTACACAAACACACATATACCTCAACTACTGGTATTTTTCCCTTAGTATATATATATATATATATATGACATTTGAATAGCTATATGTGTTTGCAAATTAATACTATAGTTTACATTCATAAGGTTGTAAGTTAGCATTTTGTGCCATTGTCTGTGTCTGTGTGCGTGTGTTTTTTTTTTTTTACTTCTATTTGTGCGTGTGGTAAAGCTGTGAATGGCCGGAATACAGGACACCCACAACACCTCCCACGGGGAGAAAACTTCAGTCAATCATACCCACAGTGAAATTCCCATAATGGATTCTCCGGATTAATATAAACCAGAGGTTTACTTTTCAAAATTGTCAAAACCAAATTTTATGGAAAGTTTACCTTGTTTTTCAAGGTAGTTGAAAACCTTTTGTGATATTGATATAATTAATGAACTAAAAATAGAAATTAATCAATCAATCATAACACAAGAGTTTTTTTACGTGGTAAACTCTCAAGTGAGAGATGCATCCACGGAGGCACCTTACCTCAGAACACAATCCTCTATTTAAAAGTTTTTACAAGAGTTTAGACGGAAAAAAAGAATTCAAAGACCCTAATGCACATTCATATACACCAAAGGGTACACACTTCCCTCACCAAGCCGATTCAATAAACTCAACCAAACATACAATAGTAGATTTATCCGAGATAACATCACCAATAATAAAAAACAGAGAAGCTCAACCAAAAGCAATATATTCCATAAGTTCCATATTTTTGAAAGAGTACTTAACAATCTGTTATAAAAATCCTTTTTCAAAAATCTTAAGCCACAAGACTAACAAGAACACAACAGAGCATCAACTAGATTTTTTTAACAAACTCTCAGCAAATATCACCTAAACAGAATTTGATTTTTGCAGCGAAAAAATAGTTGATATAATCAATTTATTTGCAAAAATAACGCTCAAACAACTGCAACACAAACATATTATATAGGCAGATTTCGGATCAATAATGGTATTGATTTAAAACAGATTATAACTAGATATTTACAGATGCAAATAGTATCAATTCAGAGCACACAAAACAAACTAAATTTCGAGTATAAAATGTCAGGATGATAGAAGAGGACAAGGACTTCCTGATTGCCATTTTGCAATAGAGTCAATGTCATTTGAATTGCTGAGTCAGTGACAATTTATTAAGTAGTGTAATGTCGTTTTTAGTTTTTACTGGTGTCGTTTTAGCTCGGAGTAAGTTGTTGGAAGAGCTTAACGTTGATTGGTTCTTTCCTTTTTTTCTCTCTCTTTCTTTTTTTTTGGTTCCCCACGGGGTGTCCGGGCCAGCTTTCGCGCACCTCGACTAATTCCCGCTTGCAGTTCGTGGCTGCCGGCCAGCTTTCACGCACCTCGACTAATCCCCGCTCGTGGTTCGTGACTGCCGCTGGCCAAGCATTATTTTGACAACGCCGGAGTTCGACCTTGGGAGCTCCAAGTCGACCCAAGGTTGTCTCAGTGGCAGCTTTATACCACTGGGCCAAGAGGCTTGGTTTTCTCTCTCTCTTTCTATGATGATGTATGGGTCAGGAAAGATATGAAGAAGATTACTTCCTTTTAACTTTTTATCTCTATAATACTTCACTCCTCGCCTCTTTTCTTATGTAATTCTTTAATTCTTCACTATTACTTCTCTATTAATTGTTGAATGCCCTACAGTTATTGAGTAAAGGTAAGAAAAGAATTATCAACTGGATCCTTTCAAGTTAGTTCAGAGCGCATTCTCGACCTAGATTGGGCAAATCCATGGCTGAGGGGAACTTCGGTTAACCAGTTGAAGAAGCAATTCGAGACAAGCTAGGGCGAAAATAAAGTGTTGCAAAAGCAACTGGAGGAAAGAATGGACAAATTTCAGACGCAAATGGATTCGTTATCCAGTTGATTTGACGAGCAGATGGCCTGGTTAAGGCATCGTTTCCCTAAAAATCCATAACCAGGGGTAATTTCTGTGGCTGGAGACCCTAAAGATAAAGGACTCCTTCCTACTCCAAGTAATTACACTATCCACATACAAGTATGCTAGATCTAAGGGGGAATCGTGATTTTGGCAACAATCAGTCTGGTTTTTTAAAAGCACCAAAAATGGATTTACTTAGATTTAATGGAGAAGATGTTAAGGGGTGGTTACAATTATGTTACCTGTCATTTATGTTCAATTCAATACCTGAGGAAAGGAAAGTGATGTACGTAGCAATGCATTTTATTGGTTAGGCAAGATCATGGTTTTAGGCAGAATTCAAGTCCATTGAGGGGGTCAGCTGGAATTCCTTTAGGGATGCCCTAATTCCTAGGTTTTCAAATGAAGGATACGAGAATATGGTGGCTGAACTGAGTCAATTAAGACAAACATGTACTGTGGTGGAATTTCAAGCCCATTTTGAGCAACTAAAATCAAGAGTATTGGAAAGGTGGCCAGATTTACATGAAGGGTTAATCACTGATTGGTTTATGGGTGGATTAAAGAAAGGGATAAGAGATTCTCTGCAAATGCAGTTTCCTCATTCACTCAACAAAGCCAACACTCTAACTAGACTGCAAGAGTTTATGTTTGACCAGGTTTTGCCTCAAAGTAAGCCAACCTACAAGCCCTTTACCTACATTGACCACTCAACCCTTATAAATCCCAAAGTTACACCTTATCAAACTCATACCTACCTACTCTACAATACCATCAACCACCTACCAAAACTTCTACTAACCCTACCTATTAGTTAAAACCAGAACATCTGCAAGCTATGAATTCAAATAGTAGGCCTACAACTAATTTAAGCATTTGTTTTGTTAAAAAGTTAACCCCTACTGAGCTCCAATCTCGAAGAGAAAAAGGCCTTTGTTACTTTTGTGAGGAACCTTATTCTTTTGGTCATAAATGCAAGAAGGCACAATTATTTATGATGACCACAGAAGAGGACAGTAATGAGGTGTTTGAGGAGGCTCTTACCCACTTTGAAAATAATACCTCACCAGCTCCTGAGCTTGCTATTGATGTAGGCATCTCCTTGCAAGCAATGTATGGAGGTACCTCATTTCAAACCCTACTTATTGAAGGTAAAAGTAAGAAGCAACCTATAACTATTCTGGTCAATTCAGGCAGTACACATAACTTCTTCGATCCTAGCATGGCAAAACAGCTAAGGTGTAATGAATTTCCTACTCCCAAATTGCTAGTGACAGTGGCAGATGGAGGCAGCTTAAACACCACCTTAATGTCCTCAGAATTCCAATGGGTTATGCAGGGCACGAGTTTAATACTAAAGTTAGACCACTTCCTTTCTTTAGGGGGTTGTAATATGGTGCCAGGTGTTCAATCGATGAAAGAGGTTAGTCCTATTACCATAGACCTCAATGCTCTCAGATCAGAATTCAATACAAGGTACCACTCTCACATTGCATGCTAAATCATCAAAAGCAAGATAGCTTACGCTCATCAGTGGAAATGCCTTTCAAAAGCACTGCCACAAGTGGAAGGTGGGGATCATTACTTAACTGACCAGCATGCTTGCTGTACCTGCTAATATGGAAACAGATCCAACCATTGGCAAGGTCCTGCAATAGTTCAGTACAATGTTTGAAGAACCAAAGGGCTTGCCTCCCATTCAAAATCAAAATCATCATATTCATTTGCAACCTAACAGCACCCCAGTGAATGTAAGGTCTTATAGGTACCCTCATATCCGAAAAGCAGAGATAGAGAAGATTGTCAAGGAAATGTTAGACAGTGGTATCATGATACCATCTGTCAATCCATTTGTCATTCCTGTTTTGCTACTAAAGAAAAAAGATGGTACGTAACAGTTGTGTGTCGATTATAAGGAGAATTACCATTAAAAATAAGTACCCTATACCAGCCATTGATGAATTACTTGATGAGTTGCACGTTTTGGCCATTTATTCAAAATTAGATCTCAGATCTGGTTACCACCAAATCCGTATACACCAACCAAACATTCTTAAAACAGCCTTTCATTCACATGAGGGACATAATGAGTTCTGAGTCATGCTATTTGGGCTAACTAACGCACCTGCTACTTTTCAAGAACTTATGAACTCCATTTTTAAGCATCATTTAAGGAATTTTGTGTTAGTTTTTTTTTTATGACATCATTCTTTATAGTAAGGACCTTAAATCACATGTCCAATATCTCACCACAGTCCTTCAAATACTTAAACACCACCAGCTATTTGCTAAACTCTCCAAATGTTCTTTTGGCCAATCTAAGGTTGAGTACCTAGGCCACATCATTGGTAAAGAAGGGTAGTTGCTGACAGCTTAAAAATTGTTGCGATGATCAATTGACCATTGTCTAAAACTCTTAAGGCTTTGAGAGGGTTCTTAGGGCTGACTAGCTATTATAGAATATTTGTACAAGGTTATAGAGAGATTGCAAGACCTCTTACAAACATGTTCAAGAAGAATCCGTTCCAATGGTGTTCTGCAGCATTAGTAGCCTTTGAAAAGCTCAAGAAGGCTATGAGTAACATCCCTATTCTTGCCCTAACTAATTTCATTAAACCATTTATTTTGGAAATTGTGCAAGTCAGTTTGGTATTGGAGCAAAATGGAAGACCAATTGCCTTTTTGAGTAAAGCCTTACCATTAAGAAAGCTGGGCCTCTCTACATATGAATAAAGAATAATGGGATTTAATTTATGCAGTGGATAAATGGCAAACATACTTACTGGGGCATAACTTTGTAGTCAAAATGGATCACCAGAGCCTTAAATTCTTGTTTCAGCAAAGAGTTATGTGACGCCCCAAATCTCGTTAAGAGGATCTTTCCTCCGGACCCAGTTAATCACAGTGCCGTACGCGACGGCTGGTTAACGAAACTTATTTTCCTGTGGAAGACTTAAAAATTTACATTCTAAACAGCAAAAACATGATCCATTTCGTAAAATCCGTCCATTAAGCAAAGGAATTAATACAAATAAACAACTAGCCTCCAACGAGGTCCAAAATAAAGTATATATAAAGTCTCCACAACATATATGATGTGTGTTAGTAAAATTTCAGTACATGTTCCACGACAATATAACAAACATTGGTCCTTCTCTCATGAAGGACCCTTGACTTGGTATGGTATAGAGGCGTTCTACGAAGCTACGACCTCCCTTTTCCCCTTTGTCCGTAAGAACCTGCAAAAAGAACTGTTTGAAAAGAGGTGGAGTGAGTCGAAGGACTCAGTGGGAATCGTATATTAAGTTTATTGTAAAAAAAATATTTATAGAAATCCCTTTTCATAAAATTGTAAGAAATCCCTTTTGTGTAACAATATGAAATAAATCATTCACAGATATATATATATATATATATATAATAGTTTAGAAAAACACCTTTTCTCATTTTAAAACATAAGTAACATTATGAGAAAATACGCTTTAAACTTTGTATAAAAACCAACCCTGTCTTAACTGAAAACCTATGGCACAAGAATCATTCGCTTTGCCTTGTAGGCCTTGAGCCACAACATCAATAATTCCCGCATTATCCAAGTGTACAACCAGGTCTGCATTTCGTGGCCTTTCGATCAAGCGGCAGCAGGGCCTCCCGTTATTTTTCGTGCACGGTTTCGAATCTTTCACCCAGGGGTGCTCTGTCCAAACTTACGGCCCCATCCAGTGACACCAAACTTGAGACCGTTCATGGACTAGTGTTCAAGTGTTCATGAATATCTCAATCAATCATAACCTGGCTTATATGAGAAATAATTGTGCCATATACGTATCGTTTTCATTTATCATATGAAACACCATTTGTAAAACCAACAAGAAAAATTTTGTATCAACCTTCCTGGTTAATGTAATAAATCAAAAACAAAGGTTTTGTAAGGTAATATCACCACTTGAACCCTTAAGGACTGACATTATAGTTCATAGTAAAGGTTGTTAACAAAAAGAAGGGTTCAAAGTGGGTTTTCACACAATCCAAGTGATTAGTCGTAATCTTTGGTTTAATCATGCAATTTAATCTGTATCTAAACCCTTATAAGCATCAATTTCAATATTAGAACAAAATATCAACATATACTTAAAACCCCTTTTTTGACATGTTAGGTTTCTATGTAATCAAGAGGTAAAATCATAATTGAGTAATAATAAGTTGGAAAACAAATTTTAAAATTAGATTCCCACCTCAATAAAATGATATCCTCAAGATTGGAGGGTTGAATCGAGCCCAATGTAATACCTCGTCCTTTCAAATCACTATAATCTTCACTTGTTCGTCCATTTCACCGTGAGAGGTGAAATCGTGTATTGTGGAGCCTTATCGCGTACTGTTGTCTTTCACTAGTCATAGTAGCCTCTTTATACTCATGTGAGACATCGTTTAGTGATTCGGGTGATCCGAATCAATTTTGGCTTGTAAATTGTAAGTTTCGGTCTTACGCGATTTCTTTGTTTCTAGCCAACTTTGGCCTACCGTAACTTTTGTGTTTCATGTCCGAATTGGTTGCTATTTGCGCCTACATCAAGGTTTCATACCATTCTACAACTTTCGTGTTTTGACCGAAGTCCAATTCGCACTTCTCGTTTGTCGAAACATCGTGCAAAGTAGGCCGGTTACTAAATTTTGATCGTTCGGTAGCATTTCGGTAGAGTGCTGTTTTCGGAGAATTTCTGGGAATTATACATTCACAATTTGGGAAAACTTCCTTTTCAAAGTTGTATATCTTCGAGTTATCTTTCCGTGGACATAAAGATCACCTAAATCGGAGTCCCGAGCAGAAAGTCATGAAAGAATTACGAACAGTGCTCCAGATCCAAAATGCCTATTTTGGCAGTGGACTCCATGATCGATCATGGGGTATTCCATGATCGATCATGGTACCCTGAAGGTCAGTTTTGACTGTGTTTAACTCGATTTTTCACCTCTTTAAACCTCACACATCACCATTTTCGACCAACACACATACATAACACATTTGGGGGTTCTAGAGAGAGAGAGTTAGGGATTTTTGAGGGATCATTGAGGGTTCATATTTTCTATACAAGATTTGAGGCCAAATCCACACTATTCATCATCCTCTTCCTCTCTCCCACCATTGGAGCTCAAGCAGAGAAGCTAGGGTTTCGTGATCTTGACGAGGGAGCATCATCAAGCCTTCATTTATGGAATTTAAGCTCTTGAGAGGTGGGAACACTAGTACTTAAGCTTTATTTCAAAGTATTATGTATTGTAAGCTTCAAATCAAACCAAACTTGGGTTTTTACCTATAACTTCGAAAATTGCATGTTCATGGGGTTTGGGGGTGTTTTCTTGTGATTATTTGGTTGACTTGCATTTCATATAACTCCATTACGATTTTTATACAAAAACCCCTAATTTATATGTTGATTTCGAAAAGATTTGTATGAAACCTTCACTTACGGATACGATAATGAATAGTAATTTATGATATGTATATATATAGAGTTATACATGGATTTGAAGGTATGATTTGGCTATAATTACTTGTATTTATGATATTGTTGTTGTACTATGGCTTTTAGTTCACTATTTATCGGATTTTTAGTTATTTAGCCAGTCCGTAACTACGCTGGGCAAGTTTATAAGTTTATTTTGAATAAACCATGTGTTGGTACCACAAGGGGGAGTTTATAGTGAACCTAAATATTATAAAAATATATGATATACTTGGCTTAGCGCCAATTGGACGAAAACTCGTGAAATTTCCCAAAGTGGTGGTGTTCTTAACTAAGCCACTAGTTAACGGACTAGGCGTATTTGGTTTCAAGTACAACAACAATATGACAGTAAGCAAAGATGAGAATATAGTTAAATAATTGAATTTATATGTAATGTATGTATATATATTAAGTATGTGCTTTGGGTATACTTAAATTGTTTGACGAGAAAAGCGTTTTGATTACGTATATGGTATTTATGAGTAAAGGCTTTATAAGTATGGTTTCCATTTTCTTTATATGGGTTGGCTAGTTGATGGATTTCGGTATGAACTGTTATGTTGTTTTATTTGGCACAATTGTTCATTTGTGGATCAAACACTTAGAATGCTTCGATATACTATTGCGCTAGTCCATGATAGGTCCTAGGTTCGTCTCTAACGATTGAGACTTTAAGTTGGGACAGAGAGCCCCTGGGTGCAAGACCCGAAACCGTGCACGAAAAATAACAGGAGGCCCTGCTGCCGCGTGGTTGAAAGGCCACGAAATGCAGACCTGGTTGTACGCTTAGATAGTCGCGGATTTTCGAGACGATTATTTCGGATGATATACGTTCAGATGATACAATTGTAGTGCCAAGTTCTACAAACTAGCCAACGGTTTTATATATACGTATATGAGTTAGAAGTACATACTTTCTTGCTATGGATTATTTGCATCTCAGCGATACTTATTTTACCGTAAGTATGAGTTTTTCAAATATATTATTTTATCAGTGCGATTTCAACTGTTTTTTCAAGTGATCTATATCTTATTATATGTTAGGGATGGGAAAGCATTACCATATATATTATAAAATGATCTTCGTAGTATTGATACTATAAATCTATAAATGTTTATAATTTATAGAGACGGCATATTCACATAACATATATGAAAGGAACTACTTTCATTATTCCACATTGCATGCATTGTTTTGAAAATGTAATTTTTTATATGTTAAACCTTATAGTTCCCACTGAGCCCGTTTGGCTCACTCCCATTTTCCCAAAACAGTTTTGCAGGTATTTTTCAAGGGATGGCACGTGTACGAGTCTAGGGAGCCTCTAATAGCTTAGAACTATGTAGTTATCTAAGGATGACTTGATGATTATAAAACCCATATCTTTTGAATGCTTTGTGCAATTGATTTAAGATATCATGTATTGTGAAAGTGCTGTATAACATATTAGTATTGCTTGGGACCTCGTTGGAGGAAATTGGATTGTACAACATTTGTAATTAAGTGGTTGAATATGAATTTATGTGTATGTGGAGGATTTTGTTTCAAAGGCTTTTGAAACTTACATTGTTATATACAGGTTTTTGGAATTATTAAATTTATAGACTCCACATGCCAAAAAATTTTCAAACTGGAATTTTACACTAGAAATGTTTTAGATATTGTTTTAATTGTGTTGACCTTAAAGTCAATTAATCTTATTTTGATAATTACAATAAGTTAATAAAGTGTTATTTAACTCGGTTGTTCCAATGATAATAGCCATTTTAACCGACGTATCTTCCGACCAAGTGTAACTTCAAACCGAAGCAAATCTCACACAAGCTTTACAAACGCATCTACTCACAAGAAATGAACTCAAGTGATATACATGTGCTAAACAAAGCCAAGAAAAGATCTAGATCATCAAGCAAGTGAAGATATGCACAAGAATAATCTCCACATATTCTACAAGTTATCAAAATCAAGAAAGGATCAAGAACATCAAACAAGTGAAGATACGCACAAGAAAATTAAGCATCACGAAGACTCGAATTATCATTAAATGGAGTGAGTGCTTAGATTTTATGTGAAGATACTTTATTGATCAAATCCCTATAGCTCAAACATATTCTTGCTTCTTTTAAAGATTGATTTAAACTAGCTTGAAATTGAATTTATTTGAAAAACATCATTTTACAAAAATCGAGTTTCAAAATAAATTCATATTAATTTTAAATGATCATATTTTAAGCTATAATAAAAATGGGTATCTTAGAAACATATATTTGAGGTTCAAAAATCATTAGAATTTTATTTGGAACTAAATTATTAAATTGGAAAAATATTTTTATTTTTTGTTTAAAATTCGCTCAATTTTTGCCCAGTTTTGATCTAACAGTAAAATGGAGGCCTTCCCGAACTCCGATCATTTTGAAATATTTACAGTAGTTAGATAACATCTCCTGGCAATTTTGACTAAAATTTGAGCATGATCCAACGGTCTAATTGAGAGAAATTAACAAAACAATTTTAAATTTTTTTGTCAAAACTAGCTGTTGGAAAGTTTGAAAATGTATACCTTGGAGCCAAAACCTCTCTTAATCATCCCCAACGGCCATATGATTTTGTAAGCTATAAATATGATGTCTTAGACATGTTTTAACACACTTGAATGATTCTACAAACTTATTTTACATATATACAAAGTTATTCAAGTATTCAATTCATCTTATTGATCAAATTCTTCATTTTTGAGCTATACACTTTGATCAATTTTGATATCTCTTAGTGTGAGCTTCATTTGTATTTTGTTATACACAAGAGAGATATTGTATATTGGTGTTAGCCACCAAAACTTATTCAAATCATATTTGTGAGAGGTGTATCTCATAGAATAGCAAGAGGGATTTCTTGTGAGAGTATTGAGGGTGTTTCAATACTTGTAAGAGTGTGTGAGAAGAATACACTTGTAGAGGTTTGATCTTCACCCGGAAGGAGATCAGTTATAGTGGAAATTCTCGGGGAACTAACCGAGTGCGGAGTAGGGGGAACAAGCCGAACCGTGTGGACAAAAAATCTTCGACTTTGATTGGTTTAATCTTTCTAACTCAATCTCTTTATTATTGATTGTTTAAATTGTTTGAGATTGCTTATTTATTTGCTTACATTCCTTGATAAATTTGTTTAGTAAATTGTTTTACCTAAACATTTTCGAAAAGATTTTTTAATTCCGCATTAAGTTTTTAAAACCCTATTCACCCCCCTATAGGGTATTTTCCGACCTACAAATTGTTTTAATTTAATCACGCCGTCGCGTACGGCACCGTGATTAACCGAGTTCCGGAGATGAAAATCTTAGAACGGGATTCGGGGCGTCACACCCAAAGCCGTTGAATCGTGAAATCCTTATATTTAAGATCCAAGCCCTAGTAATGGAAGAAGTGAGGATGAAGGAGATGAAGATTGTGAAGATGAAATCTTGTTTTGGGGATGAAGATGGGATATAAATCCCTCCAAAAATCCTCTATAAGGAGCTCTAAACTCTCTTTAACTCCCTTTAAAGTTGTGGCTCGAAAATGGGGGATGAGGAGGTTTAAAATGGCATGAAATGGTCAAAACCGACTTTCTGTTGTACCATGATTGTTCATGGTCTCCCCCATGATCAATCATGAAGTCCACTTCCAGCACATGCATTTCGAATCTGGAGCACTGTTCGTATTTTGGTCATAACTTCTTGCTTGGAACTCTAATTGGGTGACATTTATGTCCATGGAAAGCTAATTTAAAACTCTACAACTTCCTAAGAGGTAGTATCCCCAAATTCTAGATTTTAGCGACTAGCTTACTTTGCATACCGTTTTGACCAATGAAAAGCACGAATTAGCTTCCAGTGAAAACACGAAAGTTGTAGGTTGGATCAAAGACTAAACTAGGCGCAAAAGAGAGCTTAATTGGGCATGGAACAAAAAAGTTATGATACCTCAAAGTTGGCTAAAATCGATAAATAGCGTAAAACCAAAATGCACGATTCACAACCTAATAGCAATTCGGACCATTCGAATTGTGAAACAACCACTTACGCAAATATAAGTATACTATTACAACCAAAATGAGTTGCTAGAATAAAAAGATTATCCATAAATCAAGAATTCACGACTCAAGATGAAATTGACGAACGAATTAAGGTAATTGTGATAATGCGAATGAACGGGGTATTACAAGTTACCACATTGTTGCAACAAAAATGTCTTACTAGGTTCATTGGGTTTGATTACATGATATCTTGCAAGAAAGGAGTGGAAAATAAGGTTGTTGATGCCTTGTCGAGGCAGTTTGATGTTGAAGCCTCTTCCAAAGCCATTTCTGCTCTTCAAACATTATGGATGTTGGAAATACATAAGACTAGGGGAGGTGATGAATTAGTGCAACAATTAATTGCTAAACTACTGGCAGCTTCCTAAGAATTAACAGAATATACCTATCACAATGGCATGCTAAGGCACAATGGTAAACAATATATAGGCAGCAATGGTTCACTGAGAAATCAAATCCTACATGAGCTACATCAAAATGGAATAGGTAATCACTCAGGCAGGAGAGGAACTATTAAAAAGGTAGAGCAATTTTTTTTGCTGGCCCTCCCTTCAAAAATTTGTGATTGAAATGTTAAAACATGTCTAGTCTGTCAAAGAAGCAAGTCGAAGCATGTGCGTTATCCTGGCCTTTTACAACCTCTGTCAATCCCTCAACAACCATGGACAAACATTTCTATGGATTTCATAGAAAATATGCCTTAATCAGAGCACAAGAGTACCATTTTTATGGTGGTTGACAGATATACCAAATTTGGATATTTCCTACCTATCAGCCACCCTTATTCGGCTAAGGACATTGCAACTGTTTTGTTTGATCAAATCCATAAACTTCATGGTTTACCAATGACCATTTTTAGTGATAGAGATGAAATCTTTAGGAGTGCCTTTTGGTGTCAGCTTTTCATGTTATTGGGAACTTAACTGGATTATTCCACCACCTACCACCCACAAACGGATGGTCAAACTAAACGACTTAATCAATGCCTCGAAAATTACCTTCGATGCATGACAGTTGATAAAGCAAAACAATTGGCAAAATGACTACCGTTGGCAGAATGGTGGTATAACACTACCTTTCACGCTTAGTATCCCACAAGAACCCACACCTAGAGAACCAAAAGTAATATAGTTTTTGCAAACAAAAAGCTAGCATTGCAGTTAATTAAAGAGAGGCTTTTCAATGCTTAGTTAAGAATGAAACTTTTTACAGATAGAGAATGTGTGTTTTTTCATTTGCAACCCTATCGACAAACATCCTTGGCAATGCGTAGAAACTACAAGTTGTCTCCTCAGTTTTATGGACCCTTTGAAGTCATTGAAAAAATTGGTAAAGTGGCTTACAAGCTTAACCTCCCTCATTCTGCAGTAATTCATCCCATTTTTCATGTTTCTTTACTAAAGAAAAAGGTTAGGAACCAAGTCAGTCCTCTTCCCTCCCTACCCCCAGTTAATATGCATGGTCAGTTTGAGGTTCAACGAGTTTCCATTTTAAGTAAAAGGTTAGTCAAGCATAACAACCAGGCAGCTATGCATGTTCTTATTCAATAGGAGAATATGAATGAGGCTGGAGCAACATGGGAGGATTACGATTCTTTTTTTGCCCGATTTCCAAACTTTGCTCCTTGAGGACAAGGAGTTGCTGAAGACGGGGCCATTTGTCAGGATGATAGAAGAGGACAAGGAGTTCCTGATTGTCGTTTTGCAATAGAGTCAATGTCATTTGAATTACTAATTTAGTGTCAATTTATTAAGTTGTGTAATGTCGTTCTTAGTTTTTGTTGGTGTTATTTTAGCTAGGAGTAAGTAGTTAGAAGAGCTCAACATTGATTTGCGCTTTTTTCTCTCTCTCTCTCTCTCTCTCTCTCTCTCTCTCTCTAATATGATGATGTATGGGTATAGGAAAGATATGAAGAAGATTACCTCCTTTTAGCTTTCTCTCTCTATAATTCTTCTCTCCTCGCCTCTTTATTTTTTGATATAAGAAACAAAGCCAGTCTTATTAATAAAAAGCAAGGGAACGAAATACAAAAGTAACAGAGGACAAGATATCCGCCAACATAAGAGCATAAAAGAATTACACGCTTGCGGATTGATAAAAGAAACTAAAACAATCCAATATAAAAAGGAAACTCTGAGCCGAATCGAAAACATTAAACGCTTTAGCCCACAAGTTTGCCGAAAAAATAATACTCTCCCAAATCTCCACAGTTCCATTGAATTTATCATAAAAAATTATGCTATTTCTTTCAAGCCACAACCTCCAAGCCATTGCCAAAACCACGATTCTCCCCAAGATTTTAGCTTTTACATAATCCCACCCCAAATTCCATTTTATCACAATACAATCAGCCCATTTTTTTTTGGCTTAACACCCTGAACACCAAATAAAGAAAAGAGATTTGACCACATGAAACGGGCCACCGAGCAATGCACTACGATATGATCTATAGATTCACCGTCCTTCTTGTAAAGTATACAAACTGAAGGAGACAACATATAATTCGGTCTTCTAACTTACATTTTGTCACATGTATTAACTTTACCCAAAGAAGCAAGCCACACAAAGATTTTAACTTTATAAGGAACACCCTTTTTCCAAATAAAATTGCATTGAGGAAAAGGCAGAGATGAAGATGGACAAAAGAGAAATTCTAAAAAAGACTTAAAGAGAATTCACTCGAAGAAGAGCCTCCATACCCTTTTGTCCCCGGAATCAAAATTGAAGTGTGCATTTCCAGTGATACCCATAAGAGAATAAAAACAAGCAATATCCCTATATTTAAAATTCCTTGAGAAATTCAAGTCCTAAAAGAAGACTGATGAAAATTGCCCCTTTAGAACCGAACTTATAACCGCATTCTGAGAAAGGGACAAACGATACAATCTAGGAAACCAATCTTTTAGAGAACTAGACTCAACCTATACATCCTCCCAAAATCGAATTCTATTGCCCCTCCCCAAAACCAATTTGATATTTTTCATATACTTCTCCCAAATTCTAGCAATGGACTTCCATGAAAAACGAAGAGTGGCATTGAAAATTGTATTCACGTCCTACCCATTTAAGTGATTACCAAACTTACTAAGAATAATCGAATGCCAAAGAGATTTACTTTCTAATGGAAAATGCCATAACCATTTATCGACTAATGCCATATTTTTGTGCTTTAAATTACCTACCTCGAGACCGCCACATTTCTTCGGTAAAGAAACTACCTTCCATCTAACAAGGTGATCCTTCTTGTTCTCTCCCCTACCTTCCCAAAAAGAATTCCTCATCCTCGCTTCAATAGTTTCTATCACCTTACATGGCAGTCTAAACACCGACATGAGGTACACTGGCATGCCCCCCAAGACCGCTTGTAAAAGAGTTAACCTACCACCTCTGGATATATAGCCTTTATGCCACCCTTCTAGCTTCCTTGAAATTCTTTCAATGACCGGATCCCAGAAAACGAAACTATTCAGGTTATCCCCGAGAGGCATACCAAGATAATCCATAGGCCATGAGCTTATATCACTCCCCACCTCAGCTGCAATACGACCAATACAACCAGACTCCATGTTAATACCTACAACGATACTCTTTAACATGTTGATTCTTAATCCCGACACCCGAGTAAAGATATCCAAAATCCCAACCAAATTATTTACATTATTTATTCGATTTGATAAAAAGAAAATGCTACCATCTGCAAATTGCAAATGAGAGATTTTATCTTTATCATTCCCCACTTCAAAACCCTCTATCAAATCAGCCCCTAAAGCTTTTTTCACTAATCTGCTAATAACATCTGCCACCAAAATGAATAAAACGGGGGATAACGGATCACCCTGCTTTAAACCTCTACTTGCTCAAAAAGTCCTCTTGATTTGCTGTTGATTATGACCGAGAAATTTGTTGATGAAAGGCATCCTTGAATCCACTTTCTCCATCTTTCTCCAACCCCTATTTTTCTAACACGAAGTCAATGAAATCCTAGCACACATGATCATACGCCTTCTCAAAATCAATTTTAAACACGTCCACCACTTCGTTTACTATGAGAATGAGATCAATGATTTACCTGCCCTTAATAAAAGCCCTTTGCATTTGATCGATAGTATCATCAAGAACCTCCTTTAACCTCAAAGATAGCACTTTCGCCATGATTTTAAAAAGAGAAGTCACCAGGTTAATTGGTCTAAAATCCTTAATCTTAACGGAATTTAACTTCTCCGGGATTAAACAAATGTATGTCGCGTTCGTCTTTGCATTAACCACCCCTTTGTCAAAGGCCAAAGTAGCGCATTTTTTAGTTTAGTGGCCAAAGTGACACTATGCCAATAGTTTAAGGGCCATTAGGGTAGTTTAATCAAAAAAATATTAAAGCGCAAAATAGGAAAAATCTAGCTAGGAAACGTGTTTAGCACATACCTAATCGACAATCTTATAGCTTAGCTAGTATTGCTTCCTTGTCTTCTTTGCAATGTGATCCTGAAATGATGTTAAAAAGTAGACATTACATGTTGGACATTCACACAAGGACATATTAGAATTCCAAAATTAACATTCAAAATTCAAGGGCAACACTATTTACACTCCCCTCAAAGTATCTCTCGCTTTTTTCTTTGCTCATCTTTTTAATAACAATTCCCACTTCGTTGAATAACTAATACAAAATTTAAGAAAAATTCGGCAAATTTATTGTATAGAGCTTCAAAAGAAGAATCTCCACCTTAAAGAATAGCTGGAAATATATTTTAATCTAATGGCTTTTAAAATTCAACTATTATTAGGTTTTGGCTTTTGGATCCATGGCAGATAGGACTAAGTATCATGGCTTTCTAAGAATATAAATTTTCATATATATATATATATATATATGTGCGCGCATAACTATTATACATGCATATTTGTTTTGCTACAGTTCTGTGCATTAGATAAAATATCATTAGCACAGTCATGAATTGAATTGATAATAGCAAAAAAATCAGATCGTTCAAGTACATTGCAATAAATCCACCCCCGAATGGAGCAGGTTTGGGACAGGTTCAGGTTCAATGCACTAAATAAATGTATACAGTTCTATATACTATCTAAAATATCATTAAGTTTTAAGATATTATTTGTATACTGTATATAAATGCCATACTATATATACACAAATTTCTCTAAATATTAAAGCTACTGAATGTATCTCCATACGTGCCCATTTGGGTTGGGTACCCACAAGAACTCGATGATATTTCTACCATACCTAGGTTCAAGTGTATTAATAAGCTAGCGGGTTGGGTTCAGGTTTTCCTACGTACGTAGTTCAAGATTGACCAAACCAAACAATTGTCATCAAAGCTAAAGTACGATAATCAGATAGCGATTGTCTTTATTCAAAAAAAATAGTCTACATAAAGTCCACTTTAGCAAAATTAGTGCAATGTATGGCATATGAATGAAGGGTTGCAAAAACCACACTTGAAATAGTATACTTCAGACTTTTTAAAAAAATGACAATATGCCTCCTAATTTCCTTAAACTCGTTATTAATTACTAATGTCAATTGAGTAATTGACTTTGTGTAATAACATGTTGCTTTATGGTTGGTTGTGACTCCAGTTGTTGTTGCATCAGATCGTAAATTTTTTGTCGCATCTGCTCTATGGGTGATGGTGCAACTCGATCACCACTTGACCCATCAGGCACCTTATAATAAAAGTACTCCAAACGTCAAACCATAATTTGTGCAATAAAGATATATTGAACTATAAATCTTTTAATCATTTAGCTTGCTTACTTGTCCAGTAACAGAAGAGACCTCTTGCGGCGATTGGACTGAAAATGTTCCATTACATATATGTGCTAATAAATCTCTCATTTAGGCTTGCATTGCCTCGATCTCAACTAGTGTAGTAGATTCTTTCTCATTCATTTCCTTAATCTCAACTCGATTTATTTCATTTTGGTGAATCTGAAGAGTCATCTCATCGCTCACCCTCTGAATCTCGGCCTTCAGATTAACTTTCATCATCTCATTCTCAGCCTCCATTTGAAGTCTCATCCTCTTTAACTCTTGTAGATGTCGTAACTCTATATCTCTTCCCTCAATCTCAGATTGCCTATATGATGGACCAAATATCTTACTTGGAGTAGGTTGATCCAAGCCCTAGAGTTCGCACGCGTCCATGCCTCTCAGGTCCAATAATTTGCCCGAATATGTTATCATGGGAAATTCTGGCCTTAGATGACTCTGAATTTTCCACATGTAAATTATCCATATATTTTTACAAATTGATATATGGTAGTGCATAGATTTAGTGCTATATTTTTATAAGTTTTTTCAATATTTCCTACATCATCCGGAAATTAACTTTCAATAGTTTGAGCAACTGCTTCACTACTGGATTCCCATCCTTTTTGTAATGTGTTGCCTTGTATACCCCTCTATGTGTTGGTTCAGCTAGCTTTGTTATTCTATTATGTCATCTATAATAGCCTATATTAGTGTTGCCTCCACTTCAATTCCAGCAACATCTTCTCTAACCAAATGACATCGTCATAACATGTGAAGATTGAATTGTCCAAATCTTGTTATCTAAACGGTTGCACTTGATCAAGAGTATTGCCCCCGTCTATATTTTGTTATTCAGACATATCAAAAACGTCTCTAGGCTTTGTCTTCACAATGACATGCCAACTATCGTCAACGGGATCTTGAACATAAAATACTTATTGTGCCTGAGATGCCAAGATAAAAGGCTTATTTGTTATCAGATTCCTACGATATAACAAGTGGTTGAAATTTACAAATGTAAGTCCAAAATCATCTTGTTTGATGAGGCATCTATTAAAATCAACCCAATCACACTTGAGCAAATCATATGTATAGGCCTTTGAGTAATACAACTTGATTATATATGTTAAAACCCTATAATAATTAACATTTCCGGATATAGGATTTATATCTCTCACTTGTATAACTTTCTGTAGTTGCTTTTAACATAACTCCACTATTTTGAGTCAATGTTTTCTTTTCGCAAGCCTTTGTGTGATACCTAACACCATTTATAATGTATCCCGTGAATCTCTTTGTTTTTTTTTTGAGGACCCATAGCCATTGCCTTAACTTCTTGTGATATTTCAACATTACCAGCCTCGAGAAAATTTTCAACCTGTTTTTAGCAAAACAAACATTATATATATATATATTAGTTATATATAAAACTAAACTAATACACCATATTAATTTACTAATACTTGCATGATATTTAAGCCATAAATGAAATATCTTATTATGAATGTGCTCTTCATCATGTGGCCTATGACGAGGATGGGAGCTTCTAATTGAAGTTCAATGAATACTGCATCCATAAACATATTATGACAAATTTATAATTTTTTAAGAAAATTAGTAAATTAATTTTTTAAAAGACTTAGTCTCGAAACTTAATTTGGCAAAACACTTACTCTCAAAATGGAGCTATTGCATCACAATTGACAAGCACAAATTGATGTGCTTGCACATGTGAAATATCACAAGCAAGAACCCCGTTGATTTTCCCAACTTTCACCTACATATTTGGTTAAGAGAATTATCTCATCCATTATAATTATGTATTGGTCGATTGGTCTTTGTTTCAACATCATGTAAGTACCTTGAGCAAAAACGTTACGTACTTTTCAACCTAATATCCTTGTGCAATGGAGCCCCCTGGATTTCTTTGAGCCCTCACATAGCCCTTAAGTGTAGAGAGATATCTAAAAGGTAATATTTAGTTCTTTAGAATGTGATTAGCATGACAAAATAAACGAAGATATTACAAGTACAACTAGTATTATACCTCTCTATAGGCCACATCCATTGGGCTTGTGGTGGAACCTTTTATTTGGCCTTTTCTGCTAAATGAATAACCAAGTGCTCTATGATGTCAAAAAAGGATGGGGAAAAAGATGCTCTCTAGATGACATAGCATAAGTTCGACATTAGATTCTGCTCGATCTAATTCTGTTGCATTAATAACATTTGAGCAAATTTGCCTAAAAAGATTGGAAGTACTTCCTGCATTAAAATATAGCTATCATGACTCTTAAGACATGATATACTCCCTTGTTTAAGATTAATGCGCCATGATATATTCGATGCGTATCCATCTGGAACTCTCACATCCTTCAACACTTTGCACACTAACTTTTTATCTTTTCTATTCAATGTAAAACATAAAGGTGACAAATAAAATATATTACCAGACTTCTATTAAGGACGCAATGGTTTCCTAATGCCCATGCTTTGCAGACCAAGACATGAATTCAAATTATCTTTGCTATTCCCATCAACATTGAACAATGTAAAAAGCAAATTGTCACAAAAGTTCTTTTCAATATGCATAATGTCGATATTATGGCATATCAAGTTATCATTCCAACAATCTAACTCAAAGAATATACTTCTTTTTTTTTTTCCAATTGTAAATCAAGTTCCCTTCCACACTATCTTCTTCATCATCATACAAACCTTGGTCCTTATTATCATTTCTTTTTCACTTCTTACGTCCGCAGTTTGGTCTTTTCCAAACTTATTATTGACGTTTTTCACATCCTCATAATTAACTTCAACCCCTGATTGTCATATGGGCATTGTATCAAACTCTGTTGTCATCAAAATATATTTTATCTATTCGGAATTTATGTTCTTCTGGCAACCACCTACGTTGATCTATATAGCAATGCTTACTGCCCTTAAACAATCAATGTGAATGAGTGTTCTTATGACAACAGGGACAATCTAGTTTACTTTTTATGCTTAATCACAACAAATTAGCATACCCAAGAAAATTACTTATTGTCCATAATAACGATACACGTATTTTAAACTTTTGATTGGTAGATGTATCATATGTGTCAATCTCAACCCACAACTCCTTCAACTTGTCAAGTAAAGGGTGAAAAACATCAATATCATCTCTAGGTCCCCGAGATCCATCAATGATAAAATCATATTTGATTGCTTCATATATAGCCATAGGGGTAAGTTATATGTAGGGATGGCAAAAAAACCCAACTCGGCAGGTTTTCGACCCAACCTAACCCGAATGGGGCGAGTTTAGGGTGGGATTTTTTAGACTAGGTGGGTTTGTATTTTTTTTTAATTTCAAACCGGGTTCAAGTTTTGCCTATTAAAAACTTGACCCGACCCACTTACATATATATTAAATAGAAAAATTATATATGTAGTATTTATTTTTTTAAAAAAACAAGTTAGGCATTTTTTGATCAAATGTGGGCCTTTAAATCATATATATTAACATATATATACATTAATACATTAACACCCAGCCTTCTCTATTTTTGATAATAATAATAATAATTCGGGTTGGGGTAGGGCAGGGTGGGGCGGGGCTCCTAGGGATGCTTGTAAGGCGGGTTTGGCTTTTAAAAAAAAAACCATCTCGGGTTCAGGGCGGGTTAGTGTGCATACGAATTGGGTTTGGTAATGTCCAAACCTGCCGCATACCCGACCCATTGCAATTCCTAGTTATGTGGCATCAGAATAATGATCCTTGTGCCGTGACAAATACTCATGCTCCTAAATGGATTAAATCCATTGGTGGATAAGCCAAGTTTAACATTTCGTGAGTCTTTGGAAATTTTTAATTTATTTGATAAAAAAAATTCCAAGTAAGAGAATCTGCATGATGCTTTAAGTTCCCATCATTTGTGTGCCCTTTGACATGCCATCTCATATGTGATCTAGTCTTTGGCGACATAAATAATCGTTGAAGCCTTGGTATTAATGGGAAGTATCTTAAAACTTTCGTTGGAGTTTTTCAAGATTTAGTGGCACCATTATTGTCATCAGAATCACTATTTAACTGTTTATATCTTGACATATGACAACACCTGCATTCAATGTCTTTTTATGTTTCCTTCTAATACAACATGCAATCATTTGGGCATGCATGTGATCTTCGTGAATTATAGCCCTAAATTTTCACTTTACTTTAGAGCCTCATAAAATGACTTTGGCAATGTTTCTCCTTCCGAGAATGCAACCTTCAACAATTCAAGCAACATTGTAAAAGACTTGTTGCTCCATACACCAAGGCACTTTATACGCAATAGCAATGTTCTAAAATGCACTAGGCGGACCTAGGGCGGCCATAAAGCTCTTAACACCCAGAGCTCTTAACACCCAGAGCGCTTAGGCAGGCCTACGGAGTTAGGCCCTAGGTGGTTTATTTTTAATATTTTTGAATATAAATATATATACATATATAGTACTTGTATAAAGCGCAAACAAGCAAAGTCATTGAGTTCACTGTCCAAAGCAAAATTGAACATGGGGTCACATCTATATAAAATTATTAATTTATTTTAAGCAACAACAACAATAATAATAATAATAAGCTAGTGAAAACAAAATATAAAAATAAAAGAAAAACAAGAAGAAAGTTCAAGATAAGATTAAGGAAATAATGTAGCATGATGTATTTGTAACTAGTCAAAGCGAGCTTTTCTTGAATGTCTTTTAGTGTTTCTAGTTGTTAGCTAGAGTTTTCTTTCAATTGGAGGAATGAAAGATGAATTTACTTATGATGGTTGATATATTATATCCATTTTTTTAAATGGTAATCTTTTCTTTCAAAAAAAAATAGACAACTCTTTAAAAATAGGAAAAAAAAAATAAGTCTATCCGCCTAGCCCGCATAAGAACTCGCCTAATTTATCCCGGAGTCTAATCACTCGCCTAGGCACTAATCAGGGCGGCAGGGCACCGCCTAGCGCCTAGGTCGTCTTTTAGAACATTGTTCAATAGTCGAACAAGAAACTAAAATGTTGAATACTTCTTACAATTTGGGTACAACTCTTGTTCAACTTTTTTTATTAGATTGAAGAATTTTTTGGCTTCTAGATTAGGACCCTCTCTATGTTAATGCTCATCATGATCATCCATAAAACTAAACGGGATGGAAGAAGAAATTCCAAAGGCATCACGTATCATCTTTTGAATTTCATCACCAATAATCAACTCCGGATTATGAATAGAAGACGATGAAGATTCCCCGTGGAAAGTCCAACTATTATAGCTCGTTATAAAACCATTCACAATTATATGATCTACCACATCATCTTTCTTCACAAATAACATATTGCGAGACTTCCTATATGGACACAGGATTGTTGTAGCTTCTACTCTATTTCCCGAGGCAAACTTAACGAAATCCTCTGCCCCTTTCTCGTACAGAGGATCACACCTATTATGTATGTCAATCCAACTCTTGTCCATGTGTTTGAAACCTAATATATATAATAAGATAGTTACGTTGCTGAACAATGGGCGACTTAATGTCCCACGGGTTTTGAGCGGGTTCCAAAAAAAGAAAAACAGAATAAAAAACATTTAACTAGAGAATATGGTTTTAAGCAGTATTCTAAAAAGGTGATAGGTGGGAGCGCCTAGTGTGTAAGGCATAGTTTAAATATAAATATGTTTAATACTAGTTAGTATAATTCAAAAACAAGTAAAGCATAGTCATTAGGTTTACTGTCCAAAATAAGATTGATGCCAATATTCACATTCATATGAATACATCAATTTATTTCAGGCAACTATTTTATACATCAATTTACTTCAAGCAACTATAAAAAAAAAGTTGGTGAAATGAAAAGGCAGTAGTAAAAGAGGACAGGAAAGAAAGTTCAGCAGTGGGTCGAACTCGTCCCTGAACCCGATTAGTTGTCCCCATACCCGCCCACATTAGGTCGAAGACCTGAACCTGCATGTATTTTTGCATCCCTATTGATACTGGTTTTAAGAGAAATAAAAAAAAAATGTATTCAAGGTGAAAATTATGTGAACTCTTAATTTAACACATTCCAATAAAAAAAATAATAATATTCTTAACCAGGACCACCGATACCTACCATGAGTTCACATATATTTACCCTTATAGCAATGATCGATCACATTGCAGACTACATCATTAGTTTGGCTTTTAATTGTATCCACTATATAATTAACTTATTTCTCCTAAACTTTAATTGAAGTCGTCTCTAGACCTGGCAGTGTTGTGTTTTAGGTGTTATCATTTCGTGTTTTAATGAATTATCCTATTTGACCCATTATTAACTGTTAAGTATATATGAAATATGTTTATATATATAATATTATATGTATAGATTGTAAGCTCACTTTGAATTAATAAACAAATGTGTAATATTTATACAAATTACATACATTTATACTAAAAATATACATATATGCATGTACATATATAATATTATACCATTATATATATTATTAATGGGTTCTAATAGTTTATTATTGTGTTAACAAATATTAACTAATCCAACTCATTAACCTATAGTGTTTTACCGGGTCAGCACCACTATATCCTGAAACTGTTAAAACTTCACCCATTAACTTATAACTTCGAGTTGTATTATAGTGTCGGGTGTTGTTGCCAAGTTTACTCCATCCACTATCAAGCAAACCATAAAGACCCATGAACCATAAAACTAAAATTTAACAAAAATCTTCCCATAATTAAAGTCAGGCGGCCAAAAAATTTCAAGTAAACATTATCTACCTACAAAAAGGTTTTTAATGATCCATTAAGCTACCATCTACAAAAACCTCTGTACAAACCCATAAAGCTTTGCATAGTAATTTACTTTCAAAAGAACAACTTAATCATTGTCATAATAATAACAATAAATAAAAAATATATTTCATAAACTCATTTCCCAGTTTCTAAACATCATCAAACTCAACAAAATAATATACTGTAAACTCAACTACTATAGACATTCTTCAGTTCTAATCATAGAACCCAGTGAGAAAATTAAATAGAAAAATACCATTAAAATAAAATCAAGCCTCAAGATTCAAGTATGGCCGGGCACCAAAAGGCAGTATCAACGAGTGAAGGTATACAAACTCAACAAATTTAAGCCACCACGCTCACCAAGCATCCGTATACGTACACAAATAAATCATATAAGAACCTTTCAATCTACAGAAAATTGAAATCAAAAGTGTTCAAAATAATAACTAAGAAAATAGATAGTACCCTCACTACCTCAAAAGGACACTTAGGCGACGTAGATTGTACGTCGCCCATATCTTAGGCGACGTAGGATACGTCGCCTAAGTTATGTCTCATAAGCTATGTCGCCCTAGGTAATAGGCGACGTAAACAAATACCTATGTCGCTTCAGAAAACTCCAAGGCAACATAAAAGATACATACGTCGCCTTTGTTGTCAGAGCAGAGTTGACTTTGACTGGACTTTAGGCGACGTAGTTAAATTATTACGTCGCCCAAGGAATAAACCTAAGTGACGTAGTTAAATTATTACGTCGCCTAAAGTCCAGTCAAAGTCTGCTCTGAACTTAGGCGACGTAGGTAACTATTTACGTCGCCTATGGTTATTACTTGGGCGACGTAATTATTTAACTACATCGCTTAAAGCTAGATCAGAGTTGACTTTTGACCGGACTTTGGGCGACGTAGTTAAATTATTACGTCGCCTAGGTTTTTTACTTAGGCGACGTAATTATTTTACTTACGTCGCCTAAGTGAATTAAAATATTTACAGCACTGGCCTGTTTCTGTGTGCACCCCACAAGTGCACTTCTATACAAATAACCTGCATTATAAACCAATTTCAAACATCCTGCCCAATCGTTCATATTTTTCATTCATTCAAATATCAAAACATTCAATTATTCAAATATCTGAGTATTCAATTATTCAAATATCAAAACATTCAATTATTCAAATATATGAGCATTCAATCATTCAAATATCTAAGCATTCAATTAAATGTTCAAAACGTTTATAAATTACAGCAATGTCCTATAAAACTGTTTTAAAAACTTTACAATCATATAAAATTTATCAATAAGAAAATAAGCCTAAAACTATCCTGCATTGGAGCCATCGGATGGTGGAGCCCTCATATTCATCTGCCTCGCCATTTCTGCAAGTTGGGCCTGTACCCTCGCTTCGAACTCCAGCCACTCCATATCTCGATCCTGCCGCTCCCTCTCGAGCTGCCTCTTGCGCTCCTGCCGATCCTGTGTCTCCTGTTGAAGACTCTTCTCCAGTTCCTTTTGATTTACCCTAAGTCTGGCGAACTCCTCCTCAATTGTGGCGGTTCGGGGCTCCGGTTGTGATGGTCCTCTCGTCCTTGGCTGCTTGGCGACGCCGCTGCCTAAGCCAGGAACCCTGGTTCCTCTCGAAGGACCGACCACCCTCTCCATAAGCCCGACATCTACATTAACAGATAGTCTCGGCGGGGCTGTGACTGAGGCTGGCGAGGTGCCATCCGATGTATCCTCGATCGGAGGCATACTCTCTTTCAACGAGGCAACCGCCTTGTCGCTCGCCTGCTGAACTCGCGACTGCAAATAGCAATTAATATAATTAATGAATTTCTTATTACAAATAATTAAACATAAGGATCGAATTTCTTATTACAAATAACTAGCAATAAATGTAATGAATTAATAAATAATAAACTTACCGTGTCCTCGGGATCAAATTTCTTGTACATGTCTATGTACGTCTTCGCGTGAGGAGTTTGCTCACCTTTCTTCGTGTACTCCTCAACCCGAGCTGCAAAAGGCCTGGCCCCTTCGCAGTGGGGCCTCTTGTTTGTCGAGGCCCGGATCGCCTTCATTTGCTCACTCCGCCTCTACAAAATATATAAGATACAAACCGTTAGAATATTCAATTGTATTTAATTTAAGTTAGACAAAGTAATTAATTTTACCTGAAATTGGGGATCCCTGAAGTGGTTGCACAACCACTGCCACTCCACAGGCCGATGTGCGAACTCGACAGGAAGGGGCGAATCTCCCAATTCCTGCCAGTTCGCGTGACAGGAAGACTTCCACTGCCTGAATCGGTTGGCGGCCTTCTCGTCTATCCAGCAAGTGAGCTCCCTAAGCCGGTGATCGATATCGTAGTTCACCTACAAAGCAAAACAGTAGAGAGAAACATTAGTAATTTGAAATAATAACAAACAATAAAAAACAATAAAAAAAATGCAAAACTTACCGATAAAAAATCCAGCAACCTCGTCCACTCCGTCACCGGAAGGTCATGCCATGTCGGATAGAGCATCGGACATCGGTCTTTTATATAAGCCGAGAGGTCCGTCACGAACTGGGAGAGAACTGAGAAGGGCGGCCCCCTAATCGAATCCTCGTAGGTCACCGGGGTCCTGCCCTTCTCTTTCGTGATCGCCGCTGTTTTTTTCCCGAGTACGACTCATTTCCTCTTATTACTCGAGGAGGCGCCGGCGGCGGTATCTGTATATTACAAGAAAATTTATTTAGTAAATTATATAAAGTTAATATAATTGCCGGTGTATAACTGAAAAATCTAATTAAGAACTTTACCTGAGTTGGTCGGCACGTGAGTAGTAGCAAAACTGCAGCGAATGCTGTGTGTGGGTGGTGCGGGGCCCGTGCTGCAGGTCGTCGAATGAGCGGAAGGGAGGGGCAGAACAAGGGGCAGGAACGGCGACTCTTGCGCTGAGTCCGGTGGTCCGTCGGCCTGGGCTGCCTGCGGCGCTTGCGAGGTCTGGGCAGCCTACTGTGATGCCTACGGCGCCTGTTGTGATGGCTGGGGCGCCTGCAAGGTCTGGGCCGCCTGCGAGGGCTGCTGTTGCTGCAGCAGGGCAAGATGGAACTCCTCGCGCATATCTACACGAGATTTCTTCCTTACGACTGAATCTTTCGGAGGCATCCTGACATATATTAGAAAAGAAACATAAGAATACTATAATTGACTTGAATTGAAAATGAAATTGAAATTGAATTGAATTGAAATTGAAATTGAATTGAATCAAAATCGAAATCGAAAGAAACATAAGAACAATAAACTTCAAGATTAATTATATATAAAACTTCACTTTACACATTACAAAAAAAAACCCAGATATATGTGCTATAATTTAATCAAGACATATAACTAATTAGACATATATATATATAGCCTAAACCGAGACACACAACTCGAGTTAGACAGCTTCTATGTAACACATGTTATTAATTTAATTCTCATATCAAAGTTAAAGTGGTTGGTTAGATTCACCAAATATAAGCAAAAGGTCCAGTATCCAGATCTTACTCGTCTCTCTCTCAAAATTTCTCTGAAAAGTATCACTACTTTCGTCTCTTGTATAATAATGTACGACCTGTGATTTCACTTGCATTCTTTAAGGATCTACTGAATTAGGTAATTCTCTTTGGTCTTGATTCCATATAGTGGTTGCATGTATGAGAACTGCTTTGGTTCATCACTTGGTATTTTAGTTAAGATAACCCACATAGAATTAATCTAACCTTTGCCCTTTGATTACTTTTGACACTACCAGCTATTTCCATATAGCAACTAGAATACAATCTTATACTACATAATTATTGCTTCATTGCTTGTATTTTTTCAGGCTCCTCCGCGTGCAGACGTAGTAAATTGCTTGAGAAATGGCATAATAGTGAACCTTTTGGGAATGGGTGCTGCTATTCTAGGTATGCAAGCTACAGTAGGTTTGTTGGTCGCTAAAGCTCTCACTACCTCAGCTAATCCATTCTACCAGGGTATTTCTCCAGGGAATAGCCCTGTCCTTGCATTGGATGTCTTTTTGGTACATGTATTTTTCTAAATTTAGTTCTTTTCATTTTGGATTCAACATGATTTCATACATTTGTCCTTTTTTTATTTTTTTTATTTTTTTAAGGAAAATTTGAAAATTATATTCAAAAGTTGAGGGGAGTATGACATGTTTGGTTTCCTAGTAAATACAGTGATTGCATTATGCTTATACTAAAATCAAATGTTGAAAATGAATTTGAATATCTTTTTAGAACCTTTTCTAAATGAATTTGATTGACCGTTTAGGCAGTGTTTGGTGTGCAGGATTAGAGGAAAGGATAGGATAAAATATCATGTTCCATGTTTGGTTTTTTTTCTCAGGATTATTAGATATACAGGTGGACGAGTTATTGTGAAATTACTTCTTATCCTCTAAACCTTGGATGAAAAAAATGCGTGTAGGATGTGGAAATTTTTTCATCCTATGTTGTGTTGGATGATAATCTCATAAAAAGATAATACCACCCTTTATTACATACTAAACTCTATTTATAATATTATACATATATATATATATATTTAATATTACAGATTGTATATGTATGTCAGGTGGGTTTATTCCAGTCTGCCCTTGGATTAGGTACTGCCTGAGGGATGGGTTACATCCAATAAACCTATAAAGAAGCTTTTCTACAAGATATAATTGAGCAATTATTTAGAAAATTTTGAAGAGCAGAGATCACTGACAAGTGTGGTGTGTAATAATCCCAAATCCCAATATATAGGGTGGGCATTGTAGTTATCCCATCCATTATTGATGTGCTTATACAATTATAATTTTGTGAAATCATGAAAGTGTTACAATCCTAATATTATATATTGGAGATTTGTATGGTTTAAGAATTTGCTGCCTGCCCATCTTACTTCTAGATAACACTTGCTACATCACAGTAAATGAGAAGAAGTTTAACCAGGACAAAGAGCTACAAGTAGCAAAAGCATGTTTAAAGCTTGGCTTTAGCTTGTTTGTTAATAAATGAGCCAAGGCCGACTCTATAAAGGCTCGTTTGATGAACAAACCAATATGGATAGAATTGCAACCACTACTTCAGTAGATCCTTAAAGAATTACCATATGTAAGCATGTATGTGGATACAGGACTCGCAGATACAGTAAATACAATGCTATTTTGACAACTTATACATATCTGGGCACAATATACTGAGGCTTTCATGACAAAAAATACATTTCTCTTCAGGAAAGTAATATACACGCAGGCACACATATATAACCCATATTGTTCTGCAATATGCAAATTTTATATGTTATCAGAAGTGGCAATTTGTATCTTACAAGTTGTAATAATTAGTAATATCACCTATTGCATAGATGTAGTAAATGCATTATTCAATTTATTAAGACACATTATCGAAAAAAAAAATTGCATTATTCACAACACACTGTGTAACATTAATCCTATGACCCTAAAGAAAAAAAATCCAATATATCTCACGCACATAGAGAATAATTCTCATATAAAGATTTAAGAGGGGCGAATGGGAATAAATCTTACGTGGACACAACTGGTGGTGAGCGACGGTGGCGGCAGTGAGTGACGGTGGCGGCGGTGAGCGAGGGCAGTGGTGGTGGTGAAGGACGGTGGGGGCTAGGGTTTCGAGGTGGTGATGGTTGGAATGGGGGCTAGGGTTTCGAGGTGGTGGTGGTCGAAAATAAGGGAGGAGGGAGAACTGAGAGATAGAGGGAGAAGTAGATTGTTTCGTAGAAAAATGAAATTAGGGTGAAGGGTTTAATTTATCCTATCGTCCCTTGCAAATGTGGCCTCACTGAACGTACCTCTGTGTGCCATATGGTTGACGACTTTCCAACCCTCACCAGCTAATGGATCATCTATATAGAACACTTGGGTTGCCGTCGTGGCCAGAATAAATGGAAAGTCATCGTACCAACTACTATTCGTGTTCACGGAAGTAAGACCATGATTATACTGTACGCTGTCGGGAACAGTAGGGTCGGTGTTGTACCACTTACACTTGAACAACACAACTGGCATGCGTTCCGCATAAGTTAGTTGGACAACTGATTACAGAATTTCGTAGTATGTCAGATCACCGGCCACGCATGTCACTCCACTATTCTGAGTCTTCTGAATCCGGTCTCGATGCTCAGTAACAAATTTGACACCGTTCACCTCGCACTGAGAGAAAATGGTGCACATCATAGGCTGAGATGCAAGGATCTGTATCTCCAGGTTGTATTTAGGATCATGTATTTGTAGCAGATGGAGCATCTGCATAATAATATATATACATGGAACATCAGTGAAATGTAAATATGCATGCGACAAGTGAAAGTAAGTTAAGGCTGAAAGTTTACCCATCTGGGGAGGTGGTCAAGAAATGACGCCACACGATCAGCATTAGTGCCATGTGGAGTTATTTTCGTAAATTGTCGGTGGTGAGTCTCAATATACCATTCTGTTTCTGTACAGTTTATCATAACACACCAGTGAGCCGTCGCAATTTGTTGTTTACTAAGACGGATGTTTCTGACGCAACCTTTGGGCTTGACAAGGTGGGAGACAACGGATATGTTCCACTGAGGTGAATCCGGTATGACTTCATCACTCGCGTTAGGATCATGCAAATAGTTATTGATGAAAGTCACACACTCGTGCATGATGTTCCTCTCGGCAATACACCCCTCTGGGTAGCGCTTGTTTCCAATATCTTTCTTGTATTCTTTGAGCTGCCTGAAAGATTGCGCAATTATATAGTACAAATGTACATAATTAAAGACAATTATATATAGTATCCTAAAATTTGAAATAATACCTTTTAGTGGAAAACATCTAGGTATAATGCACGGGACCGGTGAGCAGGACCTGTTCGGGCAGGTGGATGCAGAGATGGACCATGATGGTAAAGAAAGCTGGCGGAAATATCATTTCCAACTTGCATAGGATCATGAAAATATCGGTCTGCAGTTGACGGACGTCCGATTTCTTCAACTCTCGGGCACAAATTGTCTGGAAGAATCTGCAATACTCTACTAACGCGTCGACGACGTCCCTTCCCAAATATGGTCGGATAACCACAGGAAGAACACGCTGAAGCACGACATGGCAATCGTGAGTCTTCAATCCGAAAAACTTTTTATCAGACGGTCTGATCTTACTTTTTAGGCTTCCAGCATAACCTCTTGGATATTTAACAGTTGCAACTCGATCAAATACGTCCCTATGATCCCTAGGACGAACTGTGTAATTCGCCTGAGGTAGCGTCACTTTTCCTAACGGCCCTATCCTCGGCCAAAGATTGCTGCGTATGCCCATATTCTTTAGGGTTAATCGAGATTTCACATCATCCTTAGTCTTTCCATCAAGACCTAGAACGGTGCCCAAGAAGTTGTCGCATACATTTTTTTCGATGTGCATCACATCTAATGCATGTCTCACACTCGATGATGTTCAGTAAGGCAGCTCCCAAAATATACTGACGTGAGTCCAATACAGTCTCTTTTTAGCTGCCTGACATTAAGTATAACACAACTTATCAATTTACAATATTACAAATTAACTTATTACAATATCACAACTAATGTTAGTTTGAGCCGTACCTGTTTGAAGTCAGGATGCGGATGCAAAGAATTTTGAGGGTAAGAAAAACTGTTGGTAGCTTCAAGAACCTGACGTGCAGACTTTCTTTGTAGGGCGGGTCTGAGCTCTGGCTCCCCATTAAACCTTTCTGATCGCCTCCGATAAGGGTGATCTTCGGAAAGCCATCTACGCGCGCCCTGGTAGGACATCCTCCCATTATTGTGAACCGTAACAATATCGTCCAAACATATGGGGCATGCCTTGTACCCTTTTGTCTAAATACCTCCCAACATTCCTAGTCCTGGAAAGTCGCTGATTGTCCATATAACGGTTGCCCTCATGTTGAATGCCACTTCACCGTATCGATTCCAAGTCGAAACCCCCGTCTCCCATAGCATCTTAAGTTTATCAATCAGTGGTCTCATAAACACATTTAAAGTCTTTCCCGGATTCTTGGGACCGGAAATTAGTAAGACTAGAATGTTAAACTCCTTCTTCATATACAACGAATGCGGTAAATTATAAGGCATAGCAATAACAGGCCAGCAACTGTAGGGAACCGCCGTAGTAGAGTACGGACTGAACCCGTCTGACGCTAGTGCAAGACGTACGTTTCTAATGTCGGCGGCAAAATACGGTTGGGACCTGCAACATGACGAGACAAATTCCTTAATATGAAAATAATTAAACTAATAGTTTAGTAAATTGTATGTGTACGAACTATAAATATATACGTCACCTGTCGAAATCCTTCCATGCTTCTCCATCCACTGGATGTCTAAGATATTCAGTATATTTTCTTCTTTCCCCATGCCACCGCATTTCCTTTGTAATATGTTTGCAACTATACAGACGCTGCAACCTCGGTGCCAATGGGAAGTATCGAACCGTCTTCCGGGCAATCTGTTTGCCACCGCCTGTATTTTCTTCTTCCCATCTTGACTCACTGCAAATGGGACATTGATCTAGGTCTTTACCCTCTTTGTAAAACAAGTAGCAGCCGTAGTAACACCCGTGGATGATCTTGTAACCCATGCCGATCTTCTTTAAGGCCTTTTTTATAGCTTTGTATGAGTCGGGGTACTTGTTCCCTTCGGGCAATAGGTAATTAATTTTAGCAGCCCACTTGTTGAAGGATGTGTCTGCCATATTGCAACTCTGTTTCAGCTGCAGTGATCTAAGCATTGAAGCCAGCGCCGTGACTTGACTACCCTCGTACAGTGGAGTCACTGCTTCGTCTAAGAGACGCTGATATGCTATCAAATTTTCTTTGGCGATAGGGTCGGCATGAAATGCATTGTCAATGCCAGCGTGATCATACGATTCACGAAAAGGAAAAACATCTTGTACGAAGTCCATGGTCGGGTTACTCGAAGATGCCCTGTCATGTTCTATTTGCCATTGCGAAGGTGTTTCTGAAATTTCCCCGTGTAGGTTCCATACTGTATACGACTCCATTATACCCGCATTGGTTAAGTGAATGTACATTTCATCTAATGTCACTCGTTGGCCCATGTTGAAACATTTTTTGTAGGGACATGGATACAATCCAGTTGAACTGTTGCCATTTTCTCGTACATACTCTAAGAACTCCATTAGCCCCATTAATGAATTCCGTTGAACCTCTTAAGCATTTCATCCAGTTCTCATTCATTTTCGATCACTGCCATATGACAAATAATTACAAACTCAAAAATTACCAACAACTACGAACAATACTAACGTATATATAAAAAAGGGGCAACAACTAACAACAATACTATATCTTCAATACCAAATACACATTTTCTACACTAAACACGATATTTATATAAAGTAAAAAATTAGTAAAAAAATTAATATTAGTAATAGATAGAGTACCTAAAGATCAAACAAGCTCTTAATGAGGGAAATGATGTTGACTTTTACCTTCAAAATTGCCAAAATTAACTCTAAAACACATCAACCCCGAAAATGGCATGTTCTTAGGCGATGTAGAACGAACGTAAAGATCAAATAGGGGCAACAACTAACAATAATACTATATGTTCAACACCAAATACACATTTTTTACACTAAACACAATATATATATATATATATATATAAACACAAAAATTAGTAACTAATTAAGATTAATAAGAGATAGAGTACCTAAATATAAAACAAACCTTTAATGAGGGAAATGATGTTGATTTTCACCTTCAAAATCGCCAAAATTGCCCAAATTAACTTTAAAACCGAAAATGGCATGTTCTTAGACGACGTAGTACTAACCTATAGGGGCAACAACTAATAACAATACTATATCTTCAACACCAATTACAAATTTTTTACACTAAACACAATATCTATATAAACACAAAAATTAATAAATAACTAATATTAATAATAGATAGATTACCTAAAGATCAAACAAGCCTTTAATGAGGGAAATGATGTTGATTTTTACCTTTAAAATAGCCAAAATCGCCCAAAGTAGCTTTAAAACACATTAACTCCGAAAATGGAGGAGAGGGTCTGATATAAAGATGATGGGATCTTAGGAGACGTAGAAACTATTCCTACGACGCCCAAGATACTTATTAGGCGACGTAAGTTTAGTTTCTACGTCGCCTAAAGGTTAGTCAAACCCCTGTTGACCGCCACTTAAAAGTGTCGGTGGTCAATAGCTTTTGGGCGACGTGGGAATTTGAGTACGTCGCCCTAGATAATCCTAGGCGACGTACCTGATACCTATGTCGCCTAGGATTTTCTAGAGCGACGTATTCTATACCTACGTCGCCTAGGATTATCTTAGGCGACGTGTCATTATTACGTTGCCTAGGATATTCTTAGGCGATGTATTCTATTGACTACGTCGCCCAAGAGCCTTGTTGGTGTAGTGGCCTGTGATTTAGACCAACTCGATTTTTTATTTTTTTTAATTTGGGATTTATTTAAATTTTATGGTTTTATTGATTTGAGGTTATGATTCAAATTTTGGGAATTTTTAATAGGGATGATTCAGATTTTGGAGGTTTTATGTTTTGTTTTGTTTTTGTTTAGGGATGAATTGGATTTTGGGGGTTTTTATGATGGAAACAAGATGGAGGATGCTGAGAGTAGTGGGTGGGGTTTTAGGGTTTTTTTAAGAAGATAAAATAGATACATGATGACCATGATGAAAAAGGTAAGGGTGAAAAGATGAAGACGAAATGCAGATATAGTGGTGGCGATGGTGACGCAATGTTATTCGCTTGACCAGGAGAGGGTGAAAGCTAGGGCTAATAGGGAGGAAAATAATAGTGCACAAATTAAATTAATTGCAAAAAACTTGAAATTTCATACAAATGACATTAATACTTTTACTTTTAGTCATATATGTCGCCTAATTTATCATGTTTAGACATAATCGTCATTAAGTAACGACACATGTAACAAATGTCGGAATTTTTACACTACATATTGTATATTCATTAATTCTTTCTGAAATGACATCACAAATTCAACACAAATAGATACGGCGACATTTGTGAAAAACGTTGAGAAATAAATGTTGTTAAAGGTAATTTTTCTTGTATTGAGTGCATTTGAACTCTCTAATTCTAATATTATATATGATTATTTATAATTTACCCTTTAAACTCAATATGGTTTTCCAGCTTTCTATTTTTAAAAGAACTTGTGTTATTACATTACATTGATGTTTTACATAGAGGATTTTAGATTATTTTCATACACACACACATATATATATATGGGGTAGTGATAACATGTGCCCTAAGGGCACATGTTAAAGACCTAAATATAAAAAGAAATTATAGTTTGCATGAAAATCAGTATAGCATTAAATGCATGTTAGGCTTTTATTATTTCTATAATTAGCTCTTTAAGATGTGCCCTTAGGGAAGACGTTATCACTACCCATATGTGTGTGTGTGTGTATGTGTAGTACTTTAAAACTGAAAAGGTTTGAAGCCATTAATTAATGTTTTAGAGGATACTTATAGAATATTGTATGTTCTGTATATAAAACTCTTATTTAAGGTCTGTTTGAAGCCATTAGTCATATGTTTTTTAGGCTATTTATAATAAATTTTTGGGCTGCTTAGAATGTATTGTAAGGACCATTTCCATGGGTTTATGGACTATTTTTTAGGGTTCTTTTAAGTGCTTTAATTATTGTAATATGTTTTTGGAGCTATTTATAATATGAATTTGTGTTGTTTATAGGATGTCTTCGAGAATTGACAAAGAGTGGATGAAAGATAAAAATCTTGAGAGTGATGCATATAAGAATGGGGTGATAAACTTTTTATCATTTGTTCATGAAATGTTCCTGGAAATAAGCATTAATGTCCTTGTAAGCATTGTAGAAATGGGTCTGGCCAGATTGATGTAGAAGATATGTTTATTCATTTAATAAAATTTGGTATCAATGACGAGTATAATTTTTGGTGTTTCCATGGGGAGATTGACTTCATGTGTAACTCTAGTCGACCGATCACAACTAGAGGCAATAACCAATACTCCTCGAGAAGTAGAAAAATCAAATTCCCCAAAGTTAAATGATTTAGTGAATGATGTTTGTGAGATGTTCACGAGGGAAACGGATCCTTCAACTCATCTTGAGATTTAAAGAGATGCCGAACCATATAAAAGCAAGAAATATGACTGTTTACATTGACTAGCATTTGAACCCTTCCACCCTTCTAGCAGTGCATCACGTCACAAAGTCATGTATGCACTTATGAAATTGAATGGTTTAAAGACGCAATTTAGTTTGTCTGATGGTGCCATAGGAGGAATTCTTAAATTGTTGAAAAAGTTACTCCCTGAAAGGAATGACTTGATAGTGACTTAAGATCATGATCAAAGACATTGGCATGGATTATGTAAAATATGATGTGTGCATTAACAACTGTATGTTATTTTGAAAAAAAGCATGCGAAAAGTATTGAGTGCATAAAATGTGGTGCAAAGTGGTACAAGTTGAGTTATAGGTTTTGTAGTGGGAAAAATATATTAGATGTGAGGGGGAAGGTGAGGTACTGCAGGGTTGCTGGGAGAGTAATAAGATATTTTCTCTTAATACATAGGTTAATTAGTTGTACACTGTTAAATGGGTAGTAGTAAAAATGACACAGCACTATCAGGTAAAATATTGTCTAGAGTTTTTAAGGTATCCTTGTGATTTCTCGGATTGGGTTAATGAAAATATATTTTGGAAGAAATTTATTAAGGATAAGCGAAATGTTCTCCTTGCAATAGCAACAGATTAACCCGAATCATATGTTTGGACGCATTTTATAGTTGTTGGCCTGTTATTCTTCAACCTCTTAAACTTTCACCTTCATTATGCATGAAAAGCAAATTATTGATATTAACAATTTTGAAACAGGAGCCAAAGTCTCCTACGAATAATATTAATGTTTTTCTCCAATTGTTGGTTGATAAGTTAAATGTGTTATGGTCTGGAGTTGAAGCTTATGATGCAAAAAAAAATGAATATTTCAATTTGAAAGCCATGTTAATGTGGGGTATTCACGACTTCCCTGCCTATAGTATGTTTTTGGTTGCACAACCCATGATCATCATGCATGTCTAATTTGCTCTAAATACACGCCATCTGAGTATCTCAAAGGCTCTACAAAATGTTGTTATCAAAGATCATGAATGTTCCTCCCCAAAGACCAACAATATAGGTTTGATACATCTAAAAAAAATATTTAATAGTAAACTGAAAGGCGTGTTGCTCCCCATAAATTAACTGGCGATGAAGTGGAACAACTTTTATCAACCCTTGATCAAGTTCAACAAAACTCATCAACTAGCAAAGAAAAAAAGTATGTGTGTAAGAGTCAAAAAATGAAGGAAATGGGGAAAGAGGTTATAGTAGTGGAAGAAGATGAATTTGATAATGATTTCCCATTGGAAAGTGGTAAAAAAGATCTCACATGTAAGGGTTTCTTGAGGAGGACTATCTTGTTTGATTTGAAGTATAGGAAAGATCATGACACCCATCATAATTTAGTCATTATGCATATTGAGAAAAATGTGAAGGAGACTTTGCTATGCATTATATTGTCGTTGAAGGAGTTTTAAAATAAAGATATATTTAAAGCACAAGAAGAGCTAAAGAAAAATTTAAATTTGAAAAAACATTTGTGGATGCAAGACATTGAAGGTAGTGATAAGAGAGAGAAAAACGCCACAAGCACCTTTTTCCCTCATAATGGAAGGAAAAATGAATTTTTGCTAGTACATCCTTGAAAACATTGAAAGTTCCGGTTGGTTTTTATCAAGTTTTAACAATAGTATTAGCCTTGAGCCTGTAGGATTTGTTAATATGAAGTCTCATGACTATCATGTTATTATGCAACACTTGCTTCTTGTATTACTTATTCATTCATTCCCCGGTCATGCCCTTGTATAAAGCTATATAACATATTAACATGTTCTTTAATGTCTTGTGTTCTAAATTTATTTTTAAGGAACATTTAGTGAATGCGAAGAAAGCATTAAGTAAAAGCACTTTGTGTTTTGGCAATATATTTTCCATGCTCATTTTTAGTTATTATGATCCACCCCATGCATCAGCTAGCCGATGAAGCATTATCAGTTGGACCTCCTATGTATCGAGCAATGTGGTTATTTAAAAAAAGAGATGAAATTTTTTAAAAAGTGGCCCCGCAATAAAAGGTTCATTGAAGGGAGCATTGCCAATGCATAAGCTTCATTATATGCTATGGAATATATATTGGAGAAAGGTGAAGGAACTCATAAACGGAACCTTGAGGCATTTCTTGATGAAGAGTTTGATGACTCTATTGGTCAATAAGCATTAAGTACATGAAGGACATTGATCCTAAATAAAGTTCAGTATGAGCAAGTAAGAAGATGGGTGTTATTTCAATATCCTAGTGTATATGAATGGAAAAGGTCATTATGTAATTTTGAACCATTTTCATAGTTCATTTTTTTTTTCTTTTTGGCCAATTTCATGTTTCATACTATAAAAATTTATTGCGTGTAGCAAATTTGAGTTAACAATACGTTTTCAACAAGGGAGTACATCAAAGCATAGAATTAATGATTTCAACCTTGGCTTAGAGATGAGGCAAGTATCTTAATTAGTATTAAAATCATATTCTTTGTACTGCTATTCTAAAGCTTAAAAGTTTATTTATTTCTTATAGGTCTCTAGAGTGAACGACATCGGAATACTACCTTATGCAAATGGCCCATAAGTTCTTTCTACACTTTATGTGATTTTAACACTCATCATTTTCTTAGTTAAAGTGTTGCCAAAGAGGACTTTTTAAATTTATGTCATAAACAACATCACTAATCATTCTAAGGATTCAATTTAAGTTCAATTCTCATTCCATTGTTAGTATTGTTAAATACTTGTTGAATCCTTCATCTTCTCTATTTAATCAACATTCATAAGCAGTAAAATAATTTTCATATGATGATTTGACTTTGTATGCCTTGTATACATAGATCTCAAGTATTGATAAAGAGATGAAACACTTGTGTATTTCTTACTAGCCTATAATGCTCTTTTTTTTCATGGATAAATCCACTATCTTAGATGCCTTTTGTCTCGTGGAAAATTCACTTTCTTTGATGTCTTTGGTCACATGAAAAATTCCACTTTCTTGAATTCCTTTTGTCCCATGGAAAATTTCACTATTATATTAAATACAATTCTTGAGATCCAAAGACACCAAAATAAACACAAAATGTGCATTTCCATGCATTGTTAAATACATAAGTGCTATGAGACTAATGGCGAAATAAATTGGCAAACCAAGTAATTTTAGAGAGATAAACGCGTCAACCAACTTTCAAAAATGAGCGTATGAATAACAATATTATGCGTTTATCGACCCACTTCATGAAGTTACAAGCTATAGCAAGTTTTAATGCAATGGATATACATTCTTCACTCTCGCACATGAAGAAAACCTTAGTACCCAAAGTAGCAATGTATCCATGAAGGCTTAGAATAAAAAAAGGGTTTTGACAACTTATTATGGAGTTATTCGAGTTATTATTGATTTAAATTACATTACTCTGGGCATAAGTATTCTATTGCAATTTGGTAAATGTGGATGAAAGAATGCTTGTAAAGTTTATCTTACCTTAAAATTAGTGATGGTTGACCTTAACAAGATTATGAGTAAAAATGTGATTCAAGACGAGCCATTCATTCTTGCATCTCAAGTAAGTCAAGTGTTTTATTGTAAAAATGTCAAGCTCAATGGGTTGTTAATTGTTCTGAGTATTCCAAAGTGATTGACCAAAATAATTGATTCATTTGAGATTGATCATACAATGTATACCTTCATTATTGAAGAAAATGAGAAGTTGATTGCTTTTAAAGACATCGAAATTAATTAGAATATTTTACAAATTAGTTATTGTAAAAGTGTGCAAAAATTTTACTCTTTTTTTAATATATAATCTCTACGGTGCCGAATTTGTATTATTGCATTTGTGCTTTTGCATTTGGATTGTCAATTTGTGTTCCAACTTTGCTTATAATGAGTTTTTATTTTAATATAAAATATATATTGCGCATGATTTCTACTATGTTTTTAACATGTAAAGTGATCATGCTTTGCTTGAAATTCTTAGTAGGTAACCATGTCATCAATTGTTGGTGATACGTCAAATTTGACGCATGATATTGAAACATCAAGGTCGACATCTTGATCACGTGCAAAAACTAGTTGCTCGACGATCGTTCGAAGTCCAAAACGACTAAAATTTAATGAAAATGGGCTTCCAAAGCTCTTTATGCTGCAAGGCTAGGAAAGCTTCTTCTGCTGTCTCAATCTGTTACAAAATGTGGAAACTTGTCCCATGGTGATATATGGATACACTATGGTCTACATTTATGGTAACTTTTAAACCATTTATGGTCTACATTTAGTTAACTATTTAACTAGTAGTACTTGCAAAATTAAAACTAAGATTGAAGCTCAAGATCTAAATATAGAAGTAAGAAATTAATTAGTTAATTTCTAGCAGCCAAGGTGCTTGTTCATTTGTAAACTGATATTGATTTTGTTCATAAAATGATATTTATATAATAATCTGTTTGAAAAGTGATATTTAATATTATGTTTGCTAGAACCTTTAGGTTTGAAAATCAATTTATATTAGAATATAGCTTTGCGCTTTTTACAGTTATGTGCATTAGACACACACATTCATTTTGACTAGTAAGTAGTATATATCACATATCCAAGTTTGGTCTCTAGTTGGTAAAAGCATGATACGTGCTACATTATGTTTTGTTAAACTACTACTTATATTTTGGTTTATTTAATATTGTTCTATATCAATTGTTAACTTTTAATAATTATACATTATATTTTGTAGAAGGAATTTCTAAAGGAGAAAGATAGTCAAATAGGCATCTTTTTGAATAAAGCTAATGAGGCATGGAAGAAGTTCAATCGAGGCTAAAAGTAAATTTTGTGAGCGATGATGTTAATTAGCAAATGGAAAGAGAAAGTCCGGCATTAATAAAAAGCAAGGATTGGGAGATATTTTATTATCATGAGGCTACCAAAAATAAAAAACAAATAAGAATTCAGAATAAAGCCAACAAAGTGAATAGTGAGCAAAAGGGCACCCAAAATACGAGCTGTGATGGATAGCCCGATCAATAAAAAAAATGGGCGGAGGTAAATGGGCGCCCACCTAGTAAGGCAGAATTGTGGTATACTACTCATTCATTGAAAGATGCGACCTACGCGCCGTTTGATAAAAAAATTGTAGTTCATATTTTTTTAAAAAAAAATTTATATTATTTTTAATTATAGTTTTTGTTTACGAGTTTAGAAATTGAATTTCTTTATTTGTAGAATCAAATTGAATTTCTTTTAAAGGTTTTCAAAGAGAAGGGCGAGAAAGAAACATTGGATAGTGGCCCATCCAATTAATGAAGTGTTTTCAAAAGATTCAAAATAAAGCGTACATTGTGTATGCTCTCATATTTCTAGAAAAACTATGTTGAATTCATCTTTTGCTTGAGAAATGCTTGCCGAGGTCAAGTTGAAATGGTATGGTTGCGAGGACAACTTGGATAAATTCGTGGAAGAATTGGATGGATTGAAAGCCCTATTCAAGCAATTTATTAATGAGTTTAGGGATGGTAAGTTTGTCAGTACTGATGCACTTAATGTTGAAAAAAGTACATATACAACTGAAACTCATACAAATGAAACTCATTTGAACGCCCCTCCTACTAGCTTAGCAACTTCGTCTCAAGTTAGCGATTAAGGGATAAATTATAAATTATCATCTTATAAGCATGAGACTATTAGTTATGGTAGAAAATCTAACCTCGGGGCTATTACCAAGGTTCATGACCACATCTTGGAATTGAGGGATGTTATGGTGGTAGTCAACAAAATACTTATACCTGACCAATCCTTGGGGGGGGGGGACAATTAGGATGTGTGACTACATCAGAAGATATTGGTCGTGGTGGAATTATGTATTAGCGCAATGATTTTCTTCCTTCCCTTGATAATTAGCTGCATTAGTAAGGTACTCTTAATACTCTTGTTTAACTCATATTATCATTGTATATATATATTACAAATTAATATGATCATCTATTTTGATATTAAAATCAGACGGTTAAATCATTTATATGTCATTTATAGTTTTTATTATTATTATTTGATACGCCAAAGAAATTGGTATAATTTATTATGTTAATTTATAATTTAAAGTGCATAAATTATTACTAATATTTATATTTTTAATGTTTTTCAGGTGTTAGAAAAGAATTGAAAAAGATTGAGAAAAATTAGATAAATTAAAGCAAGTGAAGACACCTAAAGTATTCAATACTTTCAGATGCATAACTTTTTACTCGAAATTCCGAATAATGCGATTCTTTAGTCTCAATTTAAGAGAATTTCGAGAGCTACAACTTTTTAGTTTAGCACTTTTTCAATTTCAGCCATCTTGGAAGTCCGAAATTATGACGCAAAATTTTGCAATTAATAAGGACGAAAATTCAAGTTATATTTTAATATGGGCCCAAAATCATATGCTTCAACAGCCAGCCCATTTGTCTTTAATAAATAGCAGCCCTTAATCTAAATGAAGCCCAGCTATCAAAAAGGCCCAACTCCAAGTGCTAAAAGGCCCATAGCCATATTCATCAATCAAGTATTTAAAGAGCAACAGCAGCAACAATTCAAGACAACCATGCAAAGAGCCTTTGGCTACCGAGCATTTTCTCTCCTCTCCTCTCTTTTCTTTGTTTTTCTTTTCACTTTGAAGACTTTGAAGATTGAAGGTTTAATTTTATTTTTTTTATTAATGTTAAGTATGTTTTCTTTCAATTTTGTTTGCTATTTAATTTTTATTATGCTAGTGTAAATTTGTGCTAGGGTTAGGATAAGTATATTTAATTGATTCCCTTGCACGTATTCATGCCAATTGACTCTACTAAATTTAATACTTTAATGTTAAATACAATTCTTTCTATTGGATGCTTATTTTAATTAACAAAAAATAAAGTTGGATTCTCGCTATTTTTTGTTGGATTTACCTTATGATTTGTTAAGTGCTGATATAGGGTGTGTTTTGACGGATATAGTGAGTGTTTTGATTTTATACATAAGTTTGGTTGTGGAAGAATTACAATTGAATTTTATAAATTACTTGAACTTGAATGATTTTATTTTCTGTATTTAATAGAGTCGAAAGACCAAATTAGTGCGAGATAAGAGTAGAGTTTATGCACATGAATACTTATGAAGATGATATTAAATATATGACTCCAAAATCCTAGTCAATTAATTCATTAATTTTATTGTCTTGCTTAATAGTATTTAATTTAGTTCTATTAATTTAATTGACTTGCTTTACTTTATTTTATTTGATTTGATTTATTTTATTAGTTTGATTCTCACCAATTATTCTTGGCCAGATTATGAATTAGTGAAAAATTAACAAGATAAAATTTAAACATACTGTATGAGACTCTGTAGGATCGACCTCGCTTATATGCTATATTATAAATTGATTCGTGCGCTTGCGAGTATTAAAATTTATTACATCATCATCATCATCATCATCATCATCATCATCATCATATTATTATTATTATTATTATTATTATTATTATTATTATTATTATTATTATTATTATTATTATTATTTATTTATTTACTTATTTATTTATTTTTTGTTGTGACGGATTTTTTTTGTTGTAAAGGAGGTTTCTTTGCTTGATCAAATAAGCCATGAAAAGCTAAGCATTTATCAACTTGAGTAAGTGAGAAGAATTTGCTTGTCCTAATGAAATACAAATTGCATATGGTTTATGTGTAACTATAGTTCCATTGCATTTGTGATTTTTGTTGCACTCCTAAGTCTTTTGTTTTTCTTAACTGCTTCAAGATATTTCTCTTTTAAACCAGTTCAAACATGAGAACAAAGTTTAATATTTGGGTACAAATACGGTATGATTTTATCCTCGGTAGCTTATTCTTATTATACTTGTCTACTCTGCCTTATAATTTTACTAGAGGTAACCCGTGCTGATGGCACTACGGTCTTACTCGTGTAATTCTATAATGTAAATTCAAAAGGACACTATAAAGCAATAGTGACATAAGAATTTTGGGTATTAGTAGAAGCACCCATATTTTACTTGTTTTGGCACCCTTTATTTAGGCACCAATACTAAAATTTTAATATTGCATTGCACCATAACAATAAAAGCTCCCAAAGTCCTAAAGTATAATTATTATAAATGGGTGAATATTTCTTAAACTATATAGCATTCTTTGAGTTATATTTTTATGTTCATTCAAAAGCTATATACTCAATAGGTAAGCCAACTGATTACTTGCAATGTGGGGCTAATTCAACAAAAAACAATCTATACATTCTTTTATGATGATCACAAAAGAAAGCTTCAATTGGCGACTTGGGTTTGTTATTGAAAGAGGTTTTTTTTAATATATATATATATATATATATTTTATGTTTTTCATTTTTTACCCATTAGAGTTTGATATCAATGTAAATAGAACGAATATAAAATTCTAAGATAAAAGTCTTCATATGGTATATGCACAAGGTACGAGTGATTGAAGATCAAAGTAATTAATGAAAATCTCGCATTTTTTAGTTTTAGTTTTAGTTAAGAGTGACACTAACGACTCCATTAATTATAAGCTTGCTATATGCATGGGGGCATAATTTGTCTTGATTTAGCCCTAATATGGAAGAACCTTATCCTGTAGTGATTGATAATGTTGATCCTTTAAAGTCATGTTTGTATTTTTGTTGCAGCTAGTACCTTCTTTAGGGAAAGAAGGAAAAAAAGAATGGTATTATTTGGGCGGGTGAATCAATTAACAAAAAGGAACTATTTGCTAGGTGCTTTTAAGAGTAAATAATATTCATTGTTTTGTTAAAAAGAGTGTTAAAATTAGATTTCCAGGGTGCCAATAATAGCACCTAAGAATTTTTGTTATACAAAGGAAGAAAAGAAAAAAAAATAGTCAAGGTAGCATCTTATAACATTTATTTTGTCGTTCAATGGTACGAACACAATAGCCAAAACTATACCAAAAGTTACTTGAACATCAGCCGAAATCCTACATATTACAATTACATAGTCATGAACAAAATATTAAAGCCAAAGAAAATTGTGGATTTTGTGTCAAATCTACAATCTGTATTAGAAAAAACAAAATGTAAATGCAAACTAGCCAAAAGCAAGAACTACAATGGAAATACTAATTTCTAAATTTGGAGGCTCAAACTAACAACATGATTTGATGGAAAAATATTTGCAATTAAAATGGAGACAATGCCATAAACTTAGCATTCATGCACCTCGAGATACACCTCTATGCTATTAAGCTTTGCGCATGTCTTTTATTTGTAATTGACAATTCGTCAATTTTTCGTTGAAACTCTTATCATTTTGCTTAGACTTGTTTCGTATACACATAACTTCGTGCTGTATGTGTTACCTTATCCATTTAGGAAAAATATGTATTTTTGAAGCATATGGAAAAAACCATGCATAAGAAAGAAAAGAAACAAAGGATAAGGCCGTGTATGTGACACCCCAAATCCTGTTATGAGATTCTTACCTTTGGGATCCGGTTAATCATGGATTCCGTGTGCTACAACAGGTTTAATCATGTAAAAACACCACTTTCAAAAACTTTTTCTTGGAATAAAACATAATTCGGATAAAGTCGCTTTTTATAAAATTTCAGCATGTAGAGTTCATTATGATACAAACTGGCCTGTACAATCAAAGCCATTTTCGTAGAAACATCATCACAAGTCATCACATCTGAAAATACTCCACATATTGAAAACCAATTATACAAGTTTACAAAGAACACAATTTATAAATCAAAACCGACAGATAATACTTTAACATAGTCCATTTACAACAAAGTAGAACCAAAAGATTCATACAACCTAATCCTTTCTTGAAAAGGACTAAAATATTATATGGATATCAGAGGCCTTCTATACTCGGATATCACGCACCAACTCAAGAGTTGGATCAGCAAAACTGGTGACAGAGGGAATGAGTCAAATCCAGGCTCAGTGGGAACTATAATAGTTTGTATAGAAAATATACGTTGCAATCACAAGTGCGTGCATCTTTATATAGAAGAAAATACTTTACTTTAATGAATTAGCTTGAAAACATGCTATGCAATGCAAGTCACATTCAAGTGCACGCCGAACCCCTCTGGGATTCTTATCCTAGCCACCGAAAGTTCTACCCGACTAACCAAACTCACCTCTTGACATTCCATAGGATAAACCCCTCACATGTTCTAGTATCACTAGATGATTGTTGGTCTAAGGTTCATTATGCTAAGTTGACTCGCTCTAGAACGTGTAACAACACTACTACCCAACTATCCCGTGCTTATACCAAGAGTCGATGACTATGGGCTAAATATTCGTTGTTTCCTCTTTAATTACCGTTCATTATGCATTCCATACTTGGTCGACTACTAAGTTTCATTACTAGATTACGACATTCACTTTACTAGTTATTCCTTTAATTATGATTGTCATGTTTTGTGTACATTACTATCCGGCCAACTGTTCTCCTAATCTAAACATGTTCACACGCCTGTGTTATGTATATAAAGGTCAATAGTTGTTCATGATTTCCACTTTACATATTAATCCATTATGTTGGCCAACTCGTCTCTATAGATAATCAGACTGTTCAATACAATCCACATGTATTCTTAAGTTATTTGCAATACATATATATATATATATATAGCAACACACATAAAACATTAAAACATATATAATACAATAGTGCATATCATGTATCATCATCTCATCCATCTTTGTGACGTATCATTATTATCCGAGACATAGTCTCTTATTCTCAACGATTAACCCCATCGTAATAATTTAAGTAGTCTCCTAAACCGGTCTACATTTCGTGGCCATTCACCCACACGGTAGCAGGGCCTCCCGTTCGTTTCCATCTACGTTTCGTGGCCTTTCACCTACACGGCAGCAGCGTCTCTAGTTAGTTTATATATTCTCAATATCCAATCATAATACTAATAGTTGTCCAAGCGTCACCAGGTCTACATTTTGTGGCCTTTCACTCACACAGAAGCAAGACCTCCCGTCAGTTTTCGTGCACGGTTTTGGGTCTTGCACCCAAGAGACTATGTCCCAAATTTCTGGTCCCAATCGTTAGTGACCAAACCCAGGACCATCATGGACTAATGCTATCTCATCACCATGTCATATACATAGCTAGATTCAGTCATATATCCCATGATATACATTTTTACAATATGTTAATAATAAGATATATAACTCGTTTACGTAATGCTAATGGAGTGATTCACATCTTAGTCTTATCATCATTCACATATATACATATATGTAACAAGTCCACATAAATGGTAACCAAAATGTATATATATATACAAAATACAATTGTACACCATTCATATGTTGTCATCAAAAGCATTATTATTATGCCTTTATCCATGGCCTTATCACCATGACGTTATTTAAGTTCAATGGTCGACTAGTGTATTATCGATATCGTACATCTCATAGTGCATCATTCATATAAGCTAAAGCCGTATAAGTCGCACTAAAGTCTTCATGTTGTTCGATCAAGCCAATCATCCATTTATGTGATTCTAGCCTCTCCAATATACTTAAGAACATATCCTCGTATGGCTACGGAAACCCAAGCCATACCATAAATTATATTTAAAACATTCCTAAAATGTATCAAGGTTACATTCTTACTACTAGTCTCATCAGTGGTCTACATAAAGCACTAGGTTCAAATGTAGTTGTATACATTTCGCCTTAATGGATTTTTGGTAGAAATCCCATAGGTGAGGCTCTACACTTGCCACTAATAATTTACTTATCTATTTCTACCATTCTTAACCCACAACCACTCATTCCACAACCAAAATTCCCAACTTCTAGTTTGACGTGAAACTACGAAGTGGGTTCATCATGATTCTTTATATACATAAACTAAAACATAGGTTCGTTAGTTAAATCATGCAATTAGAGCAATAACTCATCAATATCAATCACTAATTGAACCTTAAACCAACACAACCAACATGCACATCATAAACTTAGGATTTTATTTATGAAAAATCCCTATTTTGAATAGAAAACTCTAACGCAACAACAATAATTTAAAATTAAGGGTTTGATACTAGTGTTCCCACCTCTATAGATGGTATCCATAAGATTAGAGTGTAAGATGGAGTGTTGAATCCAAATCCCGAAATCCTAGCTCGCCATTCAAGCTCCCATGGTGGAATTCTAAGCTTGAAGATAATGAATAGTGACGAAGATGGTGTTTTAGGGCTTGAATCTTGGAAGGAGATGAAAGATTTGTGGGATCTCTTTTCTTTCTCTCTAGAGCTCTCTATGGGTGTATGGATGTGTGTTGCTCGAAGTTGGGTGTAATACCCGTAGCATTTGTATTTGCATTTGAGCATGAGCATCCTTGTTTAATACTTTTATATGAGTTTCATATTTTTTTTTATTTTGATATTTGTCATACAAATTTCATTAGTTGGATATGATTTAAGATTATATTTATTGATAATTATGTTCGGGTTTGATTACCGTGTTCCCATTTCTTTTGACACTCTTTATTATAATTCTCTTTATTTTATTCATCTTACTCCTTGTTCGGACACATTTAACCTATTCTAGATACCTACATGTTTAGCCTACAAATTATGGAGAAATAAAAATATTTTAGACAATTGTGCAGTATTACCATTTCGATCATATCTTTTCGCTCAGAACTCCGATTTTGGCATTCTTTATATCGTTAGAAAGAAGACTCGAAGAGCTAAAACATATTCCTACTGAAAAGTTTCCAGTTCGGACATTTACTAGCCTAAAATTAGCTCCGAAGCTACTGGTAACACACAGTGACGCGAAAATAGGGGCATTTTGGTGATTTTCTTTTTATTCCACTTATACTCTTCTCTTCTACACACTTCTCATTTTCTCCTTCTCCAAACCCACGAAAACAGAGCACTTCTCTCTATTTCTCTCATTCTAAAACCTTGATTCATCACAAAATTAAGCCACTAAATCCATTATACTACTAGAAATCACAAGCTAGCAACATCATCAACAAGATTTCATCATCCTCCTCCTTTGAATCATTCAATTCATCCAAGGATCCTTCAAGCTCTTCATACTCAACTACTTTAATTCTTCATCAATCCTTTATTTGAGGTGGGAACATGAGTAAACTTCTCTTCTCTACTCTAATTTACATGTTTTATACTCTAGATTGTTAATTTTGAGTTCCACCCATATGAATCTTTTATTTGCTATTTTAGAGAAGAGATTATTTTCTAAATTGCTATTAATTGAACTATGAAGTTGTGATGATGGTATTTGATATATGAATTTGCAAGTTTGATTGTTATATGGGTTTTAAAGTCAAGTTTTGATGATGAACAGTGAATTCGTCATAGTATACCTTGCCCATAAATTATTGGTATAATTGAATAAGTTTACTTTAAAAATTATTTATGGAATTTTCTTTAGTGTTGGTACTTAAACTTGGTTTAAAGACACATTTAATGTAAATTGTGTATTGTATGGATATTGTACTTGTGCTTGTATTTGTGGTTGGTTTGTAAGTTAGGACGGAGAGCCCCTCGGATGAAAAGATCGAAAACCGTGCACGGAAGCAAGTAAGAGGTGCCACCGCCACGGGGTGAGGAGCCCCCGGAATGGGGACCACCACATTAGCATTTACGGAGTAACCATTCATTATGTATGTGTTACTAGTTTATCCGAAATTTATATTCGGTTACTTATCCTCAACACAACAAAAATTAAATGTGTCAACTTTATGATTTATGTATTCCTTAACAAAGTGTCAACATTGTTTATGATTCTTATATGAGTTTAATGAGGTGTGATTATTTTCTTTGTTAAATTTCATTATACTTTGGAGCCTCATTTATTTGGCTTGTTTACAATTTTAATAGTTCAATTATTAGTTTCATTTTGCACTCTTGTTTCCATTGGGCTTTTTAGCTCACATTTTCCTCCACAGGTACAAAATCTGATCGTGTAGTAGATGACAAGGGAAAGGGGGAAAAGATGAGGTTGCATGCGATAGAGTAGATCCTTGATACCAACTAGACCTTGTGTAGTCTTCATGTAGAAGACTTTGGTTTGTTTCTTTTGAGTTTTATTAATAATATATTGTGGTTATGTAACCTTAGTAAAGAATATTTTGTGGAGAACTTATGGTTTTATGTATATATGACTTTTATTTATATTTATTGAGTTTGATAATGGTTTGTGATTTGGCCTACAGTTTGTATCGTATAAGTGCATCATAATTTTCAGATTTATATTTAAGGAATTTTAGTTGGTCTTTTATGCGTCCATTATCCAAATTTATATCCGCCATATAGGTGGATACCGTAGCGTCCCCGCTACCCCGGGGTGTGGGATTCGGGGCGTTACATTGGGTGTTTTAGGTTGATAAAGTGTGAGAAAAATGGGACAAAAGTAGTCAAAATACGCTTCTACTGCTGAGTAAGATCGATCATAGTTAGGGCAAAAAGTGCACTGTTCTGTTTTCTCAGCAATTTCTGATGAGTAAGATTGATTTTACTCCAGGCAAGAAATGCATTGTTGCTATTTTGGTCATAACTCCTTGTGTAGAACTTGGATTTAGATGATCCACATATCGATGGAAAGCTAATTCGAGTATCTACAATGTTCCTCAAGAAAGTTTCCTCAAATTATTAATGAATAATTCCAAGAAATCTGTAGAAGGTAGCAGTCTACCACCACGATACCGAACGATTAGATTTCGCTAACCGGCTTACTTCACACGCTGTTTTGACCAATGAGAAGTATGAATTGGCTTTCAGTTAAGACACGAAAGTTGTAGAATGGCTCAAAACCTAGACATACAAATAAACGGTGTTTTAATCGAATAAGAAACGAAGAAATTACGACAGCTCAAAGTTGGCAAAAATCAACAAATCATGAAGAACCAAATCACGCAATTACTAAGTCGATAATGATTCGGACCACCTGAATGAAGAAATGATCACTCACATGAGTTTACGTAGACTATTATGACCAATACAAAATACTAAAACATTACGAATCTCTATAAATTAAGATTTCACCACTCAAGGTGAAATGAGTGAACGAATGAATGCAAATGTGGTGAAATGAGTGAACGGGGTATTATAGTGTAAACAAATCATCGCTATTTCATAGGAAATTAACCTTTTTTCTCAACAAAAAAAATTAAATAAATGAACAATATTTCACAACTTCAACTCGACATTTTCAACTAGTTAAAACAACTTTGGACACTCACCAACTCCAACTTTTTCGAGGTAATAGAGTTTACCATATAAGGGACCTTTATCAATCTGACAGAAGCTCAACTTCCCAGCTGCAAGCTAAATAATGTGAAGCAAAATATAAGTAACTTATAGGATAAGAGATATTGTTCATCTATACCCAAAAAATGAATAGTAAGGTAATCGGAGAAAAAAAATTGTTTAACTCCTATTAATAATAATAGCTATTACCTAATACATGCAAAAGAAACCCAAATATATTAATGGAAGTGAAGTATGGATAGAAACATTTTAATGGTGGGTTTTATATGCCATCAAGGCATCAATAACTCAAAATTCAACATAGTTACACAACTATGGTATTTATAGATTGGTTCAACATTAAATTACCATGATGTTAACCGAAAGGGTTCAACGAAAAAAGAAAAAATGTCTATGTGAACAAAGTTAGCAAAAACTCTCACTTAGAATTGTCTTAAGCAATAAGACGTTCCACTACATTCTAAATCTATATTCACTTTCTAGATATTTACCCATTAAGGGAGCATAGAAGAAAAAAAGCGCATCATGTAAAGCAGGTAAAATGACATAAAAAACAAAAATGCATTATAACAAAGAATAGGAGGAGCTTAAAGGTACTGAGATTAATAGAATAGGCCAAAACCATGGTAAAAAAAATTGCACAAAGTTTTTTTTTAAAAAATAAAATTTGCTAATAGAACTCAAGTTAGGGTGCAAATCTTCTAGTAATTGAATGTTGGGCCAGCATAAAAGAACAAAAAGAATGATTAGAAGTTCAAGTCCCATTAAATATGTACATTTTGTGCTAGTGAGTGAGTTAAGTGGTAAAGGATTTCACTCGGGTCTATAAATTCCGAATTCAAGTCGTATTTGCGGCATGGTTATAAGGTTCTTTTCCTTGTTATTGTGGTAGGAAAAGACTTAGACCAACCCTTTTATAAAAAAGAAAAAAGAAAAAAAAAGGTTACAATAAACATTAGATTTATCAGCAACTATCACAAAGCCTAAAATTCGAAACCAAGGTAGTACACACACACAATTTATATAATTAAGAACCACCAAATCCCTACACACAGTGATAACCACCTCCACTCTCCCAACCCTCACAACACATATCCAACGAATCATAAGTACATAACCACCATCACAATCAGAAAACTATATTGGTCCACAAATAAAGCTTTAGCTTTATCACTTATAAGGAGAAAAAATATAATGGTTTTCTACGAACTAAAAAGCAAGTTTGAAATCTCTAAATGTGAAAGTATATAGTCTAAAAATCCTAATTTAAAAATCTTAAATAAGCCATGACGTTTGGAACCCAAACCAGATTGGAATTTGGAAAATTGAAACCTTAACTGCGAATGCCAAAATTATGAAAACCTAAAGTTTAAAAATAAAAACCTAATTTTAAAGCTGACTTTTGAAAAATCGGATTTCTATTGACAGAGTAATGTGGAGCCTTAGAATTTAAAACACATATGATTTAGAAAGCCCAAAATCATATTTAAAAGTTGATGGGGAGGAATTTATAGAGTTGTGCTGGGGTGGCTCCGGCCAATGGAGGGTCGTGGAGAGGAGAAGAAGACAAATTTTGGGGAGTGAAAGTCGGTGGATTTTGATTGCATAAAATAATCTAAGAGAGAGAGAGAGGGAGAGGGAGAGAGAGAGAGAGAAAGAATGAGTATGTATGAGAGAATATCTAAAGAGAAAGAAATGAACGGCCAAGATTATCTAAAAAATTGGATAGCCTAGATGAAATTTTAGGTTTTAGTGGATAAAGTTTGGGTTCAAAAACAAATAGATATATTACAATTGAACTTTTTGATTCCATTCTTTTAATGGAATGTCAAAGTAATATTTTTTTTAATTAGATAATTGTAAAAAAGTATAAATTGTATAGAAGAGGACAAACTCTCTAAAACTACAAAAAAGTAGAAATTTTCCTTTATCTTCAATTCTAACATCGCATAAGAATCCTCCATATGAGCAAGTTAGTGGTGATATAGTTGCGTATGCTTTTCTATTTAACTTGTGTTTGGAGAAAGTATGAGTGTGCGAGAAATGTGGTGGTTAAGTGGTAGTGAGAAAAACTGATTGGGGGTATTGCTGTTTGTCGCAAGAGGCAAGGTTTTCGTAACTGAGAACTTTGAATGGAAAATATAGAACAAAGCTAAAAAATAGTTTTATTCACTTCGATGATCCTCGCTTTTGCGAATGGATGTGTAGTTTAAAAGTCTTACCTCTCGAACCAAGCTATAGCTAAGCAGAGATAAATAGATAGATAGATGGTGATCTGTGCGTGCCAAACATTAACTTTCTTCTCTAGTTTTTTTTTAATTGTTCTTTTTTTTTGGTAAAGGTGATAAATGCCAGAACGTTTTAACTTGTATTCACATTAACATCAATATTTTGTGCATTGTAATATTAATAATTATGACTTGGTGATTGCTTTGTGGATTAGATTATACTTTTTAATTGAAATATATTTAACAATGTTAGATTAGACTAGATTGTGGGTTTTTATTTAAGATTTGATGGTGTGTAACAGGTTGAAAAAAGCCCAAAATATATGGATAGAACTAAAAAAAAGGCAAGAAATTTGCATTTCCATATTGGGACGGTTTTGGAGCAACTAAAAATCGTTCCAAATCAGTGACAACAATAACTTGCTGACACGAGATTAATTAAAAAAATGACACATGGACAAATAAGATGCTCATGCTTGGACAAATAAAAACAATTACAGCTAGATAAATGAGAAAATTATACGTGGTCAAATGAAAAAAGGAATATGAAAAAATTTTAATTGCTAATTTGAATGCTAATAACTCTTTTTCAAATATAATATATATTTTTTGGTTTGGTTTGATTTAAATTCACTTGAATTGTAACCACATATTAATTCTTATTTCTATAGATTTTTTTGATATAGGTGTTTTTTCTAGCTCGTATACCAAGATTATTGGATTCAGTTTATGTCTAAAGTTTTGATGTAATTACTTTAAGGACACAATCCCAACATAAATCAGAAGCATCTATTTCAAGAATTAATTTATCTCCTTATTGTAGGAAATATACTTTAGGACAATTAGTAAAAATATCATTTTTTATGTTCCTTACTAAAATTGTAGTTTTATTTGTCCAAACAAATTCATCATTTTTCTTGAGTTTTTCAAGAAGAGTAATTCTTTTTGTGATAATCATTGTATAGGATTCCTAAAAAGCTTTGTAGTTTTTTTTTTATCTTATATATTTTCATCAAAATCTCTAATTTTAAAGATTATATAATCCTGTAATATAAAACCGTCTTGATTTAAAATTATTCCAAGAAAATCAATTTTTGTTTTTTTCTATTTTATTTTCTTTGGTGATAGTACTGTTTCATGTTTTTGAAATTTACTACTTAATATTTTTAAATGTGTTTTTTGTTCTTCTACTGATTAGAGAAGACCAAAATGTCATCGATATAGACAACACATAAATCTTTAAGGTCTTTAAAAATTGTATCCATCCACTGTTGTAATTTATTACTATTCTTGCTTTTCCTCTTTTTATTTCACTATGGCATCTTGCCATAAATGTCGGACTAAAGTGTGGACTACTAAATGTTTCTTCAATATGATTTGTAATTAATAATTCTTTGATTTGATTATCAAATTCATCTATATCTTTTCCAGTATAAGTTATTAGTTTGACTCTTATAAACAGAATTGGGTATCTTAGTTTAAGTTGATAATATCTAGGACTTTTATCCCATATTTTTAGTGGATTTTCACTAAAGTTTTTTTTTTATAAAACTAATGAGTTTCTTATAAGGCTTTATGAAATTCTTTATGAAACAAAATCTGAATCAAATAGTTCAAATGATGAAGTAATATTTATGATAGACATTATTGAAATATAATAAAATAATGAAAATGAGTTACAAACACTAACTCTAAATGATATTGTTTAAGAAGAATTAACTTTTACCAACGAAAAATTAGAACAATTAGAAAAAACCCTTTAAAAGGTTAAAAAGGAAGATATTTATAAATTATCAAAGTTCAAAATATTTAATGGAAATACCACCGCTTAAAGTATAGATGAAGGAATATCTAAAATTACTCTATTTGATAAAAAAAATTTGCTAGATGGATGAAAAAACATCTAGAAATTCGATGTGTTCACATTAGATTAATAAAAATATGTGTTACATCATTATTTAGACAAGGTATGGATACCCTAGTAGCAGTTTTTGTTTTAGATAAAAGATTTATAAACCCTTTAAATGCAATAATTGGAGGAGTACAATCTAATCGACTAAATGGAATTATTTGAAACCAAATATCTTTATATCAATAACATATCAAAATAGTGAAGATTCTATTAAGATAAAAATACAAACAAAAGGAATTAGAATGAAAAACACATATCCCAATTTTTCTATACATTGAAAAACAATTCATGAGTTAACCAGACTCCCAATAATTACAACATGTTTTATGGATAAAAATATTATAAAAATATTTGAGCCGCATCTATTCGATTCAACAATTCAACCAAGGTTGATGAATTGGCGAGATCTCGAAATCCCTCCATAATGGATTTTACCTCCAGTTGTAGATGAAGAACTTGAAAAACAACAAAACAGTTTTCTCACAACATTTTTACTAATTATTTTAGTAAGGAGCATAAAAAATGATATTCTTGCTAACTGTCCCAAAGTATATTTTCCACAACAAGGAGATAAGTTAATTCTTGAAACAGATGCTTCTGATTTATGTTCGGGTTGTGTCCTTAAAGCAATTCCAGCAAAAAAATAGACATAAACTGAATCCAATAATCTTGGTATACGAGCTAGAAAAACTCCTATATCAAAAAAATTGCAAAAACAAGAATTAATGTGTGGTTACAATTTAGGTAAATTTAAACCAAATGAAACCAAATATATTATATTTGAAAAAGAGTTATTAGCAATTATGAGAATCTACAAATGCAATCCCGAGTCTCAATCCCTGGTTTAAGGGTTTAAAACATTGGAAATGATTACGTTGCTTTATTCGCTTCGATATAAGAGTAGATCCTATTTTCTATTTCTAAATGCAAGTGGGTTCATTCAGAGTCATCGGAACGTTTTATGAGAAACCTTACAAAAAATTCGTGTTGGGGAAAAGGCCAGACAAGCCTTATCCCTACACATTTTGTCTGCAAAACTGGGATTCTATAGGGTTCGGGAACCATATTACAGTTTGGGAAGTGTTAAGCACCCATTCCGCCTTTTCAGTTTCTAATGGCTTTATATGTTCATCTATGTTGAAAAACTTGGAATGCCTTTATTAAGAAGTCTCATACTTTCCTAAGGTAATTGTATAAAAAAACCCTAATTTTTGGGAAAAATGGATAAAAACCTTATATTCCATGATTTGATGTTTTTGGTTTTACGAGAAATGAAGTACAAGTGACAAAATTTATAGTTTTGATAATTTTGAATCAATAAATTTCTAATATTACTAGTCTTATCTTTATCTCGGTTATTTAAAAAGATCAGATTCTAAGTCGGAATTGATTTAATATAGATTTAAACTCTTGAGGAGAATGTATCAGATATACTATAGTTTATATGGGAGACAGGATATTCCCGATTTTAATTCCTAAATAAATTTCATCGTTCCAGGTTTTGAAAATTTGTTTATTTAGATGATAATATACTTACTTTTTATGATTTTCAAAATAGTTTTATTAGGATTTTGTTTTACTAAAACAATAGACTATTTGTAACTTAACAATAAGTTTATTCAAATAGAAATTAGACAAAATAACATATATCAATGAATGAAAACAAGTACACACAAATATATAATTTTAAATACTAGAAGGAATTTTCTTTACCTTCCTGACGAGATAAATAAGATAAGAATAAGAGAAAATATAATTCGACATAATATAATCTCGCAAACATTAGCTTTTCTTCTTCGAAAATTGTCGATAATCCGACACCAAAAGACAATACGGAGAGTATTGAGAACTCGGAGATTTCTTGAGAATTTGATAACAATAACTTGAATTTGAATGTCTTAGAAAATTAGATTTAAAGAGAGATCATATCACTTTATTGGGGCAAAGTTGTTGTCCTTAAAACCCTTGGGGTGTTGGCCTATTTATACTACTCGGAGGAGTTTGTCACACGATATTCGCCATTAAAGTGGAAATGTCAGGCGACATATTGCCAATTGTCGTGCAACAAATGGTTGAAGTGTTGTCCCTGACAGACTGATGTGTCAGGGAGTGAATAGTCTAGGTCAGAGGGGTTTGTCGTGTAATAAATAGAGGTTTGTCGCACGACAAAGCCTTCTGAAAGTAGGTTTGTCGCACGACAAAGCTCTCTGGAAACAGGTTTGTTAGACTACAAACTACCCAAAGCAGTTTCTAGTGTTTTGGGTGAGTCTTAGATTCAAAAAATTGCTTTTCTGACGGTTTTAGGGTTCTTGCGGGTATCACAGATTGGGGTGTCTGCAACAATCAAAATAGCAAATGGTAAGAAAATGGGGCAAAAGAAAAAACAGATCTGGCATGGTGGTGGCCCTTCTAAAACCGTTCTAGTTTTAGTAAAAAAATGAGTACGGTTTGACCAAAATAAAGTACTGAATGGGAAAGGAAATAGCCATTCCAAAAAAAAATGCTTGTTTTTGGCACAGCTCTGCACCATTCCAGATTGGTTTATGCATGGCGTGCAGCCATTCTTGTTTGGCATTTCCGAAGTAGTGTTTGTGTTTATATTTATATTTATATTCATATTCATATTCATATTCATATTCATTTCATCCCATCCACTTTTGCTTCACTCAATTTGTTACTCAATTTCTTAACAGGTGTGTTTTTCATTTCCCTATTAATTCACCATTTTCCTTTTATTTTCATCAATGGGTCAATCCTTATTGCACTTTTAAAATATATATATATATACACTTTGTGTTCGTTATTATTATTTATTTATGTTTGGTGTTTTGAGTTACAATATGTTGTAAATGGTACAAACTTGCTTATAATCTAACTTAATATGTTGTTTTTGTGTATTCAATGAGTTCTTTCTTTTTTAAAAGGATTATGATTATATTTATTTATCAAAGCAAAATTTGGGGTGGCTTGTATTAGCGGAAGAAATCAAAAAGTTAGACTATAATGTTAAAACATTAGTGCTGGGATTTTAGGCATTATGGGTTACCCTAAAGTTTCAACTTTGAATGTGTAACTCTTATAATTTTGTTGGCAAAGTGTACGTAGTTCATATGATTTAGGCATGTTCAAGAATATAGAGGAAACTACAAAAGAAATGAAAATATGTACGTACTAAAATGCATAATAAATTATATTACTTATTTCTCCCCCTTCCTTGAATTATTTTCTATGCATTTGAAGCTAGATACAAACATAGTCTAAAGGATTGTGCATAGAACTTAGATAGAAGTAAAATTCACAACGTTTAATTCTTGATAAATATACAACTAGGGATTTTGCAATTAAAGACCACCCTATTTCTTTTATTGGACATTCTTCGTATTTACTCAATGAATGCTTTCTAAATTGGATGGTGTCTCATATATATTTACTTCTCATAATTGAACATATCATTCATTGGGAGACGTGCAGTAATGCTCCCATATATATTTACTTCTCATAATTGGATATACCAAGCTCTTATATATATTTGCTTCTCATTAATTCACTTATAGTGCAAGTGGCACCTTTTGGTTCTTCTGGCAACTTGAGAAGCATCAAGAGTTTTATAAATTAAAGGGCTTTTAATTTCCGTTCTTCTTGGAACTTGCATGACCAGTGGCGATTGTATATTCACTCTGGCCAAAGCAGGTAGCTATTTTTACTGTGAAATGTCTAGTACTCCGTTTCGTCCCTAATTAATAATCCATGCTTGATTGAATTAGTGTAAAAATTGAGAAGCAAACAATGTATGGTGAATATTGATTGGATTGCACTGTGAATATTAATTGACAATGTATGGTAAATATTTATTGGATTGCAGTGTGAAAATTGATTGGATTGTAGATAAAAAAAATCGGTTTTACAATAATTTCAAGCATTTTAATTATTTTTTTCAAGATGTGTGACTACCAGTAATAGTCACAAACTATTTCAATTTTGTGACTTATTTACTCTTTTGCAACTATTTTTAACGGTCAAATACATTTATATTTGTGACTGTTACGAATAGTCACACACTATTGCATTGCCAAGAACAATAAACTATATAATATTTATGACTATTAAAAACAGTCATGTTAACAAATCATACTCACTTGTGACTGTCATTGGCAGTAAAAAATTACACTTGTTGTAACTGCCAATGTAACACCCGTGTTTGTGTTAATGGAAAAATATCTTATTTCGTGTATTTTGAGTGGAAATTGTTAATAAATGATTTTGGTATTTAAAAATTTAAGTTTTGCAGTCTTGGACACAACAAGCACCTGTTTCAGGGAACAGGCGACTGTTGGGGTGAATTCTGGACAAAGTTTTCTTTCGGCGTCCAATAGGCACTTGTTGAGTCTCAATAGGCGCCTGTTGCAACGTCAATTGGAAAATTTTTAAATGATTCTAGAGCCTCTTTTCATCATTTTTCTTACCTTTGCACTTTAAATTTCAAAGCAACACATTTCTTCTCCATCTTTCTCTAGAATTTCACATATTTCTAGTCCACGAAATTCGATTCGGCTTTAGGAGAAACTAATATACGCAATGCGAGGATCGAGGAAGCATAGGAATTTTGGGATTTCACCGAACGTGATTTTGGTTCTTACATTTTTCTCTTCCTTTTGGCTTGTAACTTCGAGATAGAGGTTTACTTGTTTTTAAAACTTGAAATATAGTTTTATTTTACGGAAATCTCTATGTCTATATCATATTTGTTTTAAAAAAGATATGAAATGATTAATGAAATGATGTTACATATTTTGCGAAGGTATAAATGTATGATTTAAGGCAAGATATGCCATTTACACTTGATAAACACATAATATTAGAATCATAAGAGATATCCCCTTGGATGTATGGATGTTATGTGTTGATGAAATTGATTTGTTAATGAAATTTATACATCAAAGGATGTGAATTAGGATTTATGGAAGTGTATATGGCATAAATTGTTTCATATGTTAATTTATTAGCATGTTACGCATATTGTGCATTATTGTGTCAACCGAAGTCTTGGCGGTCTCTCGACAAATTCGGAGAATTCTTGTGGCGTATAGCTCAAATTTTTATCTCTTGGTGAGCTTATATCTCTCATCTATGATGTGGAGGGATTTCAATGCCCTTGGTGACATTCTTGGTAAGGATGCTCTCCCGAAGGGATGGGATTGAATACCGATTAGTGCTTGCCGGGATGAAAAATAGATAAGGCTCGGTGTCCTTGGGTTGAAAATCCCTAAATCCCTGGGGGAGCAAGATTTGGCCGTATAGAACCACCGGTGAGGAGCCCGGGAATCTAGACAATTAGCAAGGCACTAAGAGTTTTATTTGGATCTATGTCTGTGTGGATTGGAAATGGGTAGTTCCATTATATTATGGCATCTGCAATACATTTCTTGAAGCGACTGGATTATGTATTATTTATCTGGCTCGGATTCTCATCAGTTCAGGGCTTAAGTATGGTTGACACAAAGGAGGTAACCTGCATAAACACATGCAAGCATTTTATTACATAGTAATGGTTTTGAATTGAACTATCGGTTAAAGCATAATTTGTTAATGAACTATTAATTATGATTTTAGTACATAACGTCCCCTATATTTTCCTATACTGAGCAAATAGCTCACCCCGTTTTCTAAATAAAATTTAGGTACCTAGGAGTCGAATGAGGATAAGGAAGCGATGGGGTTAAGAACGAAGTGGAGTACTCTGATATAGTCTCATTTTTGTTATACAAATTTTTCCATGGCAAGCCTCAGCTAGCCTAAAGCACTGTACATGTTTTGAAGCATATTGACTTGGTTTTGTATAACTTTTGGGTACATGTCTACATATACTCCCGTTTGATATTATCATTGCTTAAACGAGTATCATGCTTGATTGACACATGTTATGTGTATTGTTTAGATTCTCTATTTATATAGACACCTACTTTAGTTATACTAAAGTGGGTTAGTAACGCTCCAGGTCTTAATTATAGGTGTTATCATATTAATTAAGGCAGGGGGTGTTACAGCCAATGACAATTACAAATTGTCTTCGTGACTGCCATGGAAAGTGGAATTCGAAAGTCTTATAAATAAAGCTTTGTGACTGTTTAATGATTGTTGTTGGTAGTAAAAAAAATCTTGTGACTGCAATTTATGTGACAGTGCTTTACGACTGTTCTGGTTCTTTATGATTGATTTTGGCAATCACAAAAACCAGATTATGGTATAGTGTTTATAAGTGGTGTAAAAATTGATGTATTTAATGTTACACACGCCAATATACGTTCAATCATGCCATTTATAAAAAAATTAATTATGTATAAAATATTTATCTACTTTATAACATAAGATTATAATATGCAATATGTAAGGTCAACATGTTCTTGGACCAATTGCTTACAACAAGATAGTTGCTTATAACATGATTGTAACTGTTACACTAAAGTATAATTGATGAATAGAGATAGAGTAAGAGAGAATCAAGCACACACAAGGAGGAAAGAATTTTTGTTAGAGGATGGTTCTCATAACCAATGAATAGTAGATCTGGTGTCCCGTTGGGTTTATAGTACGTGAGTAAATGGCCTAAATGGCCACTAAACTTTCAATCCAGTACCACTTTGGCCATCGAATTTTAAAACGAACCATTTTAGCCATCTAACTTTGGAGCGAATACCACTTTGGTTATTCCATCCAATTTGGCAGTTTAGTTAGACATAATGAAGCCATGTGTGAGAGAATGGTGTTTCAATTTTGTCATTCAATTAGACGGAATAAAATAGCTCAAGTTGCTCTATTTGGAGGAAGTTGTTGCAGAGAATGGCATCTTGTTCAAGGAAAATGTTGTTTCGTGTTAATATGACCAAAATACTTTGAAATGAAATCATGTGCCTCCTCGCACATGGCTTATTTCCATTCAATTTAACAACCAAATTGGGCGGAATGGTCGAACTAATACTCAATCTAAAATTAGATAGCTTAAATGGTTGATTTTATATATAGTTTGATGGACAAAGTAGTACCTGATCAAAAGTTTAATTTGTGGCCATTCGAGCGGTTGGTCATACTACGTTGAAAAGAAAATAATAGTATTTTTTTAGTTTAATTCTTGTTAAAACATATTTGATTTATCCATGCCTACCACATGTTGTTACTATTTATTTACTTAACGGTTGCACTCCCTTTTCTCCCGGTAAATAAAAAGTAGAGAAGATCAAAAGATAACGCAGTTGGGCACACAAACTGCTAGTGCGTTAATGCAAAAGCGCAATGACTGTGCTAGTGCTGGAGTTAACGCAGTTAAGCACGCAGCCTCCCAATGCATTAACGCGGCTCCTAAGAACAAATTAATTAGCTCTAAGGCAATTTTATTCATGAACAGGAAGTAGTGAGACTTCACATTTAAAGTACATAAACTTAATACACAGTCCAAGTACAAGTCTACATTAATAACAAAATAATTATTGTAATTAACTTCCTCTTGAAATCCCATAGTCATAAATTAATAGAGGTAATCAAATTCCTTCCCTTCCCTTTCTTGAAGAAATTGCCTTTACTGGAAGTATCCGAATTCTCTTGGCCACCCTCACAAAATCCCTAGAGAGAGAAGAAAATCATAGTTAATTCACATTGTAATTTGCGCTTTAAAGTTACAAACGTACCAAACACGTATATATATAATTGTCGTAATTCATGCCAAAGGCAAGATATCCTAATCCTCAAACAGAAAATTTAAGTATCCAGGATTGCCCTTAATAAGGTGAGACTATTTACAACCTCCATTTTTCTCACTAACACCCCCCCCCCCCCCCCCCCCACTTAATTTTGAATAGATCCACTTTTAAGCACCCCCCTCAATTAACATATTTATTCTAAGGTAAAAAAATTAATCTATCAATTTATCCATAGGTAATAAATTAATCACACACTTTAAAACGCCCCCCTTATATCTCACTAACACCCCCCACCCCCACATGATTTATTCACCATTCCCCCGCAAAACCCATTTACTCTCCCCACAAACGCTCTTCCCAAGCAAACCGAGTATTGCATTCAAACTCGGTTCTTTACCATTTTGACTCCAAAAATCAAAATTTCTACATTAAATCCAAGTGCAAGCATTACTGGTTGGTAGTTTGAACATTAAGTAAAAGTTTTGAATAGAAGAAGAAAGAACTTAGTGAAGGTGAAGAAAGAAGAAGGTGGTGATAATGGTGACATTCCAAAGAATAATGAAACAAAAGAGGTATGTACATGTTTTTTGGAATATTAAGATGGATTAAATCTCTTATATATGATCCTACATTTATTTAGGATGAAGAAGATGAATGAAACCCATAAAATATAGTACTTTTTATCATATGTCTAGACCATACTCGGCTCACATGGGGAGGGTAAATAGTCATTTACTCTCCCCACATCAAGAGAATAAATAGCATATGTTCTCCCCACATGAGGAGAGTTTAACTTTAAAAAATTTCAGTGGGTTTTCAAGCCAATCTCTCCACTTTGGACAACATTATTACATTTACTCTCTCCTTATAGGGAGAGTAAATGGCAAATGTTCACCCCACATGAGGAGATTTTAACTTTTAAATTTTTCGGTGGGTTTAAAAGTCAGTCTCCCCACTTCAACCGAATTTATTCCATTTACTCTCCCCATATCAGGAGAGAGAACTGGAGGGAGACGGAGTGGTTGTGCGCCGGAGGGAGAGCGAGACGGAGAGGGAGAGGGAGTGGTCGGTCGTACGCGAATTAATCGTCGGGGTGGTCGTGCCCCGGAAGGAGATGCAGAGGGAGAGGGAGACGGAGACGAAGACGGAGAGGATTCTTTTTATTTGAAGTTTTGTTTTGATTACTTAGGTTATAAATTAAATTTAGTTAAGGTTAATTATATTTTTAATTACATACTTTATATAAATTACTTAAGGTAAATAGGAGAGGTGAATAGAAGGGTGTTAGTGATCAAAAAATTATATTTGGGGGGTGTTTATGAGATGAGAGGTGTTAGTGAGATAAATGGTGGTTGTAAATAGTCTCACCCCTTAATAAAGAACCTATGTAAGAAAAAATAAACAAGTTGCCGGGAAAAAAGTGTTTGAAGATCGAATTGCAATAAATATGCTCCTTGCAAAGTGTACTCTATACGAACAAATTAAGTTTATATTTTCTTTGACAATAAAATTTGTTTCAAATCCACATGTTTGATACACTAATTATGTCCCTCCCAAAATAGACCGTAAAAGTCGTTTGATCGTAAAATTAGAAAGAAAAAATAAAAAATCACAAAAATTATGAAAGTTGGAAAAATAGATGAATTATTTAGTGAGATATTCTCTTTCTATTCTTTATAGATTTTCAAATCAAAACTTTTACGATCCCCAGCGGAAAAAAATTAAATTCCATAAAAATTAACTTTCATATAAAAATTAAATTTGTTTCTAATCATTTTCTAACTTAACAACTAAATTTTATTTTAATTTGAGCGAGTGGTTATGGTTATTGCTAAAAGAACCTATCTAAATCCGAGAGATTACGGATTCAAATCTCACTCAAAATAATAAATACTTCTTTCTTATTTGTAGTAAAAAAAATGTTCATCTTAATTTAAGAAATCACAAAAAACATTAATAATCACGCTTAATTGAAAAATACCAAACACGTCTATATATAAAATCTTAAAAAGCCAAAAATCATTTCAGAGAGATTGAAGCTTTCTCAAATTTTTGATTTTTTAATTTTATCTTCCGGGCTTTAATACTACAACAACAAAAAATAGTTACTTTAACGTAAGCATAGGGGCTCGAACCCTCACTTGCACTTAGGGTAATAAGGATCTCAAATTCTCAATACCGCTGCACATCTTATCAATTTTTGAAAATTTTCTTTTAAATTACTTATACTCAAATACCACACACATCGCGTGTACACAAAAATATATATTACTCGTCTGTTTGTAAAGATATCATAAAAACACTTGGGTGTTAGCATGGTGAAAATATATAGGAGTGGATTTCTCCCATCTTACGTTTATGTTTGAACTATGGAAACCCTATTTCTCTTCCTTCGATCTTCCCCATAATCGACCACTAGGTGTATGCGTGTACCGTTTATATAAAAAATGACATAGTAGTGATGATGTAAACTTACTTCCAATTAAGGTCACCAACAAGGAGAAGATCATTCTCCATATCTTCATAAGCAATGAGGTGACCAGGCACAGCATTTGACAAATCCAGTACTACTTGATGATGATGATCACCCTCTCCCCCTCCCACGTCATCCACAAACATCTGCCTGAGAGCCTTGGCTAGGCTATGGTAGCTTGCATGCTTATGAAGGCTGATGCGGTGCCCGATCGAACGGCCCTCCAGCACCACCGTCACCTGCGGTGGCACCACCCTAGACAACACCAGATCATCATCGTCATCACCCAGCCGCCCACTTGAAAATCTCTGCTGCAGAGGATTATTGTTGTTAGTGTTGTTACTAGTAGGTTTAGCAAGGAATCTAGAGGCTAATTGCCACCTCCTCTTTAAGGAATCTTGTCTCTGAGATTCGATGCTGTTCATGTTACTTTTCTTAAGGTTTCTCTCTCTTGTTTTTTTTTTTTTTTGTAGAGTGAGAAGGGTTTGGTGAGAGAAGAAAAAAGTTGAGAAAAGAGCTAACTAAATAGAGACGGAGGTCAGGGGAAACCGCTTAGAGAGTGGTTTAGTAGTCGCGAAATTGATTTTATTTCTAGATCTGACTAAGAAGTTTTCAAATTTGAATATAGTAATTGCAAGAAGTTTTGATGGCTAGTAAGAGACTTTTTTTTTTTACAATAAGCGTGCGTTTGATCGTAAGTATGAAATTTGTATGGAAAGAAAATAAGTTTCAGGCAATTGAATTGTTTAGAATTGAGTAGCATGACAAATTTAGTTAAATGTCTTTGATTACCTTAATTTTCTTCCCGAAAAATATTAGTTGTATTGTGGCATTTTTAATGTAGAAAAAATTATTGATATTTTTTTTTACGTAATTCTATAGTCATGATGGATTTTGTTTAATTGATCTTGATTAGTAGATTTTAAATATTAAATTTTTATTAAATTTTGAATTTTGTATTTTAAGTTATAGTATTTTTAATGTAAAAAATGAGTAAAATGTTATTTCGAAAATTGTGCAATTGCCTGAAAAATAAATACAACCCCCCCCCCCCCCTCTCCCCCAAAATAAAATGTTTTTCTTATTTTGGTGAAAAATGTAAGTGTGTGAGTAAAAGTGGAAAAAAAAATTCCCTAAAAAAAAGCTAATCAAACACTTTAAATTATCAAATCAAATAAAAAATAAATATTTTCTATAGAGAAAAAGCCCAATCAAAAAGACCCTAACTAAAAATTAATTAAGATGTATAAAAATTGGTCTAAAGTCTAACCATGGCGTGATATAAAATAAAAATTTATTTAAAGGGAGAGGAAAAGTTAGTATTTGGAGGTGGGTGTGAGAGAAGTCAATTTAAGAGAGAGAGGGACACAAATGTCGGGAGAGGGTCAGGAAAGTGTCTGAAATTGTCATTGTTGCATTCACAATGTTTTTATCTCCCATGACTTAGTTTTTTTTTTTTTATCGTATGATACTTCCATATATGTGATGGGTGTGTAGGCTTTTCTTTTTAAACATAAGTATCTAATTTAATAAATTTTTTTAATATATGATGAAGTATCCAAATGTTCAACTCTATTGCTCTTTAGAAATTTGAGTTTGACTCGGTGGTTAATAGTATAAATTATCACACAGGTCATCAAGATTTGAGCAATCCCTTCTTTTTCATCTTTCAAAAAACAATCGGATCTCATTATCGCTTTATGTCGAAAAATAAAAAATATATTGGTCTCTAATTAAGAGCACGCGCGTGTGTTCAAGTCCAACAAAGTATTTTTTTTTATCTAAAAACTAAATCAAACGGTAATATAAAAAAATAATTTAAAATTCGGTGCGCCTTTAAAAGTTGGGACTCATCTATCCTTTCTATATTAGTATTAGACCATTTCCGATGAAATATAATTAAAATAGTAGTAATAAAAAGAATAAGGTTCCACCAAGTATTAATTTTGGCACCGATACTTATGCAGATTCTCTTTCTTCCTATTCATAGTATCTTTAACATGTGTTTGATGAATACACATTGATATTTTTTTAAAACAAATAGGCAAATGAGCATTTAATTATTCATTTAGTAAACGATTAAATTTAACAATGTTATGTTTCACATAATTATAATAGTTATTTTTTTTTTCCATAACAAAAATAATGGGCCACTATTTTTGACTAGCTAGCTAGAATACATCAGATTTAAATTTCAAATAAAAAATAATGAGAATTAAAGATTATTCAAATTCGAGGAAATGGTTATCTCATCTTTTCATTAGATCAATGGAATGAGTTGGGCCATCATCTTGATTATTGAAAGATATTTTTATTTTATTTATTGAATAGTTGAATTTGATTATATGCTAATTGATTGTTAAAATTTGATTATGTCATTAGTGTGAATTTTTTAATTAATATTGTCAAAATTAATTATTCTTGTTATTTTAATTTTGTCATTAAAGATGCTCTTTAATAACTAAAACCTTAAAAAATAATCCTTAAATTATTTATGTATCTATAAGATATTTAGGATATGTTTGGTGGGTGTTTATTTTTCCAGATTTTAAAACTCAAGTTAAAATCAATTTTACTTTTACACTTTCCAAAATTTATTTCACTTTACTTTCTCTCTCTAAAAAAAACTTTTAAAACAGCATAACTTTAAATCCAAAAATTAAAATTAGATAATATATATATATATATATATATATATTTGAAACATACACGTCGAGATCTATAAAATAATATCCATTATGACTATATTTTGAAAAAAAAAATTATGAGATTTTTTAGTTGGTTGAAAAAAAATCAAACAAAAAATAAATTCACTTTTCAACATACTTCCAAATTTTACCAAACGCCATATTTTAAAAACTTAACTTAAAAACTCAACTCAAAACATTTATCAAATATCACCTTAGTGTTCTTGAAATGTTACATGGTGGTACTCCAGTTTAATAGTGATAGTTCACGTAGCAGTCAATAATCATGCATACAGTGAGTAAAAAATTTAAAAAGTGAATGTGTACTTTGGCTCTCACTTATAAGATCTGGAGTATGATCATGTGTTACTTAAAGAATATTGTCATCAAACTTACTCTTTTTAGCACTTTCAATAAGGGAACATCATTTTTTATATAGAGTAAATGATACCTGTGCTTCATAAACTATTAGAAGATTTTAGTTTGCACCCTAAATTAAATTTGACAACAATTTGCATCCTAAACTTCCAACTTCTTTTAATTGTCTCCCTTAGGCCATCTTCGGCCCAAAGAAAAAAATTTAGCCAGCACGATCAAATCACATGAGGGATTTTTGTGGGGTAAAATTGCCACAACACAATGCATGAAACGAACAAAAAACTTAAAATTGTCATACCACAATACATGAAATTAACATAAAGTTTAAAATCGTAACAACACAATTTGCAAGCGTTTTTGACAATATATTTTAAGTTTTTTTACTCATTTCATGTAATATATTGTGACGATTTTACCCCCAAAATGCCCTTATGTGGATTGGTCATGCTGTCGGATTTATGCTTTTGGCTAGAGATACCTTAAGGAAGTCGATTGAAATAAATCAAAAGTTTAGGGTCGTAAAATTAGTTTACAATAAAAATTGAAATCTTCTAATAGTTTGGGGATATTCATGTCATTTAGTCTTTTCTCCATCTACACAAAGTTTTACAAAATATAATATTTACAAAGTAGGTAAAATTGCTTTAAATTCTATATAAAAAAAATAAAATATTTGCTTTAAATTTGAGCTATAATTTTCCAGATCCAGCTAAAGCTAGCAAAATCCATTAAATGGTCTTCAATAGTAATTACTCAAACTCGCAGTCCTCTCACTTTATCTTCAAGTGTCTTCATCACCTACAGGAGTAAGTACTGTTCTTCATCACCTACAGGAGTAAGTACTGTTCTTCAATTCTGTCTCATTTCTCTCTCTCACCTACATCTCATTTAATCAGCAATTAAAAGGAGAGAGAGATAAAAAAATAAAAATAGCCAAAATTTAAATTTTTGCACAAAATTCTATTTATTTGGACAGCAAGAAAGTGAAAGAGGGTATCCTATCCAGCAGTGATTTTGATGGATCGTAGAGTGTACGATTGTATAGGTCCTTGTTATTTATAATATATAATTCAACTAATGGTTTTGCTTGTGTTAGTAATTATCTCTCCCAAAAACTTAAACTGGTAGGAGAAGTAACCGTAACTTAAACTGGTAGGAAAAGTAACCGTAATAAATATCATGCTTAACACCCTTCCTCACATGCGACCCCATACTCGTATGTGGAGAGCAGCTTGAACCTTGGACTTTCCAAAAAATCAAGCGCTAATACTATATTAGTAACTCTCTCTCAAAAGTTTAAACCGATAGAAAAAGAAACCGTAATAAATATCACACTACTTAACAGTTTATAAATGTGCGGGGTGGGTGAATGTATGTAGAAAGTTTGAACTGTAAGGTTCCGTTTGATAGGAACATGGAAAATGAAAATAAAAATAACTAATTTGGGTGAGAAGATGGAAAATAAGTTGAGGCATATGGTGAGATTCTCTCCATCTCAAGCTCATTTTTGTGAGTACATGTCTTCCATCCTCCTTTAATATTTTGTGAAAAAATTTTTTTCACCGTCACCCAAAGAAAATTGTGTCATGGAAAAAAGCAAAAAGCAAAAAGCAAGAGTTAATCTCACCACATACCTCAACTTATTTTTCATCTTCTCACTTAAATTAGTTATTTTTTTTTTCATTTTCCACATTGCTATCAAACAGAGCCTAATAAATTGTTTTATAATTTATGCAAATGATTCAATATTTATATAACACATATTTACTATTATCCACCGTCACAAGTCATTTCGGGAATACAAAAGTCTTGTCAGGTTTATTATTTTTTTTAATTTTATTTTTCTGGTCTTTTATTTCATTAGAAAAGTTTCTTATTTTAATATAAGCATTTGAATTCGAATTCCTTGCTTAAACGAGAGTAATAATAAAAATTCTTTGTCATTGTGCTATTTATTTATTTATTTTTGAATTATTTTTTATTAAATAATTTACATTCAAATAATACATATATCATGTGTGCACATAAATCTAGTTAAAATAAAAATTTTAAAAATTAAGTTGTATTTGACAAAAGACACTCAATTTCAATTTTTATAGAAAGTCTTACATATGCAAGTGCAACCATGTAAGCTTCCATAATAAAAAAATGTACTATAAAGTATAAACAAGGGCAATTTACGAGGGACCAATATTCTAATCAGTCTAATCACCACGTAAGAATGATTTCAAAATTTTAATTTTTGCACAAAATCTAGTAGGCTGCATTCTTTTGAGATAATTTCTAATTCAAGGAAATTGATAAATAAAATGATTTCAAAATTTCATGAATTTTTTTTTTCTAAGGTGAAGGAGGCTAAAGCCCCTAGAATTTTATTAGATCACAAAACAAATTTACATATTCAAAATCCTCATATCACATATATCAGACGAATCTATCCTAGTAATACCAGTAAGCTTCCTAGGCATAATATTACTGCAAAAAATTCTCTCTCTCTCCTTGAAGCCTACATTAGCAAGAAAAATAGCTACCTTATTACTTTCTACAAAAATGTGTTTTGCAAGAGCAAGCCATCTTCTGCAAAAAAAAACTTGTCAATCAACCTTACTTCAAATGCAATGGCCCATGGGTTTCCTTTACAACAACCATCTGCATTCAATTTAATTATATCTACCTGCTCTAGGACAGCACCATCTAACTAACAACCATGGCTTAGAATGCAGCATAAGTACTGAGACTTACTAACGGCGTATGTTTCCTAAGATAAAATGATTAAAGGTTGCTCGTTTTTTGGTTGATATATATCTTGTCCGTAGGTGCAGGCGCGAGAAAGAATCTTAATTTTATTGATTGCTTAACAAGCTCATAAGAAGTGATCGATCACTTATAAACCCATCAATTTTCCTACAAAGTTCTCATATGGGACTTAATATTTTCCCATTCCATTTTCCATCTCAAGTCACTTTGGGTGATAATCTTTCATTCATATCATAACCGTTTTGAGCAAACTACTATACAAAATTAATGTATTCATGGAGGAAAACATTAATATATAACAATCTTTCGCAATCAAATGTGAAATCCTACTCAAAATTACCCTCAAAACGGCTCAAAAAATTGGTTTTATACCCCATTTTTGCAATTTCTTATTCTTTATTGTATATGATTTAGAGAGAATGTGTTGATGAGTAAAATTGGATGAGAGATAATATTATAGAGTTTCATTTAATTTGAAGTCTTTAATTCATCTAGCTATATTTTTTCACGTAATTTTGAAATAAGTTTGACAAATCAAGTGATTTACGTAATTCAAGAGTATTCTTTTAGAATAATTAAATCTCCATATTTTAAAATCCAATCAAATTTTAAAATCCTATAAATTAAGTAATTTCATAATCCTCTTAAAAAGTTGTGATTTAGAAAATTCTGTGTTAAGTTACAGGGTATAATTTAGGCAATTTAAGAACACCACAATTTGCAAGATTTCAAGTTTTTTAAGATCTTATAGAATGTAGAAACTTCGTAAAATATTCAAAAACAACAATTTAAATATAAAAATTACGAGAATCTTCAAATCTCACTTCTAAAATAACTAAAAAAAAAACTTAAATAAAATCACCAAATATATTTTGAGGGAGGCCAATATTATCATCATAAAATAAAACAAGTGGGCTATTTGTATATAGTGACAAAGTAGAGTGTGAAGTTAGAGAGGTCTAGAGTTGAGGGATGTTTGCTTGTGAATGCAAAAGTGGGTGTGCCGTACAAGGTGGGTATTTTATTGATATTGAGATTGTAAATAATTTATTTATTTATATTTATGGGGATTGTGATTTCTAAAATGAGTGAACAAAAAGCAAAACCTTCAAAATAATTTATTTTATGTTTTTTGAAGCACCTCAAAAAAATATTTAATTAAAGAAAGATGCATACAAAAATTTAAGAGGAAGGCAATAGAATAAAGAAATTAAATAATTCTTGAAACTTGAAATTTGCATAAGCTGCGGAGAAGACCGCGCAGCGGTCGCCGAACGGCTCGCACTTTGACCGTTAGACGGTCGGGTGCTTTCACATCAGATAAAATATGCCAGCTGATATTTGCACTTTTAAGTTTCATTCGGTAATAATATAAAAAAGAAAAATAAATATATTTAATTTAAATAAAAAGTTAAAAAATAAAATCGAGTTATGTAATAAGATACACTTTATCTCATGTTCATTTTTTATGAATAAATGTCATTCATCTTTTATAATTTTTTGTGAATTTTATTTTTCCTCAACCATAAAAAAAAATTCTGTAGAAAAAGTAACAAAATAAGAAGACACGTCACTAGATGTTTCAACTTATTTTTCAATTTCTCACAAAAACCAACTAATTTTATTTTTCTTTTTCTGTGTTATTATCAAACAAATCTTTAAAAACACTTAGTTATATTCTATTTTTCATTCATTCGATAACAAATGAGTAGGGTTGGTAATGTTTGACACGACACACTAACTCGACAAGGAGTTAGCGAGTTTGAGTCAAGCATAAACGAGTTCGTATTAATTTCAGGTCAAACATGCTTAACCAGCAAACTAAATGGATTGTGTTTAGGTTAACCCGCTAACTCGAAATTGATTCGCAATTAACACGATTATTTTTATTTTATTTTTTGTAGCTATATATATATATATATATTATTTTGCCATCTTTCTTGGACAATTATATTTTTATTTTCAGTATTGGTAGTAGATGATAGTTATTATGTTTTTTATGATAGATAAACTACTAAGTTTTTATGTTTTTGCTTTGGTGATGGAATGTTATATATTTTGACACTAGACTATCATTCTTATATTATTTTGATAAAATATTGAATTTTAATATTGGGTGATACTTATTATTATTTATTCAAAATTTAAAATTATTATAAAATAAGTTAATTTTTTTCACATAAGACTTAATTGTCATTATAATCTTAAAAAGTTAATTGTGTCATGTCGAATTGCAGGTTTAACGCGACCTATTTATTAAACGGGTTAGTCGGGTCATATCCTGTAACCTGTAAAATAAATAGGTCTTGTTTGAGTTAATATTGTTGGAGGTAAATCCACAATTGAGCTCCTCTTCGTGGTGAATCCGGAGGGTATATCCGGTGTGCAGGTTATCTAATGTCATGGCGCTCTAATGGTCGTTGGGTACAAGGAAATAAAGTTGCGCCTTCGCTAACAGCTATAGCTTTTGGCGCAGTGGTAAGCGCTTGATCTTCACAATTGGTATCAGAGATTGTACTCTTATTTTGATTTAACAATCTTAGAGTTTACGGTCATGTCTATATATCGAGGAACCGGTCTTTCCGAAGGTCTCTCCACCCATAGACCACCTCTATTTGATGGTAAAAATTATAGCTATTGGAAAAGTAGAATGGGTATATTTTTACAATCTAGTGATTTTGAACAATGGAGAGTTGTAGTTGAAGGACCCTATGAAATTACCAAAAGAGATGATAGTGGAAAAATTGTTCCTAAGAAAATGTCCGAGTATGATGAAAATGATATTAAGAAAATTCAATATAATGCTAAAGCCTTAAATGCTTTAAATTGTACATTAAGCATGGATGAATATAACAAAATTTCTAGTTGTAAAACGGCCAAAGAAATTTGGGATAAACTTGAGGTTACCTACGAAGGAACCACTCAAGTTAAAGATGATAACATAAATATGCTTGTTCATGATTATGAATTATTTAAAATGGAGCCTAATGAATCTCTTGCTTCCATGTATGGTAGATTTTCTATTATTACTAATGATTTGGATCTTCTTGGAAAAGTTTATTCTAATGAAGATAAAATAAGAAAAATTCTTAGGATTCTTCCAAAGAAATGGCGACCGAAAGTGACGGCGATTCAAGAAGTAAAGAATCTCAAAACACTCAGCATGGACGAGCTTTTGGGATCTCTAAAAACTCATGAGAAGGAACTTCAAATAGAAGAAGAAGCGGATACAAAATCAAAGAAAACTTTAGCTCTCAAAACTATCCAACATGAAGATAATGATGTATCAATGGATGGTGATGAAGACATGGCGCTTCTATCTAGAAAATTTATAAAATTTCTAGCTAAGAAGAAAAATTCTTAAGGAAAGGATAACAAATATCCATCATCCTTTAGAAGAAACAACGATCGATCAAATCAACAAAGAGGCGAAAATGATGAAATCAAAAAGTGCTATCATTGCCATGAACCCGGTCATATCAAGCCAAATTGTCCACTTAAATTGAAGGAGAAAAAGGACAAACGAGATAAAGTATTGAAACAAGTGAAGCATGCACTAAAAGGAACATAGAGCGATTTCGAAGAAGGAAAATCGGATGCCGATTCTAGCGATGAAGAAAAAGCCAACCTTTGTCTTATGGTAAAAGAAGATGAGGTAAATTCTAATTATAACTCATTTAGTGATAGTTTTGATGATAATAAAAGTGTGCATAATGAATATGATGAATTATTTACCATGTTTGAAGAATTACATATTAAATTTGAAATTCTTTCAAAAAGATATGCAAGTCTCAAGAAAGAAAATTCCATTACTTCTGTTAAATGTGAAACTTTAGAAAAAGAAAATATTGATTTTAAAAAGGAAATCAACTATTTGAAAAAAGGAAAAGAAAAGGAGACTTCAAACCTACTTGCTCTAGAAAATAAGGATTTGAAAGAAAAAGTAAAGGATTTAACTAATAGTCTAACCAAATTCACAAATGGAAAAGATAACTTGGATAAACTATTGGGAGTACAAAGGTGTGTCTTTGATAAAGCCGGTTTGGGTTACAATCAAATCCATAACCAAAAGGATTACAAAATTTTTTTCAAAACATACACACCTCATAATCCCACTAATCTTTGTTCATTTTGTGGAAGAAATATTCATAGTGCACATTCTTGTTATTACAAAGAAAAGGATTTTTCTAAAAGAAAGCTTGCTTGGATTCCAAAAAGAACCATTATGTTTGCTAACCCAAAGGGACCCAACTTATTTTGGGTACCAAAAGAAAAGTTGTTTAAGATTTTGGTGTAGATTTGCATGAGAGTAAAAGCTAGCAAAATAAAATGGTTCTTGGATAGTGGATGCTTGAAACACATGACGGGAGAAAAGAGAAATTTCTTGAGTCTCACTCCTAAATAAGGAGGCAACGTCACATTTAAAGACAACGTCAAAGGCAAAATCATTGGTGTAAGTAAAATTGGTAAGAAATCTTCTTATATCGATAATGTTTTACTTGTTGATGGTTTAAAACATAATTTACTTAGTATTAATTAATTGCGTGATAAAGGTTATAAAGTTATTTTTAAATCTGAATGTTACATTGTTAAAAATATTAGTGATAATTCTATTTTGTTTGTTACTTATAGATCTAATAACGTATATACTCTTGAACTTGATGATTTTTCTCAACAAGATGTTAAATATTTATCCATGTTGAATGATGTTTCTTGGTTATGGCATAAAACAAAATTAGGTTATGCTAATATGGATTTAATTCACAAGTTATCTAAAAATGAATTAGTTAAATGATTGCCCAAAACTAAATTTGTTAAAAATAAAATTTGTGATACTTGTCAACTTACTAAACAACACAAGTCTTTATTTTGCATGTTATTATAAACTAACAATAATTTTGCTGTTTAAAAATCATTATCTGTTATTCAAAGAAAAGAAGGGAAAAGAATTTGAAGATCATCAGAATCAAAATTCAAAACAGCATCGAGACTAGAAGATGAATAATCAACAAAATTATGCTCCATATCTAATAGAGTTGTCCAATCAGGACTCGATGGCTCGGCAACCTCCGCAACAGTACCACTTTGAGAAAATTGCGATGAATAGCCTTCCAAAGCAGCTTGGTAATCTAACATAATCGGATATGCCGGCAAACCCACATTAGTTAGAAAAGCACTATGGTCTAAAATATTTTCGGTAGTCGGAAGAATTTCAGGTGCAACATTTTCTGCTAACGATAGGAGCCCTGTAGAACTTATAGGATGAGCAAAAGAAAAGCTTTGGTTAGTGCTAGAAGACTCTCCTAATCGAGCCTCTAATGTTGTCACTCGTGACTGTAAAGCCTCTAACGCTGTCACCCGTGATTGTAACTCTTGTACCTTCTGTTCAAGAGAAACAATGAGCGCAGTACAGCCTTTACTAGGATTCTCGACTCTCGCCTTAGCTTTAAAAAGAAATGAATAGAGAGTCTCTAAATATTGATGTTCAGGAATATCTTTTAAAATATTTGTAACACTATTTACCCCAAAAACGGTGAAGATTGTACGATAATCTTGACGACTAATCACATCCATAAAAATTTGTGCATATTCACACCATGGCTGACATTTCTTGCGTTTATAAGTGCAAGCAGCACAAGATGAACCGGTACAACGGAAGGTATTCGGCATACTTTTGATTTATTTTCCCTTACTCATGGGTACCTCCTATAAAAGTTATAAGAAGAAAATGGATCTCGAGGAAGACAACAAGAAAGAGGGGACAAGAGGCATCTAGCAATTAAAAGAATCTCGAAAACGAAAAGCTGTCATCCTAAAAGGTCAAAAATACAGCGCCCCCTCGCGTGCATCTATAGTCCACCGCCCTAGCACGGTTTAGATCCCTCTTTGATGTTGACATAGGGGGAGAAAGTGTGCGGTAAGATTTTTTTTCTGCGGTAAGATTTTTTATAACTTTGAATGCTGTGGTAAGATTTTTTATACCGACTTTAAATATTGTGGTAAGACTTTTAAATGCTTTATGTCTTTAATATTCATACTTGTTTTCTTTTGCATGTTATATTTCGTGTTTTAACATTTTATTGAGCCATTAAAAAAATGGCAAAATATTGTGTAGAAAATTGGACATGGTACAACTTTACAGCTAAAACTGTACCAATTGGCTGAGAATTAGGTTCTCTACCATATATTTCTGGAAAGCTCTATGTGTCTACTTTCTAACTCAATTTACAGTGCATCAATCGGAGTTTTCTACAAAGAGTTATAGCAATTCTCCTACAAAGGACTTTGACATTCCAACAGATTTTTGATGATTCTAGAGCAGTAAAACAGCATGCTATCCTAAAAAAAAAAAAACAGCTTGTTGGCCTAAGCCAATTTTTTTTAGCAGCTCAAAACGATCCATTAGGTGACGTATACGTGAGTCCAATTCACCACAACCATAACCACAACCTCAAGAGTCACTCCTTTTTGATGATATCAAAGGGGGAGAAATAATGTGTGTGATGTGTGTGAGTTTTTAAGCCAAGTTTAAAAAGTGATAATGGTACACACTCTAAGAACTATGACTATATTTAACTTTTAACTATTAAACTATTTCTTTCATTTTATTATTATGCTTGGATTACTTATTATTCTATATTTTTACTTATATGCATATATTGAGGTGAAGCTTGTTTATTGTTTAAAAATTTACTCCTCAAAATATTATTATTTATTGATAACACACATTAATTTATTGTCATCATCAAAAAGGGGGAGATTGTTGACCTAAGGTCTTAATCTTATTTTAATAATAACAATAAATCAATCATGTGTAATTTGGGAGCATATTATTCATTTATATTTTTATCTATGCACCTATTTAGGGGGAGCATATTATTCATATGCTTAAAATTATTATCTTTTTATAAACACGCATTAACTCTATTGTTATCATCAAAAAGGGGGAGATTGTTGACCTTAAAGTCAATTAATCTTATTTTGATAATTACAATAAGTTAATATAGTGTTATTTAACTCGGTTATTCCAATGATGATAGCCATTAGCCGATATCTTTTCCAACCAAGTGTGACGTCAAACAGATATAGTCAAACTCTCACACAAAGCTCCACAAATGCTTTCACTCACAAGAAATGAATTCAAATGATCTCCATGTGCTTCACAAAGAATCAAAACCAAGAAAGAATCAAGATCATCAATCAAATGAAGATACGCACAAGACAATCAAGCATCACGAAGACTCAAATTATCATTAAATGGAGTGAGTGCTTAGATTTTATGTAAAGATACTTTATTGATCAAATCCCTATAGCTCAAACATATTCTTACATCTTTTAAAGATTAATTCAAACTAGCTTGAAATTGAATTTATTTGAAAAACATCATTTTACAAAAACCGAGTTTCAAAATAAATTCATATTAATTTTAAATGATCATATTTTAAGCTCTAATAAAAATAGGTATCTTAGAAACATATCTTTGAGGTTCAAAAATCATTATAATTTTATTTGAAACTAAATTGTTAAATTGCAAAAATATTTTTTATTTTACATTTAAAATTCGCTCAATTTTTGTCCAGTTTTGATCTAACAGTAAGATGGATGTCTTCTCGAATTACGATCATTTTGAAATTTTTACAGTAGTTAGACAACATCTCATGTCAATTTTGAATAAAATTGGAGCATGATCCAACGGTCTAATTGGGAGAAATTAACAAAACAATTTTGAATGTTTTTGTCAAAACTAGCTGTTGGAAAGTTTGAAAATGTATACCTTGGAGCCAAAACCTCTCTTAATTATCCCCAACGGCCATATGATTTTGTAATCTATAAATATGATGTCGTAGACATGTTTTAACACACTTGAATCATTCAACAAACTTATTTTACATATATACAAAGTTATTCAAGTATTCAATTCATCTTATTGATCAAATTCTTCATTTTTGAGCTATATACTTTGATCAATTTTGATATCTCTTAGTGTGAGCTTCATTTGTATTTTGTTATACACAAGAGAGATATTGTACATTGGTGTTAGCCACCAAAACTTATTCAAATCATATTTGTGAGAGGTGTATCTCATAGAATAGCAAGAGGGATTTCTTGTGTGAGTATTGAGGGTGTTTCAATACTTGTAAGAGTGTGTGAGAAGAATACACTTGTAGAGGTTTGATCTTCACCCGGAAGGAGATCGGTTATAGTGGAAATTCCCGGGGAACTAACTGAGCGCGGAGTAGGGGGAACAAGCCGAAACGTGTGGACAAAAAATCTTCGACTTCAAATTGGTTCAATATTTCTTACTCAATCTCTTTATTTATTTGTTATATTAATTGATTGAAGTTGCTTATATTATTGTTTATTCTTGGGATTGATTATTTAATTGATTGTTTTCCTTGATAAAGTTATTTAACTAAGTTGCTTTGCTTAAATATTTTAAAAACGTTTTAATTCCGTATTAAGTCTTTAAAACCTTATTTACCCCCTCTAGGGTATTTTCCGACCCACAATTGGTATCAGAGGAGGTCACGGGTTCGATACCTGGGGCGCACCATTGTGGGGGGGGGGGGGGGATTATTGGAGGTAAATCCACAATTGCGCTCCTCTCCGTGGTGAATCCGGAGGGTATATCCGGTGTGCAGGTTATCTAATGTCATGGCGCTCTAATGGTCGTTGGGTACAAGGAAATAAAGTTGCGCTTTCGCTAACAGCTATAGCTTTTGGCGCAGTGGTAAGCGCTTGATCCTCACAAATATAAATGACACGATTAGTTAAACGGGTCGTGTTCAGATTGACCCTAATACTATAATACTTATGTGTTGACACGACCCGAATACGACACGCGAATTCGAATTGCCAACCTTACAATGAGTAAGTACATATCAATCACCTGATAACAAGCGAGTATATATATATATTCAGTACTTATGGGCCAAGACAACATTTTCAAGTTTATACTCGACCTTTAAGAAGCAACTAACATGCAATTACTTACTTGCCATCGGGTAAATGAAAAACATAATATAACAAAGTAAAAAAATAGTGTGCAAATAGCGTCCGCCTAAAATATTGTTTTTAAGAGTGGTACCATATGCATAAAATTTGTACATTACTTTAGTATTAATTATACTTATTTATTTACTTCAATAATAACACCACCCTTATGGAAATATATATAATTTTCTGGTTTAAATAAAGAGTCCTATTTTTATTTTGTTTGGAATTATTTGTTAAGGACTGGAATTGGGATCCGATTACATTATTCGGACTCCAAATCAAGTGATAACGAACAAAGAGAATAATAACACACATTGTTAAGAAATAATGTGATTCAACAATTTTATTTACTCTACAACTACTGGTACATAAACAAATGCATTAAGAAAATTGTTTCTTCCTTAGAGCAATTCCACCGGAGATGTAAATTTTTCACTTGTTATAGTAACATGTGGGCACATTTTTATTTACTAACTTACATATTATTTAATCATTAAGAGCATCTCTAGTAGTGATGTATATTATAATTTTTTGTATAATTTATATAACTTGTAAAATTTTTGATCTCCAGCAGTCTTTTAAATTTCGGTTTTGTGTAACATGGAAGTGTAAAATACACTCTATGACATTGTCACGTCAACTTTTTTTCTTTCCCTTTTTTTATAGAACTTTAAAATGTAATAAATTTTAATATAAATTATATATTTGATATCTACTTACTAAGACGAATAAATCAAGATCCATTATTATTATTATAAGATTTTGTATTCAAAAATTCAAAAAAATAATAAAAAAATTTGCTCAGAATGATATCAAACATGTATCAGTATGTTATTGATTTATTCAAATTTTATACAAATATTTACAAAATTACTATTGATACATATTTTTTTAGACTTTAAAATTTGTGTAAAAATTCCTTTCACACACAATTTACACATCTTTTATATAACAATTGGAAATGCTCTTACACATATTTTAGTACTCCAATAATTCTGCATTATTTACTCACTACTTACACAGCATTATTTAAACAGTTCTTGCATAATGTTGGAAAGCGGGATCCACAGTTTTACTTATCAAAAATATTTTGGCCAGCCAAAATGTTATCTAACCGTGACTTGAGTTTTAACATCTCACACAACTTTTGTTAGTTAGCAAAGTTCTCAACATATACATTGGAGTAGTTATTTTATTGTGCTACCAAATATACGATATTAAGACTCTGTTTGATAACAATATAAAAAAGAAAAAGAAAAATAATTAATTTAGGTAAAAAGATAAAAAAATAAGTTGAGGGATGTGGTGAGATTAACTCTTACTTTTTGATTTTTTCCATGACAAAATTTTCTTTGAGTCATGGTGAAGAAATTTTTTTCACAAAATATTAAAAGATGATGGATGATATATACTCACAAAAATGAGTATGAGATGGAGATGATCTCACCATATGCCTCAACTTATTTTCCATCTTCTCACCCAAATTAATTTTTTTTATTTTCATTTTCCATGTTGCTATCAAACGGAACTTAAGAGATGCTTTTAGGAAGTTTGACGTGTAGGTAAGAGAACGAAATAGGATAAAATAATCTTATCACCCAAGTTTAGTGTTGGTTAGTATTAGTTTACGGGATGAACTATTTATTCTACTAAATTTTTTATTTTTACTAAGAAAAAGATTAAATAAACCCACTTAGAAAATATTATTATTTTATCTAGCTTAGATATAATTAAATAATTATATTCGATCTTTTTATTTAGCGCATCAAATGCACCGACGAAGTTGTCATGTTCTACCGGATGACATGCGTTAGTGCATATATCTTTAATTATCTATCTAAATTCAATGAATTTTTTTGTGAGCCAAATTAATAATCGACCCAGTTGGGATTGCTCGATAAGTTAACCTCTTGAGCCTGTGTCTTGGACTGGTGTAGCAATCCAGGCCTTGTTTATTTTGAAATTTGAACTTGGGTCTTACACCGATATCCGGCTCAAATTTTATTAGGAGACAATGAGCTATACAAATGAAGGTAACATTCTTCTGCTAACTAATTCTTATAGTTGATTTGAAAATTTATCACAAATGTGGGTATGAGGAGCTGAAATTAAAGACTTGATTTCGCTATTTGTATTCGTAAAGTTTATATTAGGAGCTGAAATTTGTGTCATTAGTTTCAAACCTACAACCTATCAATTATGATGGGGCTACATTCATTGAGCTAGAAGCTCGATCTTGTGCGTTTTAAGGCCCAAAATGATCACCACGGTCACGCCTCACCGTGCCATGCCGGCTTGGGTTCCACCCAAAAATTAGGCATTGTGAGAATTTTAGGGGTGTGTTTGACGTTTCGGATTACAGAGTTGGTTAGAATTATTTAATCCCATCTAGACAAGATAAAACAAGGGTGGGATTCGTTAATCCCTTGCTTGGTGGGATAAGAATCATTAGTAAGATAAATAATTCGTCCCGATATCCAATTCCGACGAATACTAAATATAAGATAGGATAAATTTACTCTATTCCACCTTGTTAACATGTGCGTCAAATGGAACCTTGGTGATTTGGATAATTTACATGTAGGGAAATATTTTAACTCCATGGAACAAATTAAATGAAAAAATTTAGATGTGGTTTATTATTTTCACAACATTAAGGGTCCTTGCATAAACTTTAATAACTAGAGGAGTTGTTCATGTAATTTTTAAATGTCATTTAAATAAGTGATAGTAGATTGCAATAAATTCTCTGTAACTAACACTCTTTTGCATTTGACCCCCTAAAAGAAAAAAGTCGACGCTAACCCCCCTTTCTATATATAGGATCGAGACAAGAGATTACAATGTTAATAAATTGGATCAACATTATGACGAATATAACATTCTTCTTTAGCCTAACTTAACACCACGATCATCTATTTGTCCTCTATTATAACTAGTGTATTCTAAATACAAAGTCTAGGGTTATTATATTTAATATATTGTGAGTCGGATGTTTTTGCTATATAAAATGTCAAGTATTTTTATTTATATATATAATATTTCGATTTCATCATCATTTTGCTACTTTAAATTTTTTAAAAAACTTCTAAAGCTCGCCCTCCTAACTAGAATTTCTATGTATGCTACTCTCTAGAATTTAAACTTTTTCAACAAAAAAAAATCGAGAAAAAAAAATAATAACAGCTAGCACATATACACATGAGAGTTTGATTTAGAAATAGCCATGCATGGATTTAAATTTTATTTTTTTATACAAGTGGTGATAGATTCAGGTGGTTCTTTCAGAGAAGGGGAGGAGGATCGAACCGTAACACCCTATGTAAAATATCACATATTTAACTATTTTAAATCAAACCCGAATCTCCACGCACAAATTTATGATGTTAGGGGACTACTGTACATTGTCCAATTATGGAACTGTTCAATGTTCATAATGATATTCTTTGACGAGCAGTGAATTGTGAAGTGTGAACCACCATTACTTAGGAACATTTAACTCTTGCATTTACTTTATGAACTTGGTGTCAAAGACATAAAGTCCGGTGTTTAACTTATTTCAATTTAGCAAATTAAAATTTTAATTTTAATATTTTTTTTTCACTTTTTTAAGGTTATAGTTCTATTTTTAATATAACAAGATTTTTGCACAAACCCGATATATGTGGTGTAGATATAGCACCTGCCTAAAATATTACTTTTAAGAGTAGAACCGTATGCATAAAATTTGTACATTACTTTATTATTAATTATAATAATTTTGTTTGCTCCACAACCACTGTTATGTAAACAAATGCATTTTACGTAGTACAATTGCGTAAGAAAATTGGTTATTCCTTACAGCTTTTTTACCGGAGATGTAAATTTTTCACTCGTTAGTGTGACATGTCAGCACATTTTTATTTATTAATTTACACATTATTTACTCACTAAAAGCATCTTCAGCAATAGTTTATATTACGATTTTGAGTATAATTTATACAATTTGTAAAAATTTTGGTCTTCAACAATCTTTTAAATTTGGGTTTTGTGTAAAATGGAAGTGTAAAATACACTCTAAGTTTACACTGTCACGTCAACTTTTTCCCTCTCCATTGTTTTTTTATAAAACTTTAAAGTATAGTACTTTAAATATAAAATATTTTTTAATATAAATTATATATTTGATATTTGCTCACCAAGATGAATAAATCAAGATACATTATTATTATTATTATTGTAAAATTTTGTATACAAAAATTCAAAACAATAATAATAAAATTTGTTCAAAATGATATCAAAGATGTATTATTATGTTATTGATTCTTTCAATTTTACACAAATATTTACAAAATTATCATTGAGGCGTATTTCTTTTTTAGACTTTAAAATTTGTATAAAAATAGCTTAACACATAGAATTTACACAACATCTTTTATATTACGGTTAGAAATGCTCTAACTAACACAAATTTTAATACTCTAGTCATTTTCGCACACTATTTACTATTTTACTCACTACTTATGCATGGCATTATTTAAGCTGCTCTTGCATAATGTTGGAAAGTGGGGTCTTCAGTTTTATTTGGCAAAAATATTTTGGCTAGCGAAAATGTTTCCTAACCGTGACTAGAGTTTTAACATCTGACACCACTTTTGTTAATGAGCAAAATTCTTAACATATAAATTAGAGTAGTTATTTTATTGTGCTACCAAACATCCGACGTGAAGAGATGGGTTAATATATGGATCAGAAATGCTCTTAAGCTAGGTTTGACGTGCAGCTAACAGAATGAAATAAAATAAAATTATTCTATCTCGTGAGTTTAGTGTTGTTTAGTATTGGTTTATGGAGTGAATTATTTATCCTATTAAAATTTTTTATCTTATCAAGAGAAAAATTAAATAAACCCACTTAGAAAGTATTATTATTTTATCTGACCCGAATATATAATTAAATAATTATATTTAAATTTTTTATTTATTGTGTCAAACGTACCGACAAAGTTGTCAGGTCTTATCGGATGAGATGCGTTATTGGTATTCAATGGACTTTGTCATGAACCAAATTAGGATTGCCTGATGAGTTAACTCCTTGGGCCTGTGTCTTGGACTAGCGTAGCAATCCAGGCCTTGTTTATTTTGAAATTTGAACTTGGGTCTTACACCGGTGTCCGGCTCAAATTTTATTAGGAAACAGCGAGCTATGTATACAAATGTGGGTAACATTTCTCTACTAATTGATTCTTGTAGTTGGTTTGAAAATTTGTCACAAATGTGGATACGAGTAGGGGTGTTAAAGCCAATCCGAAAAACCGGTTGAACTGACCAAACCAATCCAAACCAATCCGTAAAATCCCGAACAGAAAAAAAAACTAAAGCCGAAAACAAGAAAACCAAATTGAAACCGAAAAGTTTGGTTCGGGTTTGGGGCGAGCTAGTCCAAAACCGAATTGAACCAAACCGAACTGAATTATGTATACAAAAAAGATGTTAATATATACTTTAAGAGCATACATTAATTACACTATAATACAAAAAAAATGACATTTTATAAGAATATATTTCTTATTAATGGCATATTGTGATAATCTAAAAAAAAAAGACCATTAACGCGTGCCCTTATTATTGAATTAAGTACACAATGCTAATATTTTTTTTATCACATACATGATAGCAAGATAATTCATCATTTTATTTAATGTATTTTACTCTTGTAAATGTACAAATAAAATAGTAACTAAATAGAAAAACATGGTATCTATATATTTGCTCATTCTTTCTAAAAAACCATGACTTTAACTTGAATATGAATCATTCTTACATTACTATTAGTATTACATTGTTATATTAAATTGATTTAGGGAAAAAAAAACATACGTCAAAATAGAATAAAACCAAACCGAAACCGAAACAAAAAGTTTGGTTTAAGTTTAGGTTTCAAAGATTTAAGAACTGACACCGAACTGAACCGAACCAAAACCGAATTTTTACATTTGGTTTGAGTTTGGGGTACCTTACTTTCTACACCGATCGAAACCAAAAATACCCCTAGGTACGAGCCATTATGCCACCTACCGTCAAGATTTATAGCTCTAAGGACTTGATTTCGCTATATGAATTTGTAAACTTTATGTTACGTGGTAAAATTTGTCTCCTTAGTTTCAAACCTATCAAGTATGCTGGGGCTACATCCATTGAGCTAGAAGCTCGATCTTGTGCTTTTTAAGGCCCGAAATAATCGCCACAGCCATGCCTCACCGTGCCAAGTCGGCTTGGGATGCGCCCAAAAATAAGGCATTGTGAGAATTTAGGTGTTTGGGATAATTTACACCTACGGAAAGATTTTTAACTCCATGGAACCTAATTAAATGAAAAAAATTAGACGTAGTTTATTATTTTCACGGCATTAAGGGTCTTTCTGTAAACATTAATAATTAGAGGGATAGTTTACGTAATTTTTAAACTTCAGTTAAATAAGTGATCCTAAATTGCAATAAATTATCCTTAACTAACACTCTTTTTCATTTTACCCCCTAAAAGAAAAAACTCGACACTAAACCCCCTTTCTATAGGATCGAAACAATAGATTACAATATTAATGTGATAAACGCTATCACGAATATACCCTTCTTCTATAACTAATTAACACCACTACACATATACACATGAGAGTTTAATTTAGAAATAACGGTGCATGGATTTATTTTTTTGATACAAGTGGTGATAGATCTGGGTGTTTCTTTAGGATAGGGAGATTGAACCGTGGTGCCCTATGTAAAATATCACATATTTAACCACTTGAGATCAAACCCAAATCTCCGCACACAAATCTATGAAGTTAGGGGACTGCTGCATATTGTCCAATGATGGAACTGTTCATATATGATGTTCTTTGACGTGCGTGAAGTGTGAAACGCCATTACTTACGAACATTTAACTCTTGCATTTACATTATGAACTTGGTGTCAAAGACATAAAGTCCAGTGTTTAACTTATTTTGTATTATCAAATTAAAAGTTTAATTTACTTTTTTCCCACTTTTTTAAGTTTATAGTTAAACTTTTAATATAACAAGATTTTTGCACACATGCGATACTTGTGCAATATAAATATAAGTAATATAAGGAAATCAAATTAAAAATGTAATAAGTGACCAAGTGGTTGAAGTGCCTTATAACCCTTGCTATTACAAAGGTTCAAACCCCATTACTTACTCCATGGTAATAATTTTTTTGTTAGATTCAAAGTATGTAAGAGTAAAATTGAAAGTCCAAAAACCTGACACGTCTTCAGTAATAGCAGATAAGATTGAAAATAAAATAATAATTAAAAAAAAAGATGTTGGTCGAGTATCTGTACCACTTTAAAACATACAAAAGGGGAAAAACAATTACAAAAAAATATTTTAAAAGGGAAAGCCCTAATGTATTGGAAAGAAGTTAAAAGAAAATGGTAAATTTAAGAGGACAGTTAATCAATCTTTTACGACAGAGAATAAAGAAAGTTTGAGATACAATACCTAAATAATTATTGAACTAATGATATCAAGGAGAGATAATGAAGGTTGATAAAGAATTTAATATGAGAACGGTGGAGGGAAATGATAAACTGATGGGGAAATGATGGATTTGGATTATGACCATTGGATTTTCTTTTTAAAAAAATATATTGTATTTTTATAAGATAAATGAAATGAAAATTATGGAACTAATATACATACATATATAAATGAAAATAAAAATAATAAAATTTGGTATAAAGGTCAATGGAACTATATATTATCAAGTAAATTTTAAGAAAGAGAGATTATTTTTTTTCATTGGCGAAATGAACTAACTATGTTGTAGAGAAATTAAAAAGAAATGAACATATTTTCATAATATTATTTTCTAAATTAAAAGTAGTAGAAGATTATATACATGTATATATATATTACATTTTATAATTCAAATGGCAGGTTAGAATGCAGATTTTACATAATATTATATAAATATTTATATAATATTATATTAAATAGGGTTTGTATGAAAAAGTTTTTTGTAAAAGAATTAGAAAATAATATTTTTTTAAATTAAAGACCTATATTTGACTAAATTTTAGAAGGATTGTAAAGTTAACTTTGCAATAAATTTTTAAATTGTATTTTTTATGGAATCATGCAAAATTAACTTTGCACTACGTGCTTTTTAACATATTATTATAAATAACTGTTTAATTGACAGTGCTTTAAAATAATTTTAACAAATTACATATTCAAAACCTATTTATTAATAAAATGGACATACTAATTTTTTCAGAGTTATGCAAACTTAAGTTTGCACTCTTTATTTTCTAAACTATTACTATGTATTTTTGTTTATTTGACGTTGTTTTAAAGTTTTATAAATTAAACATAAGAATATACTTGTTTAAAAATATAAAAACATCGTGCAAAACAAATTCGCACTAAATGTTTTTAATTGCAAAGTTAAGTTTGCACAAAACACAATTTTGTGCAAAGTTAAGTTTGCACTCAATATTATTTACTGCAAAGTAAAGTTTGCACTCAATATTATTTAGTGCAAAGTAAAGTTTGCACTCCGTCAATACCCTTATTTTAAAATACAATTGATAAACAAGTCCTTATCTCAGAATGATAATGATATGTAAGCCCTTACTTTTAAAAAATATTATTCGTTGGTTTTTTTGTAAAAAATATTATCACACAAGTCCTTTTACCTTATTTCCAGTAATTAAAATTAAGTGTTACACTACGACTTTATATTTAAACATAAAAATAAAAAAAAAATCCATAATTAACTGGGAAGAATAATTTAATGGCTGTATGAAGAAATCAAATGTGGTCATTAATTGTATGTGCACGCTAAGTCGCTAAGATAGGAGAATACATTGAAAAGTTTTAAAATTGAGGATTCCTTGCAAAACGTAAACATTTATGGTATGTACGTTAACATTTATGGTGACCAAGGTGTCCTTCTACATCACGAACCACACGAACCATACCATATGCATCAACAACCACCCACAAAGGGTGGACAAATCACTTTATTAAGTACCACTTTATTAAGTTCGAATACCGCATTCATGGGTTTCGAACCTGTGACCTCTCTAATACAAGACTAGAGAGGATACCACTAGGCTACAAGTCCATTGGCTACGTTAACATATTTCTTGAATATATAAATATTTAATTGGGTGCATATATTAAATGAGATGTTATTCAACGTGTTTCAAATTTGTATTTCATTTTTTATTTTTATTTTTGAATATCTCAAATTATTAGTCTTATTTAGTTTTCCACACGGCTCGGATTGAACCGGTTTACTACTTCGACTTAAATCAAACCAATCTAATTGGTTTTAAAAATTTTATACCTAATTCAAACCAATTATACATTACCCAATCCAAACCAAAGAACAACGGATTTGTTCGGATTGTGTTGTCGGTTAACATATTACCAATGAGCAAATAATGTGAAGATGTATGATTTTAAAAAGTATTTAAGTAGAGTACAATTTTAAATGAGTAAGAGTTCATAAGAAATGAAAATTTTGACTAGAATTAATCGCTTATCTTTATCATTTATAGTATAACAATGGTGAGGACAAGTTCACTAATAATATTAAAAACTATATAGTACACATAAGCATACTAAATATAAATAATATATTTTAGATTGGTTCGGTTAATACAAAGGTTAATCCCAGAAACAAACCAATCCAATCGGATTTTCAAAAAGTTAATCCAAAACAATCCAATTAATTTTATAAACCTAGTCAAACCAATCCAATAAAGCCGAATTGGTTTAGTTCTTCGATTTGCCCAAAACCATGTAGAGGTCCAAATCATCTCCTTTGATTTCATTGTAGAGGTCCCGGTACCTCTTGGAGTAATCCCTAAATGATTATCTAGGCTTATATGTCTGAGTGCCATAAGATCGGCCAGACCTTTGGGAGTTTGTCCACACGCGTCACATGTTCTGAACATCTAGTTTGTCTTGTTTCACCCATGCACTGACACTAACTTAAAGTGTTTTTTTCTCTCTATTTTGTGTGCAATGCATATGTATTTTGTTGGTTTTTGCTATTTAATTATTCATATCTTATAAAATTATGAAAAATAATATAATCAAATAATTAATTTCGTAATAACTGAAAGCTCACCATTAAAAAGTGAAAATGGTGCATGAAAGAAGAATAAGAAGGTATTTATATGGGAAGATGAAAATCAAAAAAAATAAAAATAAAGAAGTTAGTGTAAAAATAGATATTTAACTTTTTTAAAGAGAGAAAACAATAACTTTAGTATAGATAAAATAGTGGCGAAAGATCAAAATGATAATAAAGAAAATATGTTTCTCACCTGTTGTTTGTGTAGGCACTCTATTGTATGTGCATATTACTATTAGGTCTCGTTTGATTCAGGTATTAGGGTCAGTGGGATTAATAATACCAGTATTAATAGTACTGGACTATTAATCCTGGTATTAATTTAATACTAATATCTTGTTTGATTCATGTAGTATTAATACTGGGATATCTCATATTGATTTTAATACCATGTTTGATTCTGTAACTCGTATACGGGATTACATTTTGGACTAACAAAATAAAAAAAATTTCAAAAAAAAAAATCTAAAAACAAAAATTTTTAAAAAAGAAATTCTAAAAAAAAGAAATTTTAAAAAAAAAATCTAAATTTTTTTTAAAAAAATTAAGTTAAAATAATAATAATATAGTAGTAATGTCATTTTTGAAAATATATGATTCATTTTTTCTTAATCCTGGATAAACAATACCACCTCCCCCCAGGTATTAAATTATACCACAAAGAGTGGTATTAAGTTAGTACCGGTATTAGTAATCTCAGCACATTTGTGCGAATCAAACAAGGTATTATAAAAAAAGTAGTATTAACAATCCCATCCCACTTTTTAATACCCGAATCAAACGAGGCCTTAATGTCCTATATTATGTCCAAATAATAACTTTATACATAAACCTAATTTTAAATGGAAATTGAAAAATAGTTAGATAGTTACATTAACGGAAATTTTCAGATGCGGACCAATCTGTACGGACTGATTCTTTTTATGATGATTTTGTATAATAAAAAACACCCTCCCAATGTTTTTATGATGGAAAACCATATGGATTGGTTCATACCAGAAACGGACTCGTTACATTAATTTATACAAATAATATAAAATTTTATATACCTCCCTTTTATCAATTCTCAAACTAAATATAAAATTTTAACATTATTTGACAAAGTCCAATTCAAAAAATTAACAATTTTTTAAGTACAAAACTTAATAACAATTGAATCTTGGACCAAAACTCCAAAACAGGAAATAAAGGTTTTCTATCGTATTCATTTTGGCACTAGGACGATAAAATATGAAACAAAACGAACTATTCATATTAAATTTCGAGAAAAAAAATTAAGAATGAAAACACATTATATCTTTGTAAATGTGTCATTAGGGAGAGAAATCTTATAACTTCCTTCTACAATTTAACTGAGGGACACATGTTGTGATTAAAAAAGAGAATTTTACTATTTATTATATATGATTCATTTGCCCAAAGTCGAATTCACGAGCTTAAAATTAAAAGAACTAATACCTTGCCATTTAGCTATTTTTCACTCATTAAACATTTTTTAAATATTTAAATATACATAAAAATAAAATATGTCACACGCATCACACGTGTTAAATATGTCACACGCATCACACGTGTTAAATATCTAGTATATAAAAATAAAATCTGATACAAATGGATAAATTCACTATACAACTTTTTCTTAGACAATACAACATGTTTCATACAAATTGTACATTTGCAATAATCGCAATAATAAAAGTAGACACACAACCACCGCAATAATATTTCAAAAATTAAAATGGACATTTGCACATCTTAGTTCAAAAATGGCTCCGCCACTAATTATCAAAGGACATTTTAACAAACAAATTCTACTATATATATATATATATAATTTAAGAAATAGCCCACTTATGACATCAAACCTCCTCTTTTCAAATTTTGGCCCAAAGTTTAGTTTTTCGCCCCAACATTTTGCATTCAGCCCACTAGATTGTTTTCTTGAAAAAAAATAAAATAAAAAAGTTACATATTTTGATTAATAAATCAGCATATTGACAATTGATTGAGCTCAAATTAAGGTTGTTACTTAATTTTTATTTCTTTTAATTTCGCTTCTTACACTTAATGTTTAACAAAGGCACAATAGTTGTGGCCCTTATTATTATTATTATTATTTATAATTATTTTGCCTTTTTTTTTTACTATTTTCATTTTTCTTTTTCTTTTTTGGTTATTATGGATACAGTGTGTGCAATCCTATCATATTCGTATCATATAATTTCATTATATTATATTTAGTGTTCGATATTATTTACTTCACTTCAAATGTCCTTCAATCATTTCAAGTATACTTCATTAGTGAAGATGTATATATTTTCATTGAAAAAGAATCAATTATTATCCTTAAATATGCCATCTTCTTTTTTCCTTCGTTTAGTTTTTGTAGACGAAGTTATTTTGTAGATAACAATTATAACAATGACTTAGTACACCAGATTGAATGATAATTGTCAGATAACGAAATCAAAAGTTCAAATTACTTCAATAGTCTTTTATAATATATAGTCCCTTGCATGCCAAGAAAACCTAGTCTTTGAATTACAAATCCAGTGAATAATATAAATTCGTTACGCTACATCATCGTTATAACCGTCTTAATCAAGGTGATGAATCGATGAGGTATTTAATACCCAGTTTTACTGTTGGTCAGGTCAGGGATATTTGAGTCTTTTTAAATGGGTGATTGTAATGGTACGTTACGCGTGCAAATTAGAAGCCCAGTACTCCACATGCCCCATATATACAAGTAGTCTTAGACGATGCACAAGTAGTCTTAGACGATGCGTAGAAAATTTAAGATATAAATATTATTATTATTATTATTATTTAAAAACGATATAATTGTTAAGTATAGGAGAATAGTACTTTTAAAACACATGTAACAATTGATAGTTGTAGGTTATTTTCCTAAAATCTCATTAGAATGCTGCAACAAAAAAAAATTGGTTTATTTCTACATTAACATTAACTTCTTTTACTAAAATTATGTTTTGTTTTTTCTAGCACAAAACAATATTTGAGTATCAATAATTATAATAGAAATCAAATTAAAATTAATTCTTGAGTATTGAGTTCAAGAAAGTAAAATAACATTAGTAGATGTAAAGATGGAAGAAAATACAAATTATTAAAATAATATATGTATACATAGAGAGAGTGGGGGTATTAAATAATGAGACATATCATACTCTTATCAAAATAGTATTTTACTTTATGTACATATGATATAAATATATATAAGCAATGATAAAATCCGGTGAATCTTTGGGGGAGGGGGTTTGAACTTTGGCATTCCTCCCCGTGATAGGCTCATTATTAGTGACTGGGCAAAATCCGAAACTCTCATTTATTGCTGCTTCTTTTTGCAAACTCTCATCGAATGATACTTTACTATTCTAAATATACTTGAAGAAAAACATAATACTTTTTGGGTATATTGTTTACACCACATTAAATTCATTAATGTCACGACATCATTTCGACTAAGATCGGGTAACACAATGAAGCTTAATAACTTGAAGGACGCTGAAGTTAGTGAGTCATGTGGCAATAATTTAAAGTACTGCTTGTTACTAGTGGCGGAGCTAGAATTTTTTTTAGGTGGGGATAAACTAATAAATTTTGCATATACTATTGTGTTCTCTCACATGTTTGTCTAATAAATTTTTCTTCTTCCATTTACTAAACCCTTCACCAACAAATGAATCACCACCCCCTTGCCTGCCAATTAATTTTGGAGTACTAGAATCAACACTCGGACCAAAGAAACCTATATTTAACGGAGTGGAATTGTCATTTGAAAATGTGGATTCAATATTTAGAATAAAACTCACCATTAAAACACCTAAATCTTAATATTCAAAATTAAAAAAAAAATAGTATAAGATTATAAGAAAAATCTAACCCTAAAAGACCAAAAGCCACAAAAAAGAAAGAAGCAAAGGCCAGAGTGTTGAACAAATGAAGAAACCAACATGGAAAGAGAAAGGAAGAGTAAACAAAAAAGATGCTACCTGCTAGTTCAATTCTACACTATATATAGACACCTCGATCCGTGACCCCCGCAAGAACTCTAACGACCTTCGAGGAGTACTGTTTTTGGAGTCCAGGACCCACCCGAACACCCGAAACTGCCCCGAAAATGTTTGGTGGCCAAACAAACATATATTTAAGGGGAATTGTCGCACGACAAATGAGTATGTCATGCGACAATCTCCCTTGTGTCGCGCAACAAACCCTTCTGACACCAGGCCATCCACCCTCTGACACATCAGTCTGTTAGAAACATCACTTCAGCCGTTTGTCGTGCAACATGGTACACTTTGTCGTGCGACACTTGCCCTTTCTAGGGAAATGTCGTGCAACAATCTTTCCCGAGTAGTATAAATAGGCCAACACCCCCCAAGGGTTCAGGACAGCAACTTGGGATTGAAGAATTATTGACTTATATCTAATTTTCTAGTCTTTCATCAAGCATTCTCGATTATCGTCTTATTTCTGAAGAAATATTGAATCTATTCTCGACTCTCGACACTCGACGTGTCCCGTCTCTGGAATCGAATTCTCGAAAATATCTGAAGAAGGAAAAGATTATTATCGCCAGAGATCTCTCTGTCGTATTATATTTTCTTTTTTATTATTATTCTCGTTGGGAAGGTAAAGAAAGTCACTTCTAGTATTTAACATTAAATATCTGTGTATTTGTTTTACTTCTGTTGTTTTGTCCACGTTTTATTTGAATGAACTTATTGTCATGTTACAAATAGTCTACTGTTTTCAAAATAAAAGACCTTGATAAAATCATTTGCAAAACCAGAAGAGTAAGTACATTATCATCCGGATAAAATTCTGTTTTCAAAACTCCGGACCGATAAAACCTACTTAGGAATTAAAAACCCGGTATATCCTATCTCTTTTATAGACTATAATATGTCTGGTAGAACTCCCCTCAAGAGTTCTAATTCCATATTAAAATAGTCCCGATACAAGATCCAAACTTTTCCAAAATAAGTCAAAACCCGAGAAAAACCGTCGTTATCTGAGAAATAAAACGAGAAACTCTCTCTAAAGTAAAACAACTTTTGCCACTTATATTTACGTCTTTCAAAATAAAATATTGGATCTTGGAACACAAAGGTTTTTATCCCTTTCCCTGCTTTCCCCAGAAATTAGGGTTTTCACTTGGAAAGTAGTAGACTGTCAGTAAAAGCATCCAAGTTCTTCAACATAAAATAAACATATAAGATTACTAGAGACCGAAAGGGCGGAACGGGTGCTTAACACCTTCCCAATCCGTAACATAGTTTCCGAACCCTATAGAACCCTGGTTTCGTTGACAAATGTGTAAAGAGAGGCTTATTTGTAGCATTTCCTCTTACACAACCCTTTTTGTCCGTTTTTTCGTAAAACGTACTGGCGACTCTGAACGAACCCCTTGCATCTAGTAATAGGATAAGAAGACACCCGACATATAGACCTAATCGAAAAGAAGCAAATGGAACGATGGAATCCTCTCCGACGTTTCAGACGCCCAAGGATGGGAGCGAGACCCGAGGGTCGCATTTGCGGATTCTCACACTATACTAAGACTTAATTACATAATTTGGACCCTGTGCTTACATAGTTTATTGCACAGATACCCCTCACCCACTAAACTCTTTTAATTACACAGCAACCGTGATTTTTAATCTATCACACAAAAACACCTATACTTGGTAAAAAAATTCCAAAGATTCAGGTGAGGCCATGGCCCCTCCTGGTCCCTACATGGCTCCACCCCTGAGTTGTTACATAATTGGCAGAGAAATAGAGTATTTAATACTTATATTTTATTTTCAATTGTATTTTATTATCGGAGAAGGCACATTGTACTTAATACTTCGTATTTAGATAAAAGTGAGTTTATCATTTATTTAAATTCAAGATTTTTACTTTTTTTCTTACATTCCACCGAACTTTCTTTTTAGTGGCATTTATTCTCCTGTTTATTAATTAATTCTTACAAGCACTCTTCATTGAGGTAACAACGAAATAGGATCGTTTGATTTGTTTGTTACAACTTTCAGAAAATACTAAAAAAATATAAGATTATCAAACCCTTGACTATCACGCCCTAAATTCAATAAAGTAACCTAAAGTGAACAATAAAACTTAATATAAATTTCTATAGTCCAGTGGGACAATTAAGTATAACAAGATGGCACCCTAGAGTAAGAGAATCAAGAAAATGCTTTAATGCTCCAAGACCCAAGGGCTATCACAAGTCCCCGTATAGGGGCTCATGTGACTATACGGTTTGGTTTTGGACTAGATTATGTATCAAATGAGAAAAAATGATGGCCAAAACAATTTATGTTAGGTGATGTTCACCTTTAACTATATTTAAAATGTGTATTTGTTTAATAGTATATGCAAGTTAGATACAGTATATGGAATTTAAAAATAATCAAAATAGCAATAAAATCAATTTATTAAAATATTAGTTATGACATTATATTTTGGTTTTTATATTTCATTTCCATCGTTAATATTTTGAATAAAACAATATTAGTAGTTAAATTTGAACTCACATCCTTCTATTTTTTTTAATGCACGAAAGTGCATACTGTTAAGAATGGTGGTTGGCTCAAACCATTGATTCTACATAAAAAAAATTGTAGAACTCAACATGAGTATATATAGTAAGGGAGTGCCACCATCCAGTAACGAGACCTTTTACGTTAAAACTCCACACCTATAAACCAAAGGTGTTTAAATTAGGGTCAATATTGTTACTATGTGCGCAGACCGGTGTGCCCAATTGGTGCCCTAGGCCCTATTCGAGTGCCGGTGGACACAAAAATTGGTATCAAAAGTCAATGGTGAATTCACGCACTTGTGGTGCAGTACCAGTAACTAGACTCGATGGAGTTGGGAAGAACTTGGTAAAGCCTAAGGTGATGAGTCGCTATAAAAAACGTCAGGTAGCTGGACTTGGTGGAACCTATGGTAGAGTTAGACTCGGAGAAGTTGGGGGTGGAGTTGATATAGCCTTCGTACACCCGAGGTAAAGTCAAGGTGGTTGTCCAAGTTCCTCGAGTAAAGTGAAATAGGGTGTTCCTCGAGATATGCATTGACCAAAGGTGGACGATCTTCCAGATAGTGTTGAGTGGTGATCTACATGAACAATTCAAAGGTGGATTCAAGATGGACTAAGGTATAGATCCAAGTGGAGCTAGGTGGACCGGTGTTAATTCAAGATGGAGCCAAATTTGGACTTGTTTAATCCAAGGTGGAGATTGTTGAGAATGGTAGTTGGCTCAAACCATTGATTCCACACGGAAAAATTGTCGAATTCAACATGGATATATAATGGGGGAGTATCACCATATAGTAACGAGACATTTTAGGTAAAAACCCCACACCTGTGGCCCAAAGGTGTTTAAGTTGGGCACAATATTGTTACTATGTGTGCAGACCGATGGGCCCAGTTGGTGCCGGTGGACACAACACATACTTTTAAGTACCGAAAAAATGATTGCATACTTCTATATTTAGCATTATATATACTTTTATGTAAAGACATGATGGGTTCAACAGCCAAGTGAAGTTGTTTCATACTTTTGTAATGAATTTTTTCCCTTTAAAAAGCAAAAAAGATACAACAATACAAGCTCATAACTAATTAACCATCATGCCAACCATTACTTTTGTTCAATTTTTTTTTCTTAAAAGTTATTATATATATAAGGAGTAGGGCCAGCCCTAAGGCTTTGGAAGGTGGGCAACCGCCTAGGGCCTAAATAGTTTGGTGCCTTTATAAAATTAGGGGGGCCAAGTTCTAGCATTTACCTTTATAATACCTCGTGTCCCACTTTTGTGATAATCTTTATCTTTAGCTTAATTAAGACTTAACCTCCATTAGAGGGTGGGTTTTGGTTTTGGACCCTTCTTAGTTCATTCGACGCTTCTAGTATGTCATATTAACATATTGAGTTTGCGTGAGTGATCATTTCGCAATTCCAATTGTCTGAATTGAAATTGGCATGTTAACTGCACGTTTAGGTTTTACACAAATTACAGATTTTGAGCAATCTTTGAGAAGTCATAACTCTTTATTTCTTATCCAAATGATTCCCCTTCGATGCTAAAAGTTCTGTCTCATTCATTTCTACAACTTTCATGTTGAGCCCGAGATGAGATTCTAGCACCTTAGGGGTCTGGGGACCTAAACGGCAGATTAACTAAGTGTCGTAGATCCAAGATTGATCTTGGCTTCTGTTGAGCTAATAATGTTTATTTTAATTATTTGATTTTGATTATTAAATTCATTTGATTAATCTAACATGTATGTCTATATCGTATTGTGGATATTTTTAATGAAGCATTAGATTCAAGAATGCCAGATGGACTTTCAATAAATATTCAAAGTGTTGTGGACTTATTCAAGATGACATGGAATCCTAATTGGCCTAAAAGATAAATATTTAAAGGCTTCATTTCAACACATCAAGAGTTTCAAGAAAGATCCAAGTGAAGAAAATGTGTGTGAGTGTTTAGGAAAATTTTTTAAAAGTTACTGATATTTGATCATAAGGAAATTGCTCAAATTTATTCAAATTTATTTTTGAAACAATATCTAATTATTTAATAATATATTTTTTATCTCATGACTATTTTTATTATTAAAATTATTTTTGAGATATATGCACATTTCCCAAAACATGTTTGGATTTATACATCATGCCTTTCTACTAAACCAAAATTAGACTTTAAGATCTTTCTTGTATAATTGGCATTAACATTAATGAGATAAGAAAGGTTGGTGGGATATTATCCTTTAAAGGCTAAAAAAGCTATCCTGGACAGGCTTAAATAGTCGACTGTTTCGCTCAATAGTCGACTGTTTAGTCTTGACAAAAAGTTTGTGTGTTTTTCACTCCAAAACTCTCTTAAACGGATATATCTCTTTGCAAATGGCTATAATCTTATTTTGGGGTATTTATAGAGTTTAAAAACTCCTTTCAAACCATCCAATTATCTAGAAATCAATCAGAAACTTCATATTTAATCTCAAGCATCATCTTTCATTTGATTTCAAAAGCAATCTAGTCAACTTAATTTGAGCAATCCATTTTCATATATTTGACCAAATCTCTCTAACTCTAGAAGTGATCTTCATTATTGTATCCTTGCAAACACTTTGATAAAGTTAGTAAACATCATTAGTGTGTGCCATCAAATCTTCTATTATACATTTGTGAGTGCCATCGTATTGATTGAGCAAGAGTGTTCTTGTGAAAAGTGTAATGAGTAGAATTACACCTTATATGAAGGTTTGATTTTCACCTGTAAGAAAATCGATTAATGGAAATTCTCGGGGGAATTACTCGGGCGTGGATGTATCGTCTAAGCAATCAAACCGCATAAACAAAATGTCATTGACTCATTCGGTTTTGTCATTCTAAACTTAAAACCTTTTATTTATTATTGTTCATACTTGTTCTTATTATTGTTGTGCTTGATTACTTTATGAGCTTCCTTAACATATAAACATTTGCATTTGATTTTTATTCAATCTGTTAATTTTTTTAATTCCGCAATTAGTTTTAAAAACTCTATTCACCCCCTCTAGGGTTGTTTTCCGACCAACAATTTGTATCAGATGTTGTACTCTTATTTTGATTTCCCAATTTTAGAGTTTACGATCATGTCTATCTATTAAGGAACCGGCCTTTTCGAATGAGCTTCCATCACTAGGCCACCATTGTTTAATGGCAAAAATTATAACTATTAGAAAAATAGAATGTGTACATTTTTACAAGCTAGTGATTTTGAACAATGGAGGGTTACACTTTTTGGACCATATGAGATTACTAAAACCGATGAAAAAGGTAATATAATTCCCAAATCGGTATCCAAATATGATGAGAATGATATTAAGAAAATCCAATTCAATGCTAAAGCTTTAAATTCCTTACATTGTGCTTTAAGTATGGATGAATACAACAAAATCTCTAATTGCAAAACTACCAAAGAGATTTGGAACAAACTTAAGGTTGTTTATGATGGAACCTCTCAAGTTAAGGATGAGAACATTAATATGCTTATCCATGATTATGAATTATTCAAAATGGAGCCTAATGAATCTTTTACTTCTATGTATAGTAGATTCTCTATCATCACCAATGCTTTGGATCTTCTTGGCAAGGTTTACACTAATGAAGAAAAGATTCGAAAAAATCTTCGGATTCTTTCTAAGAAGTGGAGGCCTAATGTGATGGACATACAAGAAGCTAAAAATCTCAAGACCCTTAGCACGGATGAACTTTTGGGATCTCTCAACCTATGAGAAAGAATTGAAAATAGAGGATGAGGTGGATGTTAAATTGAAGAAAACTTTAGCCCTCAAAGAAAATCAACATGAGGATGACAATGAGTCAATGGGGCGAGATGAAGACATGGCATTTCTCTCTAGTAAGTTCATGAAATTCCTAGCAAATAAGAAGAACTATCAAGGAAGATGCAACAATAATGGATCATCTTCAAGGAGAAACGATGACCGACCAACTCAGTTAAGAGTTAAAAATGGGGAAGTAAAACACGCTCATCTCCAAGGAACATAGAGCGATTTCGAAGGTGGAGAATCCGATACCGACTCTAGCGAAGAGGAAACGATAAATCTTTGCCCTATGGCAAAACGTGATGAGGTATATTCTAACTATAACTCCTTTAATGATGATGATGTTTTTATTAATGATAATTTACATGATGAGAATGACTATGATGAGCTCTATGAAATGTTTAAGGAATTGCATAGTAAATTTGAAAATATTTTTAAGAAATATGAAAATCTCAAGAAAGACAACTCCATGAGTTCTAGCAATTGTGAAATTTTCAAAAAGGAAAACATTATTTTGAAAAACGAAATTAAAACTTTGAAAAAAGGAAAATAAAAGAAAATTTTATACACACTTGTATTAGAGAATCGTATGTTGAAATATCAAGTAGATGACTTAACTAGTAGTCCAACCAAGTTTACCAATGGAAGGAATAACTTGGATAAATTACTAGGAATGTAAAGGTGTGTTTTTGACAAGGCCGGTTTGGGATATAATCAAATTGATAATCAAAAGGATTACAAAAAATCTTCAAAATATACACACCGCATGATCCCACTCATCTTTGCTCATATTATGGTATAAATACTTATCATGTGGATTCTTACTTTTATAGGAATGAAAGTATTCCTAAGAGAAAACTTACTTGGGTTCCAAAAGGAACCATGGTGTATGCTAACCCAAAGGGCCCAAAACATTTTGGGTACCAAATGAGAAGTTACTTACGGTTTTAGTGTAGGTTTACTTGAAAGCAAGAGAAAGAAAAACCAGATGGTTCTTGGATAGCGGTTACTTAAAGCACATGACGGGAGACAAAAACAACTTCTTAAATCTCATTCATAAACAAGGTGGGAATGGAACTTTTGGAGACAATGCCATGAGCAAAATCATCGGTATAAGTAAGGTTGGTAAGGATTCTATTTGAATTGATAATGTTCTCTTGGTAGAAGGTTTAAAGAAAAATTTACTTAGCATTATTCAATTGTGTGATAAAAGTTATGAAGTTATTTTTAAATCCGTTTGTTGCATTGTGAAAAACATTAGATATAATTCTATTTTACTTGTTGCATATAGAACTAGTAATGTGTATACTCTTGAGCTTGATAATTCATCTCAACAAGATGTTAAATATTTATCCGCTATCAATGAAACTTCATGGTTGTGGCATAGAAGATTGGGACATGCTAATATGGAATTGATTCACACTTTGTCTGAAAAAGAATTAGCTAAAGGTTTGCTTAAAACTAAGTTTGTTAAAGATAAAATTTGTAATGCATGTCAACTTGGTAAACAACACAAGTACTCTTTTAAATCTAAGAAATATATTACTACAACTAGACATCTTGATATATTGGACTTAGACTTATTTGGTCCTAATTCGGTTGCAAGTTTAGGTGGTAAATTGTATGCCTTTGTTATTGTTGATGATTATTCTATATTTACTTAGGTGTTCTTTCTTACTCACTCCATATATATTTGCTAAGTTTCGTAGAAAAGTTTAAAATAAAAAAGATGTTTCTATTATGCATGTTAAAAGTGATAGAGGTAAAGAATTTGATAATGTTGATATTGAGAACTTTTGTGATGAGCATAGTATTAATCATAATTTTTCAGCACTTAGAACTCCTCAACAAAATAGTATTGTTGAAAGGAAAAATAGATCTCTTCAAGAAATGTCTAGAACCATGCTAAACGAACACTTTTCGCCAAAATACTTTTGCGTGGTAGCTGTTAATACAGCATGCGATGTGATTAATCGTGTTATTATTCATAAAAAGTTAGATAAGAAACCTTATGAATTGTGGAATGACAAGAAATCGAATATTGCATATATTAAAGTCTTTGGTTGGAAGTGTTTTATATTGAATGATTGTGATCACTTAGGAAAGTTTGATGTTAAATCCGATGAAGGAATTTTTCTTAGGTGTGCTACTAATAATAAAGCTCATCATGTTTATAACAAGAAAAGTTTAGTTGTTTAAGAATCTATACATGCTGTGTTTGATGAGTTTAATCCTTTTACACCCATTGTGCATTCCGATAAAGTTGTTACAATTATTCAAAAGGATTTAAAAATTCAAGTTAATGATACATCTAAGAAAGAACCATTGAGTGCTTGTGAACACCCCAATCCACGATTCTTGTGTGAATACTGGTTTCTCATAAAATAAGTATTTCACATTAGGTCCTGAGTCATCATGCATATAGAAGACTGATAAGAAAGACTCCAAGTTCGGATCCGATGAGAGTCTGATACGACCTTTGTTACCTCTTCGCTTACTAGGACCGGGATCGACCTGCCCAGTCAGGTTGCGGGGTGTGGGGCAGCACCCGTTAGAAATTTGAGTTTTTTAGCGCTCCAGCCGCAGCCCTCCAACCATATGGCTACCTGCCAACCGTACGGTTGGGATCCAACCACAGGTCCCAGCCGCACGCCCCAACTGCAGGTCCTAGCCACACCCTCTGCGGCTACCCCTACGGCTGACCTCTTTTGGAGCATTTTTGGCGGAATTTTCTCTATAAATAGGACCTTTGGGCTCTCATTTGGAGGCATGAACACTCAATAGAGTTTTTAATAAGGAGAAACTCTGTCAAAATTACTAGAGAGCCTTTTTAGAGAAAGTCTTAGAGAGAATTTCAAGAGAGAGAAGGTTCTAGAAAGAGAAAAGAGCAAGCAAGAGATCTTTGTTCTTCTTTAAAGCACATTAGGTACATTTCTATACAACTCTCCTAAATTTTTATATTGCATTTAAATACAAGTTTTAATACAAAAAATTAGATAACTTGCAAAGAAGTCCATTGCTTTTTACAAGAAAACTAAAAATATGTTTTGACACGTTTTTAAAACAAAACAAAAATATAAAAACAGTTTCAAACATATGGAACTACGAGACTCTGATTTCATTCTATGAATGAATACGTAGGCGCTCGAGAAGCTCAAGTCTAATTTCAAAATATCGTTTTAAATCAAATTCACCCGAAAGGATTATTTTGGAAATGATTCAAACTACTTGCAAGATATCTAAAATAGGAATTAGATACATGATCTATTAAGAGACCGAAAAGGCGAATTGGGTGCCTAACACCTTCTCAATTCGTAACGTAGTTCCCGAACCCTAGCAAAATGAATTATCAATGAATCTCTAGTTTTGAATGTATGAAAGATAGTTCATTATTGAATTGTCTTTTATATGATCTTTTATTTGTTTTCTTGTAAAACAAACTGGCAACTCTAAAAACACGTTTTCCTTCAAAACAAGAAAAATAAGAAACCCCGAAAAAGACGGGTTGGAGATCCGGATTCTCACAGTGCTCAAGCTTGTTCTAAGGAGTTAGAAAATAAAACAGAGCAAACTTCGAATGATTTTCCTAGGAGTTGGAAATTTATATCCAACCACTATATTGATCAAATTCTTGGAGAGCCATCTAGTAAAGTAATTACTATATCATCTTTGAGAAATTTTTGTAATAATGTGGCTTTTGTTTCTCAATATGAGCCTAACAATATAAATAAAGCCAAACAAGATGAATCTTAGATGATAGCTATACAAGAAGAACTCAATCAATTTGAAAGAAACAAAGTGTGGACACTTGTTCCCAAACCGAATGATCATACTATCATTGGCACTAAATGGGTATTTTGTAACAAAAAAGATGAAAATTGTGTAATTGTTAGAAATAAAGCCAAATTTCCCAATGATACAATCAAGAGCAGGTCATTGATTATGAGGAAACATATGCACCCGTTACACATTTAGAAGCTATTCGCATGCTACTTGCTTATTCTTACTTTAAATTTTCAAGTTGTATCAAATGAATGTTAAAAGTGCTTTCTTAAATGGCTTTAATGAAGAGGAAGTTTATGTGAAACAACCTCCCAATTTTGAAAATCATGCTTATCCGAATTATGTGTTTAAATTGTCAAAAGCTTTGTATGGTTTGAAACAAGCACCAAGAGCATGGTATAATAGATTAAGTTCTTTCTTGCTTAATAATGGCTTTGTTAGAGGAAACGCTTATACCACTTTATTTATTAAGAATCATGATTATAATATGTTACTTATTCAAATTTACGTTTATGATATTATTTTTGGATCTACTAACGAAAATCTATGCAAAGAATTTTCTATTTGTATGCAAAAAGAGTTCAAAATGAGTATGATGAGAGAAATTAATTACTTTCTCAATCTTCAAGTCAAGCAATACGGCATTACTAGGCACATATTTTCTTCGTATAGACCGCAGAGCAATGGGGTAGTTGAGGCTGCCAACAAGAATCTGAAGAATATCTTAAGCAAGATGATCGACACCTGCAGAGACTGGCCGGAGAAACTCCTATATGTACTATGGGGTTATCGCACCATCGAAAGGGTCTTTACTAGAGCCACCCGTTTTCTTTTACCTACGAGATGGTAGCCGTCCTCCCAGTCGAGTTAAAGATTCATTCCCTTCGAGTAGTATTGGAGAACCAAGTCAATGAAGTAGAATGGGTCTAGGCCCGTTACAATGAATCAGACCTGCTAGACGAGAAACGACTGAAAACCACATACCACCATCAGGGGTATCAGAATAGGATTGCTCGGGCATTCATCTAGAAAGTGAAGAATCGAGGTATCAATGAGAACGACATCATGTTAAAAGAGATCCGAGAGGCAGCCAGGGATCCGAGAGGAAAGTTCTGACATAAGTGGATTGAGTCGTACATAGTCAAATAAATCGATACAGGGGGAGCTGCAATACTCATAGATTTAGACGGACATTTGTTACACTCACCAACTAACCTGGACTGCCTCAAGAAATATTATCAATAGATCACACATGTATAGCTAAGAACTACGTAAACCTGAGCCCCAACTTACTATTTTGTTTAAGAAAGATAAAGTCAATAGGGAACGTAGACAACCTGAGAAGTGACTTCAAGTCCAGTTTAATTATCATAAGAAAAACCTTTCAGTGACACAAAGGTAAGTAGTCTCTTATATTATTTCAGCGGTGGTTTAGAACACCAGAAGTTACAAGAAAAATTGCTAAGCTAAAACAAATGTACCTAAACTCTAGGAGTCGGCCAAATAGGATCCTCCGCAACCAAGTCAATTTGTGACTCATCCATGATTTGATAAGCTGAGATAATGCTTTCTTTAATAAGATCGCAATCTATCAATCGGAACCATTCCATCTGATAAGGATCATCGGTCAATTCTTCTACCAGTAATTGGCAATGGGAACGAATTATATTACCCGGAAGGGCATGGTTATACCGAAGTGAGTGTAATTGAACTGTCGAGTTTGCTGACCGTGCCACATTCGCTCCATGGTTAGAAAAACATGTAGGGTAACAAACTTAAGCTTTAAGAAAAAGTTGTTTAAACTAAATGGGAGGTACTGAAGTATGTTGAATTGCCGAAGAAGTTGTCCAGAGAGATAAAACGAGGTAAACCAGAGGCCTTTAATCCGAACATAGTTCTACCCACCCACTCTAACAACCATCGCCCTAAGCTTCCACTAGGGGATATTTCATCGCATAGCTTAGAAATTCTCAAAAAACCATACTGTCCAAGCAGACGAAGACATGGTCAAAGCACTAAAGAGGGACCGGTGAAAAAAGTGAATATAATTGTCTAGTAGCACTCCGTTGAACCCAACAGAATGGAATCGCTCTAACAACCACATGTATAGAAGCCACAGACTCCCCCTTATGAAGGTCAAAGATCCGGCCCAGAGAGCATCTAATCCGTTTAGAGTCTGTACGAAAATGATAGGCACTATGGACTCTTCGTTTTTGACCTGATATATCAAACTTCGAATAGTCAGATCAACTCTAGTAAAGCCCATCACTAGTAGCATGTCAGAAATAAGGCAGATTAGAGCCACTACAGTACACCCCACCCAATATGAGGCTTTGTCCTCATAACGATGAAAAAAATTTACCATCTTATGAAGATCAAGTAGCTTACTAGTAATGAAGCCATCACAGGCCGCTTTAGGAGTCAATAGTAGTGCAATCAGATGTCTCAATGACCGATGTCTTCTATCAAAATGGCCATTGAAAGACGGGAATCAAGGCGCAGGAGCCAGGAGAACTCCTCAAAAGTCGGACAAAGTTCATCCAAACCAAAGCGAAAATGGTGTTCCTCGGGGCTCCAGAAGACCGAGGAACCTAACAAAAAGGAGAAATCTAGAGGCCAAAAATTTCACACAGCAAAAGGATTGAAGACACCGAAGTTTAAACCATTCTCGAAAGAAACTAAGGCATCACATGCTCTAATATAGGTTAGGTCAGAATCGATCTGATAGGACATTTTTCTAGGTAAAAGGCAAAGAATGGTAACTGTGGAGATGAAAGAAGGGAAATTGGTATATTTATAGCAAAAATGAGATCCCTGTATCTGCTTGTCGCGCAGTAAACCCTCATTCAGGTAGGATTTTCACGCGACTAACCCTAAAATCTCTTACTTTTGTTCTCTTTCGAGGCCTGTAAAATCATTCTTGCCAAAAGAACTACTTTTGTGTAGATTATACTTACTATGTTCTCTTGCAGGGACCTTAGGGCCTCCTTACGGTATAAGCAGATGGTATGTTTTCTAAGAAACTACACACATTTTATTATATTATATTATATTATATTATATTTGTCACAAACATATAAGAAATATTTCATTCATAAACATTTATAAACTCCTACAAAAATAGTTCTAAACAAAACACAAGAGAAATAAAAAAACTAATGACTAACATATGTCTAAAAGTCCTAAACTATGCAAGAAAATAAACTAATCAACTTAAGCTTGCTTTGACACGCTCTCACTATCTCCGGAAGCCTCCTTCGGGGGATGAACGATCATGGCTGGGTCTGTTATTGGTCTTATAACCTCTGCAGCTGGCACTATTGAAGACATCTCTATTGTCCGAACGAAAACCATGGGTTGAATCACCGAAGACTGAGAACGTCTGGATACTCGGCTACTCTTTCTCCGAGACTCTAACCGCATCTAGGAAGAGGTCACAGGATCATCTGCGCACAGGAAAACCTCAATCACCCTCTGGTACGCATCCATATATGTAGTAGGATCTCGTCCCACAAACTGTAGCAGGTTCTAGTTATATAAGAAACGGCATGCCAGGCTCGCACATCAGCTGCACAGACCATGACCATCTGTTATCACAAGAATGAGGAATTAAGTTAGTACAGATAAATGAAGACATAAAGTGCAAAATGAGAGGATAAGAAAGACATGAAGGAAAGAAGGATACCTCATCACCAACATGTTCGCCCAAATAACTGAAAGTATTATCTGAAAGGGGGATCTCTAATAATGTATACCGACGAAAACCCACGCCAGCATATAAGATCTATTGAGGAAGCGGCGGCTGATCAACTAAGGGAGGAATAACACCTGCTGGGACGGAGGTAAATCTACCCTCCTCACGAAGCCGAACCAAGGGATACTTAGAGGATGAAGTACCCATAGTAGAAGACCGGGCCAAATGACCTATATCAACAGGGGAGAGCAGGGTCAAGGTCGCAAAGGTCCGCACCCCCAAGAGGATCCACCACAGCTATCTCTCTCAAAGAAAGGACCCCTTCTAAAAGTATAGCCGTAGTAGCCAGAGGAGTTAGCCCAAACTGATCGTAGTCGAAGCCAAGATCCGCAGGCTCTCAGGATACTCTCCGTAAAACCACAATCACCCCTCTCCTCAGCCTCAGACTTCTAGAAAATTGCAACCAAAGGTACGAAAATTCCAGTAGGAAATTGAAAGCCTTTAGCAGTAGTACCATGAGCCTCAGCCTGCTGCTCCTCCACAGGCGTAGCCCTAAATGGCTGCTCAGGTACGGGAGTCGCCCCACCTCCATCACCACCCTCACTGGCAGCTGGCGGTACCTCTTGGTCTCCATCAGAGTACTCATCATCATAGTCTAAAACAACGTCCTTCTGATTAGGGACAGGAGGCAGATGACCTGGGACCATCCTGAATAAATGAAGTTTGCCCTGGTATAGTTGGGATCCCCACCCAACACCCTGTACCAATCATAGAAAGCCCGACCCCGAGTACTCTTTGGCTCCCTCATCAAATACTGAGTCGCAAAAGCAACGTAATCGCCCTCCTCAATAAAGGCAAGGAAATCAAGACCATCCACCAACGCTAGGACTTTTAGAAAAGCGGTCTTACATGTCCGTCTTATCTGGACTGGGGGAAACATCAAGATCCAAGGCCATCGGGTTGGTGTGTGCTAGCGAACCACCCTCTCACCAAGGTAGAAAATAAGACCATACTCATCTCGAATTAGTCGTCTGGTCCTCGAGGCCGGCAGCGCTCGAGCATAGCCATAATGCAAACCGAGGTCACCCCAATGAGCCCACTCAACCTGAGAGAGAAGATAATCTCCATTAATACAAGATTATAGGGGGTCCAGATAAACAAACAGGTAAAAAAAAGAACTTACATGCTCTTCCAACAAATTAAAAACGACCGCGACACCGGTCTCTCTGGTCCGGTATACGTAAAGAGTTCAATAATTCCCTGCTATGAACCGGCGGAGAAGCGAGAACTGATATTCGTTCTCCACGTGGGTCCAGGACCCACCCTAAAGCACCAAGTATACCCTCAGGTATAAGGCGTAATGGGACATTGATCTGAACAAAAACACCACCCGAGGGTATCCCAGTCAAAGTAAATACATCTAACGGTGTCATCGTCATCTCCCCCCAACTCTAATGGAAGGTATGTGTGGTGTCTCACTAGTGAAAGGCCGATGTCGTCACCAGAACTACTAGCCGGGATACTCGCTCAACTAGGACATCGAGAAAAGAGCCAAAAGGAGTCGTGAAGAGCAATTCTTTTTATGAGAATTATAGGGTTTATGGGGGTAAATTATGCAATTTTCAAAACCTTAGGGTACTTTGGTGTAATTATGAGAGTTATAAAATTTATAGGGGTAAATTATGTAAATTTTTAAAACCTGAGGGTACTTTGGTATAATTATGAAAGTTATAGGGTTTATAGGGGTAAATTATATAATTTTCAAAACTTGAGGGTACTTTGGTGTAACTTTGAGAGTTATAGGATTTACAGGGGTAATGTGAGAACTCGCGCTTTCTACACCGGCCCCCTTGGCGGCGATTCCTCCAGTTTCCCAATTAATTTGGAAAACGGTTCATTTTATTATAAGAAAAGAGTGATGATTTGTAAAGAAAATCAGAGTCGCCAGTTTGTTTTACTAAACTAACAAAAGTTTGTGTAAAAGAGGAACATTTACGAATTAAATGGCCTCTTAGACAGAATTACTGTGAAACCAATTGATTCGAGGGTTCGGGGATTAAGTTACGAATCGGGAAGGTGTTAGGCACTTAATTCGACCTTTCGGTCTCTAAGTAGAATATGCGTGTAATTATAACCGAAAATTTGCATGTTTATTGATGTTATCATGTGTCGGTCCATAGTTTTAGAAAACCAAGATTTGGGGTAGGGGTGGAAAGCATGTGCTTCGTATTTTTCCTTTCGATTTTAGAAATCAGTGTGTGTGGTTTGAAAAATGGTTTTGATAATGATAGATGACAAAACAGGTGTTTTTGGTAAAGTTCAGGGCTTTTGGGAAGCTAATTCGATTTGGAATTAAATGGTAATCCTCGAGATTCGTTCATCAATAGTGTCCCATAGTTTATATAACACCCTCGTCTTAATTAGCAGGACAACGTCCGTAATTAAGACCTGGAGCGTTACTAACGCATTCTAGATTAAAGAAAATGGGTTTGTAATTATAAATAAGACATCAAGACAGCATGCATGCATAAGTAAATTAGGCATGGAATATACAATAATAATATAACCTTCATCTGTGTATACAATAGTTCTACAAAACTAAATATTTAAAAGAAAAAATATATATATACACTGTCGGGCTAGCCGTAGCTACTCATAAAAGCATTTATATCAAAAAAATAAGTTGTATCAAAGCTTCTACTTCGTCTCTGATCCCGTCACCTCTTTGTCCTCATAGGACTTGTGAGTACCTACAATATTTTTAAAGAAATCGAGTGAGCTATTTGCTCAGTAGGAGGAAAACATAGAGCATGTGTTTCAAAACATGATTATAAACATATTTTCAAATCATGTTTAGTTTAATAAAACAAACAAGAATCATTATCATCAAATAAACGATGCATGAGCGTACTAATGCAGGTTACCTCCCGTGTCAACTTTTTACCGTATAATAAAGAGTATGAACTGCGGAGATGATCCATAGCCGCCAGAGATACAAGGCCATCACGATGATATCATGGGATCAATCGTCCCAATTTTATATGAACATAGATACCAACATAAATCATAGTGCCTTGCCAATTTTCTAGGTTCTCGAGCTCCTTGCTGGTGACTTATAGGCAACCAAACATTGCTCTCCCGGAGATTTAGGAATTTTCAACCCAAGGGTATCGGGCCTCACTTATTTTTCCATCCCGGAAAGCACTATACACATAAGGACATTCCGTCCAAGAGATACAAACATCCCACCTCATAGACAAAGATATATGCTCTCCCAAAGATAGATACTCCATCCATGCATTATATGAATACTTCTGAACTTGTCGAGATTTCGGTTGACACAATAGTGATGTATAATATGCATAACATGCGATTTAATAAGCATACGAAGCAATTTATGCCACATACAGTCTAATAAGTTCCACATCATATCCCTTGGTGTGAATAATTCATCAACAAACCAATTTTATCAACAAATAGCATTCATACAACCAAGAGATATCTCATATAGTTCAAATAACTATTTATATCAAGTGTGGATAGCATATCTTGCCTCAAATCATGTATTCATGACTCTATAAATCATAAAACATCATAATCCCACTTGTATTCAAATTCTCAAATAAATATAAGTCAAAGGCAATGATTATTAAGCAATAAAATCATATTATTATGTTTTGGAAGCAAGAAAAGCCCTACCTTAAAGTTATAGGCCAAAAGAAAGAAAGAAATATGATGATTTGAACCTTGTTCGCTGTGATCCCAAGGTTGAAAACGATGAATAATGAAGGAGAATGAGATTCGGATGATTTGAAGCTTCAATCCTTGGTACGAAATGATTGATTTTTATAAATCTCTCTATTTCTCTCTCTAGAACCCTTTAGAACTTCCCTCAGAAGTGTTTGGTTGTTGTTGGGTCGAAAGGGGTGAAAAATTAAACAAAAGGAACTTAAAAACGAGCTAAGTTGGTGCCCAGTTTTAACTGGCGGACCGATATGCCCAAATTGGAAGACCGGTCCACAGCCTCCAATTGCCCCAATTTTTACACGCCGAACTGGTATACCAAAATTTCCATACTGGTACACAGGCAAACTTTCTGCCCTACTACCCTGTTCTTGTTTTGACAATAACGTTTTGCTCAAAACTCCGATTAGGTTGATTTTTATATCCCTGTAAAGGTGATTCAAAGATTTACAATTTCAGAACGGTAGTTTTCACCAAATTATGGATATAAAATTGTTCAGGAATACAAATTTCACACGATAACTGTCGAACACAACATGATTAACATCAATATAAATGTAGAGTGTTATAGTTTTATTACTTAAACCGGCATTGACAAATCCAGTACTCTCATATCGGATATTTAAATAAGCACCCGATTTATAAATTAAACCGAGTACAAACGCGCATTGATTCCTTCATCGATCGAGACTAATAAAATCATAATTTTATAAAATTCCCTAATAAAAAAGTGTTTAAAAATGGTTTCGGTTTGTTCCATGCCTTTGGTTTTGAAAATGGGGTTTAAATATGAAATCTTGATTAATTTTGAGATAAACAGCAATTTTTACATGCGGTTAATCAATTATAACAAATAAAATAAAGATATAAAAAAATAAAGTCAGATTAAGATAACAAAATACCTGAGAGCCTTGAAAATAAGGGAATAGTATTTTAGAACATTATTCCCGAAATCCCAGAGCTAACTGATGCTTCAAATGAGGTCAGCGTAAGTGTATTTATATCTGACAAACGAAACAGGATCGGCCAGAGGGGGTTTGTCGTGTGGACAGATTCCATGGAGCATATGTCTACATGGCACAAAAAGCTTATGTCGTGTGGACAGACGCCTCTTAAGCATCTGTCTACACGATATTCACTATTCACCCGAGATAATTTTTGAAATTTTGGACAAAAGGGACATCATATCGATAATATATTTTAGTATGTTGTTACCCATGCTAGGACCTATTTACTAACTGAATTTGAGCTCATTTGGGCTTCGGGAAGGCCCCCGTCTGATTTTTTGAGATAAACTCCTAGTTTTTTTAATTCCTGGAGATCCGACTGTCAGATTGAGCTAATTTTTTAGTATGTTCTACCTTATGGTACAATACAATATCCCTCCAAATTTCAGAATGATCAAAGGTCAGGAAGTCTCAATAAACAAAATCAAAAAAAATTAGTTTTGGACTTTTGTCTTATGGACAAAAGTGGGGTTTGTCATGTGGACAAATTCGCACTAGGTTTGTCCACGAGACACAAAATGCTTGTGTTGTGTGGAAAAATGCCCTTGGGCATTTGTCTACAAGACAAACCTTTATTTCCTTAAACGATTTTTGCTATCCCCGGCCAATGGAGCATCAAATCAATCTGATTTGTTAGTATGTCTTTCTCCATAATACAACTTGCCTACTGACTAAATTTGAGCTCATTTGTACTTCGGGAAAGGTCTCCGTTTGATTACCCAAGGTGAACTCCCAATTTTTTAAATTCCTAGAGATCCGGCCTTCGAATCAACCTAATTCTCGAGTATGCTTCTTCTTATGTAATTGTATAATAACCTTCAAAAAATGAGGGTGATCAAAAATCAAGAATTTACTTTATACAAATACTCACAATATTTGACGATTTTCGATTCCAGCGGCTTCCGGTAATTCTCGTAACTCCTCGTCCGGGTGTCCTTTATGCTTCCTTCTTTGACCTATTTCACATATATATATATAATGTATGCATGTATGAATTCTCATTCATGTATACATGTTCATTTTCTTAGAGATCGAGATTCTTGCAAGAGTCGCAAAATGAGGTGTTCATAGGTAAATTATATAATTTTCAAAACCTGAGGGTACTTTGGTGTAATTATGAGAGTTATAGGATTTATGGGATAAATTATGTAATTTTCAAAACTTGAGGATACTTTGGTGTCATTATGAGAGTTATAGGGTTTATAGGTGTAAATTATGTAATTTTTAAAATATAAGGGTACTTTGGTGTAATTATGAGAGTTATAGGGTCTATAAGAGTAATATATGCAATTTTCCAAATCGGAGGGTACTTTAGTGTAATTATGAGAGTTATAGGGTCTACAAAATTAAAAAATGTAATTTTTCAAACCTAATGGTACTTTGGTATTATTATGAGAGTTATAGGGTTTATATGGATAAATTATGTAATTTTCAAAACCTTAGGCTACTTTGGTGTAATTATGAGAGTTATACGGTTTATGGGGGTAGATTATGTAATTTTTAAAACCTGATGGTACTTTGGTGTAATTATGAGAGTTATAGGGTTTATTGGGGTAAATTATTTAATTTTTAAAACTTAAGGGTACTTTGGTGTAATTATGAGAGTTATAGGGTTTATAAGGGTAAATTATGTAATTTTCAAAGCCTGGGGGTACTTTGGTGTAATTATGTGAGTTATAGGGCTTATGGGGGTAAAAAGGGAAATATTTTTAACCTAAGGGGGGGTTTTGGGATATTACGAGGGTTTTTATGAAATTATGTATTTTTATACACTTTTAAGAGTTCTAAAGAGTGCCAAAGGTGAAGGTATGTAACTCCTAAATCGGATATTACTATCGGATAAATTATGGGAATTAATAAAAAATATTGTTTTAAATGGGTGCAGGAAACAACAAGTCAGGAATATAGAAATCAACAGACATGAAGAATATCCTTGTGTAAATAAAAATATCGTTAATACATTCCTAAAAATATGCACATCAATACTAGCATACAGAAAGATATATGTCTACACATGCATATTTTTATGATAAGAAGAATTTTAGAAAGTATACCAGGGATCGACGACGGATCTCATGGGAGACAAGCTCCATGAGAAGCCGAGGACCATCCAGGACATGAGCAGCCTAGGTCACGTCAAGATAGACCACGGCTCAGCCGCAATCCACGCCATCTTCTCCATACTAGTCTAAGCCCTCCCAGTCATCATGGTGAGGGTTGTAGCGCAAAACTTTAGGAGCATCGGTAAACGTGACCTCCTCCGGGTCACCCTCCAAACGATCGGGTTGAGCTGGATCCATATCTGTAACGACCCGGTCCCACCTCAGTACGATATTGTCTGCTCTGGGTAGCGTCCAGCCAGGCCTCAGCCCCGGAATATCTACCCTCACGGCTTTGTTTCTGGGAGTTCACGATCAGCTTCCCAGGGGGTCACCCATCCTAGGATTGCTCTGGTCATCTACTCGCTTAACTTAGGAGTTCTTGTGGGATCCGAAACCAGTGAGCCCCCAAAAGGCCTCGTACTTAATTAGCGACCATATTTTACTTATATGGGTCTCCAAGGATCCCCCATCTTCCGATGTGGGATGCCCCCTTTGAGCTACAATTCCTCCTCCCAATGGAATACTCCTCGCTCGCAGGGCGTTACAATATCAATGTAGGAAACAGGTGGGAGAATATGAGAAAAATCGTAAAGCGGCAGAGCTTTCGGGCTAGGGAAAAGAGATAAATGAGATCTAGAGAAAAAAAGAGAATGAGGTGGAGTGAGCTCAGCACGGGAATTATATACTAGGCCAGTTTGTCGCGCGACAAAAGACCAAGCACCGAAATGTCCTGCTAAAAAAGAGTTTTCTTAACCTTCCACCCAGATTTTAAAAATTTTCTCATCTTGTCTCCTACAAGAGCACTTCCAAAATAGTTTTCTTGACCTTTGTGCAAAAGCACACTCAAGACAAAATTGAAAGCAAGTTTCCAAATAGTTTCTTCAAAATCGCGAAAGCAAATTATCTACAAAGGAATCTCTGGTTCCTATAGAGGACTGAAAACTAGCAATGAGAGTGAGAAAATATCAAAATAAGACGCGAATAAAAAAATTGAAAAAGTATAAAAGAGAAAGATCTCACATGAGCGCCTAAAGCGGGCGAGAGAAATATAAATATATAGTGGCAGGGAGAGCCACACCAAGAGTGACAGCTAGGCTGAACCGGCTAAAGGCTTTGTCTTGGGTGAGTAAGACTCCTGATCAAGCCAAACGGGACAAGAAGCTCTTGGCCAAAAACAGAAAAGAAAGGAAAAGCTTCTCGAACGAGGGAGAAATAAGAACATCGAAAAACAAAAAATGATGTGGGCCCATAACTTCCTCAAAGATAACGAATAATGTCAAAAAGATCAGAGTTTCCTTTCAATAAAATTTTCTTTTCAGCACAAGAGAGAAAAAATAACTTGAAAGCAAGCAAAAGATTGAATCATCATTGTATGTGAGCTATGAAAGTCCAAAAAACTTTTTTTTTTTTTTTTTTTTTTTTTTTCTGAAAACGCCTCTTTTGGAAATAAAATGACATACAAAAAAAGGTTTTTCAAATATTCGCAACGAACAGAAAAATAGCTTAGTATGAATAAACTCCTGGTGAGCTCCTTCCAAAGAACTCTCTCCCTGGTTTCTCATCAAATAACTGAAGTTAGTATAGAGAGCATGTTCCCTTAGCAGATCACACAAAGCCCTCTCTAGAGGCAAATCACAGGCATAAGCCCTCATTCGAGGCAATTTTTGTTATTTTCTTTTACGAAGGAAGTCCTCCCAGAGAGGCAGTGGATCAAAAGGAAGTGATGGAAACTTAATACTAGGATCGGTTAATATTGCGCATAAACCGAACAAAAATTTTACGTAAAACCTTAGTGTAGAATCGGATTTTACCTTAAATATCTTTCTAGTTTGATCTCGTCTCAGCACGAACAGGAGTTGGTGTAGTCGAATCGAGAACATAGGCTAGATGAAACCTTATGATCTTCTATCGTATTCCTTTTATTTTGCTATCTTGTATCGAGTGTGGGCAGAGGTATCACCAAGATTTTCTTTTATTCTCTCTACGGCACAAACCATAAATTCGTCAAAATTCTTGTACTAAGAGAAGAGGCAAGGCCGACGTATATATATGGTTATGATAGGGACCCTAAGGAGAAATAAGTATTTGAATTTACTATGAAAAACTGGAATTCTAATTCAATTATGAATTAATTCTTTCCATAAATTATAATTCACACCATTAAAGAATTATAATTGCACTCTCGTCCTTATCTCAAAATTATTTTTCGAACTCCTTATTATTAAATGCTTAATATTCTCCTCACGTTAAGATTATAGATAACCGTTATTTAAATTAAATTACTGACAATTATATTTAAATGATTTCTTGATCTTTGTGCTTACCAGTTAACTTTTTTGACATATTTGATTAACATATTGACATGATTAAAACTTATAAGCTTTTTAAGGAATTATCATCAATTCTTATATTAGGACATGAATTCCATCAATAATTAATATTTATCATACATATAATGTCTTTGTCCAATTCATAGATCTTATTGATCCATAAATGAATTTCACTCTTAATGAGTCAAAACAACAAACACTATATATATATATATTAGTTTTTTAATATTAAAAGCATAAGCCATCATAATAACAATGGAATTTAAACTATTTTATATAGTCAGTATAAAAGTAATTAACCCAAACTGGTCATGTTCAATACATACAAAGTGTACTAGCACAATGAGTTGAAACTATATTGTTTCCTACAGAACTACTAAAACATGTGCTACAATCATACCGATGATGTCCAATTTCATTTAAAACTGTGAACCACTGAATTTGTATTCCATAAGAACCGATGATATGATCCTCTGTTTGTAAGCTAAACTCTACACACAAAATTATCTACTATATGGAATAAAAGACACACATGCTCAGTATATAAACAAATAATATAATGCAACAATTGCCCATAAAGATTCTCATTAAAATAGCAAAACCAAGTCTATATAACATATCAAAATCAATAATAATAAAATCATAACTTTTAGTATATCACTCTAACAGGAAGTCCTCCCAGAGAGGCAGTGGAGCAAATAAAGTCCTCCCAGAAAGGTGGTGGAGCAAATAAAGTCCTCTTCGGAGGCAACGTAAGTTCTTTCTACGGGTGCAAGCCCTCTCTGGAGGCAAACCAATCACAAAGCCCTCTTCGGATGCACTTGCAAACGCTTCTGCATGCATACACTCTCTTAGAGTTCTTGCGGGAGTCATGGATCATTATCTATTTCAGTCGCCTCAATTCCTTGCAAGTTAGGAGGTTGAGTCGAGAGGGTTTGTAGATACCCCAATCCGTGATCCCACAAGAACCATAAAAACTATCGAAAAAACACCTTTTGAAGTCCAGGGCTCACCCACACACTATAAACTATTTCGGGGAAGTTTGTTGTCTAAACAAATCTGTTTCTAAAAGGGTTTGTCGTACGATAAATCAGTTTATAGCATGACAAACCTCCATTTATCGCGCGACAAGTTTTCCAAACAGACCAATTACTTTCTAACACATCATTTTATTAGAAACATCACTTCAGCCGTATGCCGCGCGACATATGGCCATTTGTCACACGACATTTCCATCTTCTTGGGGAATGTCGCGCGACAAACCCTCCCCAAGGGTTTAAGGACAGCAACCTTGCTTTCAAAAGTGCTATTATTCTTTCTAATTTTATGATTTTTTCAAATATCATGGAGGTCAAATTATAGTCTCGTCAAATTCTTGAGGAATTCCAGAGTCCTTTCTCAACAACCGACGAGTTATATTTTGGAGTTGAATTCTCGAAAATATCTAAAGAAGAAAAACCAATATCCATCAGAGTATCTTTGGTCGCATTATATTTTCTCTCTTTCTTTCTTATATATCGTCAGGAAGGTAATTAAAGTCTCTTCTAGTAATTAAGTTATATATATTTGTCTACTTGTTTTATCATAATCATCCTTAGGAGTAAAATTGTTATATCTGTTGTTCTGTTCACTTTCTTATTGGATAAACTTATTGTCAAGTTATTGATAATTTACCATTTTCAATCAAAACCTCTTTTTAAAACCCTGATAAAATCATTTGCAAAACCAGAAGAAGTAAGGCCATTTATTATCCGGATAAAACCAAGTTTTCAAAACCCGAATTTATAAAGTTTACTTAGGAATTAAACTCAGATAATTATGTCTCCCATATTGACTGTAATGTGCCTGATACACTATCCTCAAGAGTTAAATTTCATATCAAATCAATTTCGATAAGATCCGATATTTTTTAAATTAACCAAACGAGAAAATTGATATTGTTATCTAAGGAAACGATATCGGCTCACTCTCATTTCAAAATAGATAAGATAAACTTTTGTCACTAGTAATCAGACTTTGACAAAACCAAAACATCGAATACAAGGTTTTCATCTCTTTCCCTGTTCTTCCCAAAATCAGGTTTTCGTGATATATTTCCAGAAAGTGGTAGAATATTAGTAAAAGCATTTAAGTTTCCTAACATAGAATAAACATATAAGACCATCAGAGACTGAAAGAGCGAAACGAGTGCTTAACACCTTCCCAATAAGTAATATAGTTCTCGAACCCTATAGAATCATAGTTTCGTATACCAACATGTAAGGAAAAGGCTTATATATAGCCTTTCCCTTTACACCCCTCTTTTGTCCATTTTTTTGTAAAACGCACTGGCAACTCTAAAATGAACCCTCCTGCATCTAGAATAGGATATAGGGACACACTATAGAAATTATTCACACATAAAAGCAAATGAAATAATGGAATCCTTTCCAACATTTCAAACTCCCAACTAGAGGTTGAGACTCGGGGGTTGCATTTGCGGATTCTCACAACATGATTGTACAAAAGAGGTTTTAATCCTCGCCTGTTGGATTATTAATTATACATACTCCACATGACGGATTTTTTAAAATGACTTTCTTTCAATAAAATTTTAAGTGAAAGTAACTTTTCACCAGTCATCTGTATGCAATACCATAATTAACCGAATCCCGAAGGTCTAAATATTTTAACGGGATTTGAGGGCGTCACAACTTTTATTTGTTGACAATGAATGGATCCAAATTTAAAGTTAGAATTATAAAGGCCCAGCTAATATAGGATTAAAAGTTATACATTATTCGAACTATTATTTATATGTTTATTTTTTTTAGTCTTTCTAATATAACTATAACATTTCACACCGGTTCACTATTGATTGATTCTCCAAATGTTGTTAAATACGTATTAATTATTTTTATAAAAAAAAATTATTCTTTCTGTCACTTCTTTCTTTTGGGTTTTTTATATTTTATGTTTCATTTTTTTTAATCTTTAAAAAAGATATATTTTTTAATGTAAATAAGACTTTCGTTAATAAACTATACTGAATTTTTAATGTAAATTGTATCTTAAGTAAACTTGTATAAACTGTTTTGAGATGTGGAGTGACTTTTCTGTACAATTAAATGTGGACGTGATTATCCATAACGGTTTTAACTCTCACGTGTTGGATTATTGATTATACAGACTCCACATGATGGATTTTCAAAATGAGGCTTTAACATAAAATGAGACTTTAACATATGACTTTCTTTCGATAAAATTTTAATTTGTAGTAGTTTTTCACCCGTTGTCTGCGTACAACACCATAATTAACTGTGTCCCAGAGGTCTAAACATTTTAAAAGGATCCGGGGCGTCACAACCCTTATTTGTTGACAATGAAATGGCCCAAATTTAAAGTTAGAATTATAAAGGCCCAGCTAATATAAGATTAGAAATTCTAAATTGGTCAAGCTATTATTTTATGTCAATTTTTTTAATTTGTCTAATATAACTATAACATGTCGCACTAGTTCATTATTAATTGATTCTACTGTAGGGAATTAGGGCAGTAATCATGCATCGCATACACTAATTTACGCACTAATCTTAAACCCTAGGATTTATGATGTTCAATAAAATCGACAGAAGACATACCTTATGTGTGATTTGATGTTACTAAAACGAACCGGATGGATCGAATCCTTCTGTTGTTGTCGTCCTTAGCGTAGAAATTACGACGCCTCTACGGTATGCACACACGAACGGGATGAGATCCTTGCTTGGTGTACTAGCGCCTTCTAGGGTTCTCTCTCTGGCCTCTCTGAGTTTCCTTGACGGCCAAGATGAATAAAGGTTCCCTTTTATAAGAGAACTCTAGTGAGAACCCTAAGCAACAAACGAACTGGGCCCAAGTCCAACTTGGCCCGTTTTAATTCGTTTTGATCCAACTCGTTTTGGTGTGCGACCCTGTAGGTTTTACACTCTTTGGCAGTATAAATAAAAGCCCATTTTATTATACGAATAGTAAGCGGTCTCTAGTAAAACATTACTATTATCCAAAGGGTATAAAGGTCAAAAACGACACAACCTTAAATTGATATTCCAAATATTAACTCCTTTTGTCAATCGATATCTAGATTGAACACAAGATTAGGCAAGTGTCATTCTTGTATAGTTCAATCTTATTTCTTGATATCTAAGTATAATTAATCTAAAACAAATGACATCTCATTTGTGCATGGCCATGCTTATATTAATTACACTTATCAAGGGGCCCAACGATATCTCTCTCAATATACGAGAGTGACAAATCCCATCTTGATCAACCACATACCTCTACATAGTTCATAGTATACTCGGTCATCATCTTTATAATTACTCGATCAAGAGCAACGTTTGATAATGCCTGACATGCTAATCCCTATGTTGGTAACCATGGCGATATCAGGTCTAAGGATAATACGATATCACAAATGGGGAACATCACTGATGACATTATGTAACACTCCTCGCAGTGTCCCCAAAGCGGGTCAGTTCAATACCTTGTTCCCTAACAAGTATCAGTATGTTCAGCTTGATATTTCCATATCCATGACTTGTGGAACATAATCATCAGCTGACCCATACTCTAATCATTATATCAATGTGATCCTAGGTTATTGACATATGATTAGGGACATCTAAATAATATTATTATAACATTACTAGCATCCCACAATCAAGTCACGTACTTGATGAACTAGTATTAATATATATTATTTACAAGAGAATATAAAGTATAATAAATAAACTTTATAAATAACAATAAGCATAAAATATCCAAGTACAAATCATAATCTATGAAAAGTCCTAGGACATATCTCTTTCATCTACAAATGTTGTTGAATACTTATTAAATTTTTTTGGCGGTGATGCATACACCCCCCAAAATACTTTGTAACACATACTCCCATTTTTCATACAATCTTTGATAACCGAATAAGTATTGAGTATAAACTTGACAATGCCTTACTCAGTTATCAAGGACCAAATATACACGTTCATACTCGGCTCTCAAGAACCGAGTAACAGACACCTTACTCAGTTACGAATGATTGAATGAAAGCGGGAGTATTACCAAATATTTTATGAAGTGTATATATCTCCACCCCTCTTTTTTTAAGAAAAAAAAAATATTCTTTCTCTCTTCTTTCTAGCTTTCGGATTTATTAAATTTTATGTCTTTTTTTTAATGTTTCATTTTTTAAAATTTTTAAAAGAAGATACATTATTTATTTTTGATATAATTGTTTATATTATTAACTTAAAAAAATGACTCATTTTAAATTTTCACACAGAACTATCTATATCTTAAGACTGACCTTGATAAGGAGCACGCGTGTGATTTGAACCCATGATATTGAAATTGTAAAATACTAATATTATACACATTAAAAAAAATAAGAATGTACACGCATTGCGTGTCCTTCCGTATTCTGGTTAGTATTTAAAGGATCTAACACGATGTGAGTCATTAAGAGCTTTCTAGAGAGACTTGACATGTTACATTTAGCTGTCCCAAGTAGTACATAGTTAAGATGTGTGGTGGAGATCAACTCTTGGGTCAAGAATTCTCTTATTATTATTGATGTGGGCTCTTTGTCTTTCTATGTTTGTTTTAAGTAACAAATAGTTTGCCAAGTTTCTTGGTTCAATGGAATAAGATTTACCTAGAATAATTTTGAGCTTGATTTAGTGTTTTCAAAGTCGATTTTTGGAATTATTAAAATAATGTTTGACCAGCAACAAATACACATCATGAGTGAAAATTAGTAAAAGTACGTAAAAGTTGACATGAACACTCCATGGAATAACCTTAAAAAAATAATAAGCAACCAGTAGCCGTAAACATCATACACTCAACTGTCCAAGTGGTATAGAGTGGAAATGTGTGGTGGAGATTAAATCCTAGGTCTAGAATTCTCTTATTATTAGTGATGTGGGTTTTGTCTTTCTATGTTTGGTTAAGTAAATAAAAGCCAACCAAGTTTCTTGGTTAAGTGGTATAAAGTTGTTATTGAAATAATTTTGAGATCGATTTAGAGTTCTTAACGTTGATTCCCAGTATTATTAAGATGTTTGGCTAATGACAATCACAAACTACAAGTGCAAATTACTAGAAGTGCACAAAAACTAGTTAAAACACTCCATAAAATAACCATCGAAAATTGAGGTATGATTAACATAGTTGGTTTGGGTAATTTCTAAACACTAGGATGGGTATCCTAGTGGTCAGGTTCAACATGCTACTTATACCTTGCATTACACTATTTTCATATATGGAATTCTACTATTATATAAAACCTTATTTTTGTATAAAACTTATATAGTTATCATTGAGCCCAATTTTGGCTTAGTCCCATTTTCTAACAGTCTTGCAGGATAAGCTTCGTGGGTGGCGTGCAGTATTTCTCCCTAGAAGCATCTGATGACTTGGATCATTTGTAGTCCTTATGTTAAGGACTAAAGATGTATACTTTTTTGAGACTTATAAAATCTATGTAATGTAAATAAGACATTCGTTAATAAATTGGATTGAATTTCTGATGTAAATTGTATTTCAAGTAAACTTGTATAAACTATTTTGGAGATGTTGAGTGGCTTTTCTATACAATTAAATGTGGACGTGATTGTACAAAAGCTGTTTAAATTCTCACCCGTTGGATTATTGATTATACAGACTCCACATGACGGATTTTTCAAAATAAGGCTTTAACATAGGACTTTCTTTCAATAAAATTTTAATTTATATATAGTAAATTTTTACCCGCTGCCTGCATACGGTACCATGATTAACCAGGTTTTGGAGGTGTACACCTCTTAACGGGATTTAGAGTGTCACAACATTTATCTGTTGACAATGAAAGGAGCCAAATTTAAAGTTATAATTATAAGGGCCTAGCTAATATAAGATTAAAAGTTATACATTAGTCGAACTATTATTTATATGCCTATTTTTTTTAATCTTTCTAATATACCTATAACATTTCGCACCAGTTCACTATTGATTGATAATCCAAATGTTGTTAAATACTTATTAATTCTTTTCTTTCTTTTTTTTCAGAAAAAAATTTATTCTTTCTATCTCTTCTTTCTTTTGGGTTTATTATATTTTATGTCTTTTTTATGTTTCATTTTTTTAATCTTTAAAAAAATATATAATTTTTAATGTAAATAAGACTTTTGTTAATAAACTGGACTGGATTTTTAATATAAATTGAATCTCAAGTAAACTTGAATAAACTATTTTGAGACGTGGAGTGACTTTTTTTTACAATTAAATGTGGATGTAATTGTAAGAAAACAGTTTTAATTATTGCATGGTGGATTATTAATTATACAGATTCCACATGACGGGTTTTTCAAAATGAAGCTTTAACATAAAATGAGGTTTTAACGTGTGACTTTCTTTCAATAAAATTTTAATTTATAGTAACTTTTCACATAACGTTTGCGTACGACACCATGATTAACTCTACTCAGGAGGTCTGAACTTCTTGACGAAATTCGAAGTGTTACAACCTTTGTGTGTTGATAATGAAAGAGCCCAAATTTAAAGTTAGAATTATAAAGGTCCAATTAATATAAGATTAGAAGTTCTACATTGGTCAAGCTATTATTTTATGCCTATTTTTTTTTTAAGCTTTCTAATATAACCATAATATTTCGCACTAGTTCACTATTAATTGATTTTCCAAATGTTGTTGAATACCTATTAATTTTTTTAAGAAAAATTTCTCTCTCTCTCCCCCTTTTTTTTGGGTTTATTATATTTTATGTCTTTTTATGTTACATTAACAAAAGATATAATTTTTTTAATTACATAATTAAATAAAAAATATAAATTATTTTAAATTTTTACCCAAAACCCTCTAAATTTTAAAATTAACCTTGATAAGGAGCACGCGTGTGATTTGAACCCATTATATTAAAATTAAAAAACACTAAACATTATACACTTAAAAAAAAGTTAAACGTGTATACACATCCCGTGTCTTTTGTGTTTGGTTATTATTTAAAGGATCTGACATGATGCGAATCATTAAGAACTTTTTAGAGGGACTTGACATGTTACACTCAACTGTCCCAAGTAGTACAAAGTGGAGATGAGTGGTGGAGATCAAATGCGGGGTCTAGAATTCTCTTATTATTATTGATGTGGGCTCTTTGTCCTTCTATGTTTGTTTTAAGTTAATAAATAGCTTACCTAGTCTTTTCTCTCAATGATATAAAATTATTATTGGAATAATTTTAGACGAATGTTATTTATATTTTATAAAATATTTGATAATATTTTGTTTTTTATTGACACAATAATAAGTGACTGAATTTATATTACTCGCCTGATAACAAGTAAGTAAAAAATTTCAATGTTTTATTCGTTTATCATCGAGTGAGTAACATGTACTTGCTCGTTTATCATCGAACGAGTAACATATACTTTTACACTTGTCACTAGACGAATGAAATATAGAGTACAACTAAATATTTGATGGGGTGCAAATAGCGGTCACCTAATTTTGTGCTTGATTTAATGTTTTCAAAGTCGATTTTTAGCATTATTAAAATAATATTTAGCCAACAATAACTATGCATCATGAGTGAAAATTAGCAAAAGTATATAAAAATTAGCCAAGACACCTTAGAAAAAAACCCTCAAAACAAAACAAAACAAAATAATAATAATAATAAGTGACCAGCAGCCGTAAACATCATACACTCCACTGTGCAAGTAGTACAGAGTGGAGATGTGTGGTGGAGATCAAATCCTAGGTCTAGAAATCTCTCATTACTAGTGATGTGGGCTCTGCATTCTATATTTGGTTAAGTAAATAAAAGCAAACCAAGTTTCTTAATTTAGTGATATATAATATTATTATTGAAGTAATTTTAAGATCGGATTAGTATTCTTAACGCCAATTCCTAATATTATTAACGATAGTCATACGCTACAAATATAAATTAATTAAAATACGCAAAAATTAGTTCAAACACTTCATAAAATAACCATTAAACCCAACAACAACCAAAAAAACAAAAAAGGGTAACTAGTAGCTGTAAGCATCATATTGATGGTCCAAATTAAATTATTATAACAAAGAAAAAAAAAAGTGTGCCCCACCATCCATAAAAGCATGTGGTTTATTAGTAGTACACGTGACACAGCCCCCACTTTTCCTCCAAAACCTTTCCGGTGCTAATAAAAATGGGCTGGCCTACCAATTGCAAAGGGGGTAGTTGTGATTCTCATGTTTGTTTGTTTGTTATTTATTTTTTATTTTTTTCTAGTTCATATGTTACTATTTTATAAAAAGTAATAAAAGAAATAGACTTCTAAAAATATTTTTGATGTAATAATTAAAATAACTTTTAATTATCTATTTAATAAATAGTTAAAGTTGATAATGTAAAACTCTTCAATAGTTATTTTTTTTTAATAATTAAATTTGTAAAGTCTATTATATTGATTAGTCATAAACTGATCAATTTCAATTAAAAAAATTAAGAGAGAAAGATTATATAAATTTGAAAAAAAAAATATCTTTTAATCAATAGAATTAGTGGGTCATTTCTTTTAATTATTGAAAAATGTTGTTTATTTTGATTGTAAAAAGGGTAGATTTTGTTATTGGTTAAAGAATTGTTAAATTTTGACGATGCTACTGTGGTAATGTTTTTAGACAACTTTATCAAAATTGATTATAATTCCTATTTTGATTAGACCATACTCTAAATCTTTTTTTTAACTATAAGGACAAAAAGTTTCTCAAACTTTTCAAACCTCCACGGTGACTTGAATTTAAGAATGTTTCAAATTCGAATGTGTGTCTCCTCCAACTGAACTAACCCACTTCTTTAAAGTTTTATATTATTTTTACACACCACGTATGTGGACTTGTATATATCTAATTTGTAAAAGAAAATTTAATAATAATAAAAGATCGAAATTTGCCCACATAATTAAAATAGGTCGTAAGAGAGAACAACGATTTGAATCCCCTATCCATAAATGCTCTTGTTTCAAACGCTTATTCTTTTATTAAGAAAAAAAAAAGTTCAAGCGGAGAGAATAATTTTATGTTTAACTTCTTAAAAAAGAAATTATAAATTTTTAGTCTTTTTCAGACTTTCTATTAAGTAGGTAGTAGGTAAGAAGATGCCGACATCTATTCATTTATTTTGTCTTTCAGTTTACCGAATATGCTTTTATTTATTTGCTTTTTTAATGACTTTTTAACCGCTTGAAGAGCATTTAACCACCGGACTATTTTTTATTAGGGTAGTGTTAATATGTATTTTAAAAACGGGCAGCTATTATTATATTAGGTAACGTTATATTTAATTTATTGGTTTTATTGTATTAAGTATGTATATATTATTTTTGTATAATACAGTCGAGTTATTGTTAAAAACAAAAAAAAAATACAGTAGTTTGGCCTCATAGGATTGAGGTAATGTGCACATATTCAGTGTAGTTTGACTAAGTATGTGCATATTACCTCGGTTCTATAGAACCAAATAAGTGGAGTGTTAAAGAGTATTTTAGTGTATGTAATTAACACTGCATTTACAAATATGTTAAATTTGCTTTAAATAAAAAGAATTAGATCTTATATAAAAATCAATATATTATTAAATGTATGTTGGACTATTGTTCTTTTTATATTTAGGAGTTATTATGTGCCCTTAGGACACACGTTAAAACTATCATTTTTATTATTGTTAAAAGTTTTTTACTCAAATTATATTAGATTTTTGCACACACGCAATTCGTGTATTATATAAATATAAGTAAAAGGAGTTAAGAAGGTAGTAACTGAAGCAGTTATTGAAAGAGTTATTAGTAAGGGTTCAATCCCTTCACTTATGCTGATATTTAATTTATTTATTTTTTTTGTGAAATTAAAGTATGTTAAAAGATCAGTTTGATTAATTTAGAGATTAGTTGTTGCGTGACGTTTCTCCTATTAATTAATGATATTGTCACCGTTATTTATCTCCAAAATGTTATTGATTTGTAGAGATTATCTTCTAGTCTAAGTTGCAAGAAGCTTCTGCATGACATGAATGTGACACAAATTTAATAAAATTAAGTGACGTTTTCTTAACAGCAACCTAAAAATGTACCCCCGAACCTAAATAATAAATAGGTCTAAATGTTAGACACGAATAACTTGGCATCAATACAAATAATTGACTAGGAAAAGTGCTTGAACGAGATTGGTACTTTCTAGTATGATATTAGGTTCTTTCTTGAGACAGCGAGGTGCACTTTGGTTTGTAATAAAGTAGCACATAGTATTGTTAGGTGTGCTTTTTAATGGTAGAATTTCGGAGAATTGGGAGTCATTGGTCCCAGATTGGTTATGAGATCTTGTAATGTTGATTTGATTAATGTTATTTAGTTGTCTCGAGTGAATGACTGTTTCCAAAAAAATATATGTATTGTGAAAAGTATATTAATTTCATTAAAATTAAGAGTATTTGTTTCTCTTATTTTCTTGTTTTTACACAAATAGTATTTGTTTGGTTCGAGCTTTTTTTTTTTTTGTAAAATCCAAAATGATAATTTTACATAGATAGTTTGAATTTCACAAACTTAGGTTTTGATCACTTGATATGAATTGCAAGAAACTTTACCAATTTAATATTACTAAAAAAAACAAAAACACAAATTATATGTATCCACAATTATATGTAATACTTGACATTGAATTTATAAACTTTATGTGAAAAAACTTATTTTGTATTTGTTTACGTAAATAAATATACGAATTTTGTTCAAATATGTACTTTGTTTAAATATGTATCCACCAATTTTTTTTTTAAAAAAAGAAAACACATATTCGATGACTCGTTAGGGATAACAAATTAACCCAATCCGACCTTAATGAGATGACAAAACGGGTTCAAATTTAAGTATTTCATAAAAGGGGGCAAATTCAAGTTTTTCAATTAAAAACATCTCAATCCGGTCGGGTCGAATATATCATTTGGTATCTTGAGTTCGGTTTTAGCAAAAACCCCTACATGCGCTTGACGGTTAAATAGGTTGTGTTAAAAGTTTTATGATGTTCAGGTATTTTTTGCTCAATCTCTCTATTTTTTAATTGTTATTTTTTTTACGTTGCCGTGCCATTTGGCACGGGCAATACTTTGTTCCTAAAATTTTAATTATTAACATATGGTACCATTGGTAGTAACATTAGTTTACAAACGTAATGTGTTTTTTTAAAAATATAAAATTATTTATGTTTCTAAAAGATTAAATAAAAACATATATCTTTTTATATTTTTAAACTAAATGAAGAATTAGGTTGGACTGGATTTGATACAAATAACTTGTGTAAAGTGATTTGAATATAAGTTACAAGAACAAAAAATATGTTTAAAGAGAGAAAAATGGGTTAGAAACTTAGAATAGCTTTTCTTTAATTTATTCATTTTTACACATAATTTTATAATCATAATGAATCTTATTTTATAGGTATAGATAATTAGATTTCAAATATGTAAATTTTAAAGACAATGTATTTTAAATTTTAAAAATAAGTTAATGAGAGAGAAAACTGATAGAGAAGAGAGTATATTGGTGGAATAAGAAAAAAAAATGTTGACTTTATTGATTTGATGTTTTGAAAACAAATCTAATGGCCCAAAATTTATCTTATTTATTGTAATTAAATGTGAGTTATTTATTTGATAAATTGAAAATGTAATGTTTATTTCCCTTATCATATACATTAAATAAGATATTTATTCCACGGCTGTCACGTTTGTTCATCTATAATATTTTATTTTGAATTATTAAAAGCTTTCTTTTGGGTATTTTACGTAATTAAATTACGTAAGCAAAATTTTTATATTAATTATGAACATGTTAATAGAGTATTTGACGAGAAGGACTTTGTTAACCCTTTTTAAAGAGGGTCATGGTAATCTTTGTATTTGATTGAGGAATGTAATAAAATAATAATAAAATAATTTGATGAGCCTTATACTTTTTATTGCATCCACCAATCAAATATAAGGGTTACCGTGACCCTCTTTATAAGAAGGTTAACAAAATTTTACTCGTATTGGACACACGTCTAAGCGTCTGTAAAATGTCGGTGTCTAACACAAACATGACGTGCACAAGTATAACTCTCCTAGTATATGAATGAAGCTTGGAGAACCAAATTGCTTTAATTAGTAATTGCTGGGAGTGGTCCCTTGGCCCCATAAATGATGTGATCAGGGCTTCTGCCCCAATGAATGTGATTTTATTTTCCTTTCTTTCTTTCTTCTTCTTCTTCATCATCATCATCTTTAAACATGAACAAGAGCAAAATAATATTTAAAAATGAAAACAGTGAGCCACACATACAAGAGTAACCTTTTATATCGACTGTTACTTGAAAGAAACCCTGAAATTGAAGTCCAAAGTAAACAAACCGCGTTGAAACTATGTTAATAAGGGTTTAGGCTTCCAATGAAAGATTCGAACCTGCGTTGAAACTATGTTGATAAGGGTTTAGGCTTCCAATGAAAGATTCGAGCCTGCATCTTATCGCCTCTGTTGGCCGAAAAGGCAATGTTTGTTCTTAATTTTAAGTTGGGGATTTGTCATTGCGTTGAATGAAATACTATTTCTCTGTCAAATAAAGAGTACAATTTTTTTTTGTTTTACAAAAAGTTCATTTCAAAATTTGCTCTTCGAAAAGAACAAAACTTATTTACTACAGTATAACACCTCCATCATTCAACAATGCGATGGAATCCGTCATCCCTTTGGATAAAATACTATTTTCGTGTTGAATCAAGAGTACAATTTTGTTGTTCCAAGAAAAGTTCCATTTCAACAGTTGCACTTCAAAAAGAAGAATAAAACTTATTTACTAGAATATAACACCATCTTTCGACAATGGACAGAATCCGTAACTACAATTATTTCATATCTAGTGTATATATAAATTACATTTAAGTCCAAAACCAAAACCAATAAAAAAAATACACAAGAAAGGGAAAAAAGAATCAAGGGATCTTAACAAAACACCCAGCAATCAGCAGTGTCTTCCTCTGCTTATGCATCTCTCTACAACAAACACTTTCTTTCTTCTTTAGTTCCCCAGTAACTTTGGCCTTAGCAAAAGTATAATTTACGCAACGATTTTGTTTCGTCTACTTCAATTCGCAAGCGTTAAGATAAAAGAATTTTAACTTGAAATTATTACCATACGTCGCGCAGATACCTCCCACTCATCTGCAAATTCTTCACCATTGCCTCCGCTTTCGAGCTGTCTAGAGATCCCTGTAATCATAATTAGCGCAGTTTATTAGTTTAATTTAGTCCTTCCAAATTTTTTTTTCAAAAAATGTTTGTATATATGTATATAATAGGCGAAACACGTGATAAAAAAATAATAATTAAAAGCATTGATTTGATTTGGTTGTGGTAATGTTATCTTAAGTGGCCAGCTTTGTAATCTCAAAAGCTCCACTGCCCAAAAAATAAAGTTGGTAATCAATGATTTTCCTTAAAAATCTCCACCCACCACCACCCACCAACTAAATTGATTTTTTATGCTCTCCTGACCAAAATAGTTGGGGTTTGGGCGGAAAGGATTATTTTCCCCCCTTTTTAGGGGGGCGCGCACGGCCAGGGGGTGGGGGGTTGGGGGTTTGAGGCACCCAACTTAAGAGTTCACTTCCCGCATAATAAACATACCAAAACAAATAGGAAACATATCTACTCTAAACTATTGAGTAGGATGAAATTTCGTCATTATTAGACAACGTAGAAGTCAAAACATTAACCCGTATACAGTAGGACAAATACGGGAGGTCCCCCACCCCCCAACAAAATAGGACTGTCCTGGTGCACATGGTTTGTTGGTTCCAGTTTGTAATTTTATTATCAACTAAGGTAGCTAAAATGATGTATCACAGAGTACATTGGTCAGTATGTGAAGTCTGTCTGAAACATCGACCGATGCACTTTTTTGACACGTCGTTTGATGTGATAACTCGCTAATTTGGTACACCTATCATTAATCTAGCTAAAAATCTTGGTTGAGACGCGAAAACAGCTTTAGGCTCAAAATGATTTAACAATCTTTAAACCCCTAAATTATTGTGAAGACTATTTAATCATATAATATTATTGGACATATTGGCCTACAAGTAGGGCCCAGTTTAGAATAGAAAGCAGAACTAAGGTTTCTTCTTAACCATATAAAAAATTGAGAGGAGAGTAGCTCCACCTATTCAACAACCAACCAGAATTTATGATAAGTAGGTGGAAAGTGAACACCACACATTGTATCTTACTCAAAATGATTTTGAACCTCACATTTTTAAATTAATTTTGATAAAAATAATAGTGTTGAACAACAAACTTTTTGTACAAAACAATTTAAGAACCAATCAAATCAACGTAAAGGCGGACGACACATTAAATGTCTGCCCCACTAATTCATTTGAATGGTGTTATATTAGTTTGTACAAAAAATTTGAAAAAAAATTAACCAGGCGACAAGCGCAACATTTTCATTAAAATAAAGATAGTAGTACCTGCTCTTGTGCAATGGTGTGGAGAGTTCTGTGGACATCTCTGGCCATGCCTTTGGCATCACCACAAACATAAACATATGCTCCCTCTGAAATCAACTTCCATAGATCTGCAGCCTGTTCATGCACACACACAAATTAATTGTTTAGTGTCTCAAATTACATACCAAAATCTATCTTTTTTTTCGGGAATTACAAGTATGCCCTTGTTCGATAATTATTTGACATGACCCCCGACATTTGGGGAATCCCTAAGGATTATGGGAAACTGAGGTATGTTTGATTACAAAGTCGAAAATTGATTGGGAAATTAATCATATTCTACGAAAAGTTTGAAAAATAGGCGAATGATTTGGAGAGGTGTTTTTCATCTTTTCCTTATTTTTCATTGAAATTTCTCTCACCCACGACTAAAAGAATTGAATTCCATATTCTAAGTGGCAATGTGATTTAGACAATCAAATAAGGGGCATAGTAAAAGAATAAAACATCGCAATCTAATAAAATATAATTTACTGTTAAACGAGTAATCTTACTCTCTCAGCCATCTTGTGTTGCACATATTGCTTAGTGGGTCCCTCACGCGAAAATGCAACAATCAGCTCAGAAATTGCACCCTTTTCAACAAAGTTGTTTAGCTCATCCTCATATATAAAATCCTGTGATTATAGAACAAAAGCGAATTAGAATTAGAATTTTCATAGTTGCTATATTACTCTCGGATCAATATTGAAAAGAATTTATTGAATGAATCACTTACAATTTTCCTGTTCCTACATCCAAAGAATAACATTGCGGGTCCCATCTCAGCTCCATCTTCCTTCAGAGCTAATCGTTCCTATATTCATACAAACATAACACCATTTAAATTTACGAACCTAGCGAAATACGGATTAAATGAAGGGCTTTTTAGACTTTGCCCCCATTCTTAATGCAAAATTAGATTACCCTCTTATCTTCATATTCATTAGACACTGCCCCCTTGGCACACAATGGAATCTCAAAGATTTACGTAAAAATGGGGGCAATGTCTTTGACCCCTTGTTTTATACAATTCTTTGAGATTCAAATACATGCAGGGCCAAAGTCACAATTATGGGAACGTAAGTCTAATTTTGCATAATGAATGAACAAATATTGGGCGTGTTGGTTAAAACCTGAAGGAAACCCCTAAAAGGAGCCAATCCGGTTCCAGGACCAATCATGATAATAGGCACTTTAGTATCAGTAGGAAGTCTGAAGTTCGACTGCCTAACAAATACGGGTGCAAAGCTGCAATCATGGCTTTCCTCCAAAGGCACAGCATTCTGAAAAGGGAGGAAAACAGTACAAATCATGAGATATGATAGATGTACACATCAAATTTATATGGGGAGTCGTCATTGGTGAATAAATACAAACTTTCTTGATCAAAAGTCAAAATATATAAATATGGACAAATTAAGAAAATCTAGATGAGTCCCTAATCCCTAGAATTCTAAAAATACTAATATTTGACTCCTCGGGGAATCTGAAAAAAATGACATATTTCATCCAATGTAAAATCAAGAAGAAATTGGTAATTCACCATTTAACATAATTGTTGCTTTTCTGAGCAAAGAACAAATCATTTGTCAACTTTAGTGAGCAGGATAAAGATAAACGAGAAATACCTTCATCCATGTCGAACACACTCCTTTGTGAACTCTTCCGGTAGGTGTTTTCTCATAAACTAACGCACAAGTAACATGAATTCTTGAGGGTGCCATTCTGCAGGAATGTAATGGCAGATGGTCAATCTTTGCAAAGCATATATAGAAAGAGAACAATGAGGTTAATGGAATTTCCTTTTTGTAATCAAACGCGGAAAAATTATGACTAAAATGACAAAATAAAAGAGTAGGGTAATGCTCTCTATTCACCTTGGGGATGAAGAGATGGAATAGTATCTGGGCTGCAAGCGAGGGGCAACCGATGCAAAGAAAACACCAAGTGGTGGCTTCACTGAAGGGAATTCTGCCATCACCTCGAGAAGACTCCTTTGACTTGCAATTACCCACTGTGCATATTCATCCTAATAAAGAAAAGATAAAATTTATGTTAGAAGCAACATAACTCAGTTTTTAACGTGAACAATTGCGAAAGTAATTCAAACCTTTCCAGCAGGTGATGCAAGATATTTCAATCGATCAGCTTCAGTCGGATCAGAAGCATGAGCCGCAAGAGCAAGTAGAGCAGACTGAAACATATTTATAAATTCACGCAATTAAAAATTGGAGTTCAATGAAAATTTTGGTGAAAAACAAACAGAATAAAAAATAAAATATCAACCTTTTTGGGAGAACTCATAAGATCGGCATATTTGGCTAATGCAGTCCTTAAGGTGCATGGTGGGAAGGGAGGTGGCAAAGAGCTTCCGCTAATTGGTGTTCCGTCCTCTTTATCAGTGTGAACGGAGAAATAAGTAGTGGGTGGTAAACCTAACAATCTTTCAGCCTCATCCACAGTTTCACTGAGATTCTCACAGTATACACCAACATGATCACCAGTTTCATAACTGCAACGGATAAATTTAATTGAATTAATATGGGGCACAGTCAACTAATCAGCTGCAACTAAGTTATTCGTAAACCAAGACAGCATAGCAAAATGAGTTAGAGGGCAACTTACGCTAGTCCAGTGCGAGAAATGTCAAATTCCAGATGAGTGCAAGAGCGGTCGGATTCAGGAGTGTGAAGCTCCCTCTTCACCGCCACATTAGCTCTTCAAGAAGACAAAAGAACAAAAGTAAGGTCTTAAAGTGAGGACGCATCACTAAATTTGAGAGGGACCTATTTTCTGTTTGACAATGACAATCTTGTACAAGACGACAATGATGATGACAATGGTGTTCATAATACTACGTTAAATTACTAATATATATATAGAGAGAGTTAACAAAAGAACCAGGTTCAAGAACTTTTTGTTACCTGCAAGGGTGTTGAGCATCAGGGACAGAATGACCATTTGATTTGATCATGCTCTCATCCAGTAAAGATGCATCCACATCATCGTGAAATACGACACGGTATTCTAAAACAGCAGCAGTGTAAGGAGTAGCAACGGCTGTATCATCGTCATCCCGAAGCAACTGATCCAACTCAGGCCACACTAACTCTCGCCTACATTATCAACAGAGAATAAAAAGGTAAGGATTCTAACATCAAAAGTTTTAAGCAACAGAAATGAGAGGATTAAATGTTGCTATATACCATGCAGCAAAGTCATCTTCAATGCATTGATCATCATCTCCAAGCCCCAATGTAACAAGGCGCTTCCCTCCTGCAAATGGTGAAAAAAATTATATTACTACAATGTGATTTGTTTTTGCTCAAGAAAAAATAGTAGAGTAATAGAATTGCATGAATGAATGCTAATTCTTGAACTAAACTTGGCGAACTACAATGGTACATTTCAACTCAACCAATTGCATCAGTTAAAAATGTACAGAAATTTTGCTATGTAAAACGCGTATCATACTAATGTATTATTATCAAGCATCTTTTTAAGTCCATAAAAGTTCAACTGAGAAATATAAAATGCTAAAGACACGTACCCTGCTCAGCAAGAGTCTGATCCACCACCTTTGCAATCTAAAATAAACAAACATTGACATTTAATTAAAATAGAAAATCATCATAAACTCCCCCGAATACACGGAAAAAGAAATTGATTTTGAAAAAATATGAAATGAAAACGACTTTAAACCTTGTTGAAATGTTCATATTGCCTGTTGCCAAGGCCAAATACTGCATACTGAAGATTCTTAAGGCATTCCCCTTTCTCTTTTCCCTGTACACAGAAAGTTCAATCAAAATCTGACTGAAGATCTTATTTAAAAGTGTCCATTATCACAATTCAGTAATAACAGTAGTAGTGCTAGACTTAATTTTTTTACGTACTTTTTACACCAATTCATTTGAATGGTGGCACATCAGTGTGTACAAAAATTGAGTACGCAAAACATTTCCCTAATAAGATTCCATTTACCTCTGTAAACCACTTGTAAAATCTGGCGGCATTGTCAGTTGGCTCACCATCTCCATAACTGCATATTAGTCATCAATCAAACAGTCACTAAATAAGTAAAATACAAAATTTATAACATAACTCCACTGTTATTATATGTGACATCACACGTTGAAAAATTATTCGACACTCACGTGGCTAAGAAGAAAAAGACCATATTTTCTTTCTTCATCTTCTCCTCATACTCCTCATCATCAGCCGCGTAATCATCCTATTAAATCATCAATTAAAAACATCAAAAAACAATCCAAGAACAAGTATCAACTACATAAATATACGAAAATGAGAATTATGTAGTAAGAATTGTTGAACTTACCAAATCAACCACCTTAAATGCAGCCTTTTCATAGCGAACTTTAGCTTCCTCAGCAAGTGCCTGAACAGATACAATTTCATTTCATCAGTTATAGAATCAAACAAGGGTAAAATACAATAAACCCCTTCGAACTATCATGGTTTGGCACTTCACCCCCTAAACAAAAAAAGTTGACAGTAAACCCCCCTAAACAAGGGAAAATAAGAAAAAGTACACTGGTAAAGGACTAAAGGTTAGTTTAAAGAAGAATAGTAATGTATGGGGTTGTTTGACATATGTATTTGAATTTGTATTATTATTAGGGTCCATTAATAAAAATATAAAAATGAATAACCAACTGAATTTAATTAGAACTATGAATTTGTATTATTATTAGGGTCCGTTGATAAAAATAGAAAAATGAATAACCAACTAAATTTAATTAGAACTACAAAAAAGAGCTGACAAATACTACTTTTTGGGTTTCCCATTAAATTAAAGAATTTATAATCAGATCTACTTTTTGCAACTTTTTTTAAAATAAAAATAAAAATGTAAGTTTCCATTATTTTTCCAATCATATTCCAATTAACTTTCTCTGTTTTTTGGTCAAAAATACCCTTTAGATTAAAATATTGATGATTTTACACTCTAGGCGCAAAACTATTTTTAAGATAATTTCATAGTTTAGGGGGTTTAGTCTCAACTTTCATAGTTTAGGTGGGTAAAGTGTCAAACCTCAATAGTTCAAAAAAGTCTATATTGTGTGTCAACCATAAAAACATCATATTTTTTTTTTGTCAAAAATACCCTTTTTGTCTAGGTGAAAAACTTCTGTTAAAAAGATAATTTAGTAGCTTAGGGGTTTAGTGTTAACTTTCATAGTTCAGGGGTAAAGTGTCAAACCACAATAGTTCAAGAAACTTTATTTTGTGTTACCCATAAAACAACACCACCAACAACACAATCATCAGCCCAAAATGATGTTGAATTCAATTTCTCATACCTTAGCAAAACCTTCAGCCGTACCGGTCTGAGTGCCATAAAAGATGGTAACCTTGGTCTTACCGTCATCGACCTCCGGCTCCGGCTCCACCTTGGCGGTCACAACCTTGGGAGCCTCAACAACTTTCTTCGATTTCTGCGCATACGACCTCCGCCAAACCAGCACCACAACACACCCAATCAGAACAGCTATCGATGTCGTAAGTATCATGAAAACCTCCCGATTGTCCGCCACCATCATGGCGATCGAGTCGGCCGAGGAGTCCCCCGACACGTTGGAAGGGTCCATGTTTCCTCCCTTCAGAATTGCGGTCATCAGATCGAACGGAGACACCTTGATGGATCCGGATTGCATCTTTGAAAACTGCTCCAGGAGAAGAAAGAGGAAATGGAAAGGGGAATGGAAAGGTGAAGTGTTTGAAAGAGAGAAAATAAACAATTGTTTAGTGTTTGTTTTCTCTCTCTCCTCTCTTTCTCTCTCTCTCTGATTCTTTGGGGGGTGGGTGTGACAATAATGTTGAGAGGAGAGAAGAGAGGAGAAGGGAGGTTTTATGGAGAGAGAGAGAAAGTAAGGCTTACCAAACCAGACTAGTCAAACCCACCTAACACATGGTTAACCATGGTTAAGATATCTGGGTTTTCATTTTGTACCTATTTTTGTATTTACTTTATATAATTTTTTTTAAAAAAATTCATGCACACCCAATTTATGTTATAAAAACAATGTACAATTGTAAAAGCGTAAAGTACAACTTCTCAATGCATTATTAAACTTTGACGAAGAGAATATTGTTTTAGTACTATGATTATCCTATAAAAATAATAAGTGATGAAATGATCGAGATCTGTATTGTCCGTGAGAATTCAATTATTTAGTTTTTGTTATGATGAAAATAGTTTTATGAAATAAAAAATATGCAAGTATAAAATTATGGAAACAAAAAAAAATTATTGAGTCCAACAAAAATTAACAACTCTCATAACTATGCAAACGATGCTTTAGTATAACTAATTTGTTTCAACAAAGCTCGAACCAAAGTGTTAAGCGAAAAGAAACAATTGGGGTGTTGTTTCGTTGAGATTTTAAAAAAAAATATTGAGTGTTCTTCTTAAAAAGATCGCATTTATTTCACATATTTTAAAAACTTAAATCAAGTAAAATGAAAAAAAAAATTCTTTTATATTTTAGAAAAACTTCAAGAAATGAACTAAAAACAAAGATTATGGTGATATTTGGTAGATGTTTTGAGTTGAGGTTTTAAGTTGAGTTTTAAAATATGGTATTTAGTAGAATTTTGAAGTATATTGAAAAGTGGATTTGATTTTTTTTTTAGTTTTTTTCAACCAACTAAAAATCTTATAAAAAAAATTTTAAAAAATAGTCACAATGAATCTTATTTTATAAATCTCGAAGAGTATGTTTTAAATATATATTTTTTATTTAATTTTAATTTTTGAATTTAAAGTTATGGTGTTTTAAAAGTTTTTTTAAAGAGAAAAAGTAAAGTAAAATAAATTTTGAAAAGTGTAAAAATAGAGTTAATTTTGAGCCGAGTTTTTAAAATTTGGAAAAAAAAACAACCACCAAACAGGCCCACATATATTTTGTAAGATTTAAAAAATAATACATCATATATAAATCGAATTAAAAAACTATAGTTAAAAATAAATTTTAAATTAAATATTTAAAAAACTTCCGCCAAAACTTTGGGTTTTCAATTTTGTGCCAATTTTTGTATTACATTACTTTACGTTATATATATACACACATTATTTGAAATGGTATTTACGTTATAGATTTTGAATATACCTTTTAGTGTTGTTTTGCAGAAAATGTCGAAAATGCCCTTTTGTGTTTTGTTTCTACTTAGAAAAGAATAATGGGAGAAAATGCCCTCGAGTGTCTCGTGTGATTTTTGACGCGGCACTCTGATTATTTGTGTGTGGTGATGTATCCACCAGAGTGTTCTCTTGGTCCTGGTTGATTAACCAGTCGGCCACTGCCGTGTAAGCAATGTTTAAGCAAATGGTTTCAAATTTGTTCACGTGGCAAAGAGTAGTGCTACATTATTAACATTAGTAAAAATAGTTCGACCAGGTGAGTTTTTAACTTGAGTCGGTAAAAATGAGAAATAATTTTTTTTTTATATATTGAGTTAGATTTGTGATTTTCAAAATAAATCATGCTCCAGATTAAGTCGAGTTTGAATTTACAGGAAAATCAAATGGTTTTAAATTTGTTCAAGTGGAAAACAGTAGCGCTACGCAACTAACGTGGCAAAATGGTTTGATTCGGTGAGTTTTTAACTTGATTCAATAAAAATGTAAAGTATTTTTTTATATCGAGTCAAATTTGTGATTTTCAAAATAAAACACGCTCCGAATCAAATCGAGTTTGAGTTTGTGGTAAAATCAAATGGTTGTATATTTGTTCGAGTGGAAAAGAGTAGCACTATGATTAAGATTCGTAGAAATGATTCGACTAGGTGAGTTTTTAACTTGATTCGGTAAAAATGAGAAATAATTTTTTTTATATTGACTTAGATTTGTGATTTTCAAAATAAATCACACCCTAAATCAAGTCGAGTTTGAGTTTGCAGTAAAGTCAAATGGTTTTAAATTTGTTCGAGTGGAAAAGGGTAGTGCTACGTAATTAAGGTGGCAAAATGGTTTGATCCGGTGAGTTTTTAACTTGATTCAGTAGAAATGAAAAAGTTTTTTTTTTATGTTTTTTTTATATCAAGTTAGATTTGTGATTTTCAAAATAAAACATGCTCCAAATCAAATCGAGTTCGAGTTTGTGGTAAAATCAAATGGTTTTAAATTTGTTCAAGTGAAAAAGAGTAGTGCTACAAAATTAAGGTGGCAAAATGATTCGATCCGGTGAGTTTTTAATTTGATCGGTAGAAATGAAAAGTTATATATATATATATATATATATATTGAGTTAGACTTGTGATTTTCAAAATAAAACATGTTCCAAATCAGGTCCAGGTCGAGTTTGAGTTTGGGGTAAAATCAAATGGTTTTAAATTTGTTCGAGTGAAAAAGAGTAGTGCTACGTAATTAACTAATTAAGGCAGCAAAATGGTTCAATCTGGTGAGTTTTTAACTTGATTCAGTAGAAATGTTGTTGTTTGTTTGTTTTTATATATATATATATATTGAGTTAGATTTTTGATTTTCAAAATAAAATACACTTCAGATCTGGTTGAGTTTGAGTTTATAATTAAATCAAATGGTTTTAAATTTGTTCAAGTGGAAAAGTGTAGTGCTACATAATTAAGGTGGCAAAATGGTTCGACTTACTTGACTCGGTATAAATAGACATGTTTTTTTTATATCAAGTTTGATTTGTGATCTTCAAAATAAAACATGCTCTGAATCAGTTTGAGTTTGTGATAAAATAAAGGGCTACTATTGAGACAGATTAAATAACTCTTTAACACTACATTACTCCTTAACACATCCCAAATATAAATTTTATCTTCGAAACACTCCCACCACTCCACACGCTCTATCTCTTTGTTCTTCTACCCATCTTCTTCTTACTTGGTTGTTCTTTATGTATGTTTTTTTCCTCCTTCCCTTTTTTTCTCTTCTACACATGCAAGGAATGAAGGAATTAAGTAGCATAATCTCTCAAGCATCATCATTGACCTCCTGTCCTCGATTGATTGGTTTAAAGATGGTTGTCGGCCATGGATAACCAAAGTATGAAAGTATACTCGATTCCTAGGAACCGAATAGTGTTTATCATACTCGACCCAAAAGAACCGAGTCTAAGGCTTTATACTCGGTCTTGAGGAACTAAGTATGTTGTATTGTGCATATGTTGGTTCTTCGTTTTCAGTTCCATTAGAATCGGTTCCTTAGGACCAAGTATGATGAACACCACTTGCTTCTTAGGAATAAAGTAAACATTCATCCATGACGAAAAATCTATATTAATATGAGATTGAAGCAAAAAAAAAAGGGTGAAGATAGTGAGAGCGCACTACTTAGGACGTGTGTATCATCCAACAATACTTTAACTTGTGTGTTTATTTGATGAGTTGATTTGTGTAAGAAAAAGTTGGAAGAAGATTAAAGATGAGATTTTTGAGGTGAATGGAGTGATTTTATTTTATTTTATTTTTTGAAATGTAGAGAGAGAGAGAGTAGAGTGGTGAGAATGTACTTTTTTAAATTAATATTAATTAATCTTAAAATTAAATATGGAGCGGTAGGAGTTTTAGGAAGAGATAAAGTATACTTATGGAATGTTAGAAAGTAAAATAGTGTGTGTCAATAGCAGCCTCCTAAAATAAACTCATTTGACTTGATCTGTCTCAAAATACTTTTTCTTTTTTTTAAATACTCTTATAATAGCATCAAATTATAATCTGTCAAAACAGTTTGGTGTAAATTCATGTCTACTAGAATTTAATATGGGGGGTGGGGGTGGGGGTGGGCTGTTGTCAAAAGCAATTTTAATTGTAGTATAAGATACGAATGACAAAAGTTAATTCACAATATTTATAACAAGGGTGTGATAATCTTTTCCCTAGATAAAGTGGACAAAGTTTTATATCATCATTAAAAATGAATACATAAAATTAAAAATAAAATCAACTTCTTCAAAATTAATAGTAAAAACAAGCCAATTTTAAAAGATAAGGTGAACAATGTACACTATGAATATATGTATACTTCTAGGCAGGTCGAGTTCAAGTTTGCTCAAACTGAACCCCCATTGTTCTGTACATTATCACATGACATTCATATTACTTTCTCCAAAATGACATCCAGTGAATTTTTTGCTGTATATTTTACACTTTTGGAAAATTGCAGTACATTGTTGGAGTGAGAATATGCATATTGTTTTAACCTCTTATTGTTAAATAGAGGACATTTCATTATTACGTTTGGGTGTTCACCGGACAAACTCGAAGAATCAAACTGATTTGTTGCCTTCAGGTTGGGTCGAATTGTTCAGGTTAGTTGGGTCGAGTTTGGGTCTTGAACAAAGAATATATAAAATTCAGCTAAATTAAGTGAAACCTACTAAAACCGAATCAAAAATCTAATTATAAAACCAAAATTTAATAACTAACTTAGGGTATTGTGACTTCCAAAAACACTTGGCAAAATTCTCCTTTTTATTCGGTACTCTGCAGCCAACTAATTAAATAAGGTGTCTGCTACTCGATTCTTGAGGGCTGAGTATAAGCATATATACATGGTTCTTGAAAACCGAGTAAGGCATCATAAAGTTTATACTCAGTTACCATTCTACGAATGACCGAATGAAAAGTAAGAATATTTCCGATAGATATAGGGAATGCCAATGTCTCCATCCCTAATTTTTTTTTTCTTATTATTTACTTGTAGTATATAATATCATGGTTGGCTTTATTCTGTTGGTGTTTATTCTGATTTAAGCGTTGATATTAATATTTTGCTTGGCTTGAATATTGTTTTGTTATTTTTCTTTTGTCATTTTATCATTGATATACATGAAAATCAACGGTTTTGTTTATGTGGCAAAACCTAATTTTAAAAAAACTGGAGGGTTAAACTTTGTTTTGACTATTTCTTTCTTTACGACTACAAGCAAATTAACGATACTCTTCAATTGCGGCCCCTATGATTTCTATGATTTCTTTTCTCCTCACCTCTACTTCGATGTATTTTTCATCTTCTTAGGATATGTTTGATAATAATATGGAAAAATTATATATAAACAATTGATTTTTTGTTAAAAGTTGGAAAATAAGTTTAGACATCTAGTGAGATATTTTTTTACTTTGTGGCTTTTTCTATGTAGAAATTTTCTTTAGTAGTTGAGAAAGAAAAAAAAATTCGCAAAAAATAATGAAGGACAGAGGACGTCATATCTACTTATAAAAATGAACATGACATGGAGAGTATCTCATCACATATATGTCTCAACTTAATTTCCAACTTCTTACCCAAATCAAGTGTTTTCATTTCCATGTCTCTATTATTATCAAACAGAGTTTTAGTGATTGAACTTATATCTTTGCCTAAAATAAAATAAAATAAAATAAAATAAAACTTAGTTTTGACATATATAAAATTACAACTTCAATTATCCACTTACGCTTGAAATTTGAAAATGTAAAAAATATTTGCCCTGAAATAAGAAATTGGAATTGCTTTGAAAATTGTGTATTAAGTTTAGATACATGAGACACTCAAGCACATTCGATGCGTGAGCACACTTTCTTTTGATGCACACACATATATGATTAAGTTGAATGAAAAATCATGTGGACAAGACTATATGAGCTCAAATTAATTCGTGTAGGCCTATTGGAATAATTTAAAAGCTTTACTTTAAGTAGTTTTGATTATAAGAATTATGTATTATTTCCTTATTCAATTAGGAATTTTTTTCTTATTCAATTAGAAATATTTTCCTTAGTCAATTAGGATTTAATTCAGTAATTTTCTTATTATGTTTAGATTAGTATTTTCCTTATTCTATTTAGATTAGTATTTTCTACACCCTATTTAAAGGGAGTTCATTATATTATTTTTATTAGTAAGATTTTATTCATTAATAATATTGAGTGATATTAATTATCTTTGGTTCTTCACGAATTACTTGAACTTATCGGTTTGTCTCTGGCGTTCATTGTAACGCCGTGCCCTTGGGGGCGATAAGAAATGAATAAATATGATATAGATTATCCATTAATTACAATAGAGTTCTCAAAATACAACGGAATCAAATTCTACAACCTCTAAACTATAATAATCCCTAAAGCTCTCCCACGAGCTCTCACTGTCCCATCTTGCGTCCTCACCGTGAGCACCTGTAGATGAAAAACATGTATGGGGAAGTAAACCGTATACAGAGGATAAATATGAATATGTGGAATCAATAGAACAATAACAAATACACATACATAAGCCAATCATCACACAAGGCCTCATACCCGGCTCTCTCATGGCTACATGCCAAGTACCACCATACCAATTCATGCATCACCTCACCCACGCCCTCTCCGCGGATGTTGCAAACCGGGCTGTTGGACTACTGGCAAATCTCCAGTAGGTGTACTTAGACATGTACCAATCAATTACCAAAGCACTTAAGCCAACACATACCACATATAGCAAGCAAAGCTAGCCATAACATAACCGAGCCAAGGAACAAGTAATAACAAGATGAATACAAGAATACGGATATCAAAGAATAGCTCTAGAGCTTACGGAATGCATACGAAATACTTCCCATACCTTAACCATAGAAATCAATCCATATCCGAAGCTCCATTCGGCGAAATCTTAAAGTTCTCGCGTCACCACGCTCTTAGCGTGGCAAGATCCTCGAACCAATGATATATGAACCCTCGTTCCCGTATCCAACACTCAAGCTAAAGCTCTTATGGGGGAAAACAAGGTAGGAGATGATGAATAGTGATGGAGAGGAAGATTTGGATGGTTTAAAGCTTTAATCCTTGGATTAAGAGGTTAGATGTGTAGAATTCTCCTTCTCTCTCTCCCTAGAGCTCTCTAGAACTCTCTAGGAATGTCTAGGAGTGTTTGGGTCGAAGTTGTGGCAAAAAGTGGTCAAAAGAATGCTTAAAAATGACCAAAACCGACATTGGCCCGCTGTCGGACCGGTATTGAAAAATTCCATACCGGTCCGCGCATCAGTCTGGACTCCCCATATCGGCCCGCATGTAATTTTGGTGCTTTGATGCACTGTTCATAATTTGGCCATAACTTTTGACTCGGAACTCGGATTAAGGAATTCTTTATGTTCACGGAAAGGTATTTCAAAGCTCTACAACTTTCTAAGAGAACGTTTTCCCAAATTCTGGATAGATTTTTCCCAAAAATTCACCGAAGACAGCGCTTTGCCGAAGCACTACTGAATGACCAGAATTTAGCAATGGACCTACTTCGAGCCCTGTTTTGACCCACGAGGAGTGGGAATTGGACTTCGGCCAAAACATGAAAGTTGTAGAATGGTATGAAATCTAGAAGTAGGAAGAAACGACAGTCAAATCGAAAAAAAGATAAGAAAGTTACGAGAATCCAAAGTTGGCTAAAAACAAGAAAATCGCGTAAGATCAAAACTCATGATTTATAAAACAAAATTGATTCGGACCACCCGAATCACTAAACAATCACTCACATGAGTGTAAAGTAGCTAATACAACATACTTGACACTGACATGAATACGGAGTGTTACATTCATCCTACTTATCAATCGGTATTCTGCACGCGGTTGTGGCATCTTTGATTTTCATCATCTGATTATAAAAACGGTCTAGTTCATTAATTTGCTATGATTTTCAAGTGTATCTATGTTGAGGTTCGCATAACCAATTCGTTTTATTTTGCGGGTTTCGTGCATATCACTGTGGGTCGTATTAAAAAATATTTATGCTCCATTTAATAACAATATGGGAAAGGAAAATAAAAACACTTTATTTAGTAAGAAGTTGGAAAATAAGTTGAGGAATGTGATAAAATGCTTTCCATTTCAAGCTCATTTTATGTGTAGACATCCTCCATCATTCATAATTTTTTGTGAAAAAATTTTCTTCCTCAATCACCAAAGAAAATTTCTCTATGGAAAAAGATACGAAGTAAGAAAATATCTTGACTACAAGAAGAAAGTGCGAAATATTACGCCCAAGTGCAAGAGGTCAAGTTATAATACACTTGGGGAAGTCCAAGATCAAATCACAGGGAAGGTAAGGAACCTATTTCTTCTAGTTATCTCTCTCAGGAGAAAGAAGGGAAAAGAAAAGATGATTGAAATGAGGAATAGAAAAGGAAAAATCAAACTAAATTAGACTACCAACTAACTTAAACTAAAACTAAAAGCAAATTTAGTTCCTAGGGTGTAAAATTAAAGTGAATCTACAAGCGCAAGTTTTATACCTAAAAGGCATCCTAAATGTACTAAGGGAACATGCAAATGAATTAAAAATAAATAAAAAGCGCATAAACTAAACAAAACAAATTACTAAGTGAACTTAAACCAACAAGAAATAAACGTTAAGGGTATCCGTAGTTAGGGTGTACGAAACTAGTCCAATCGGGTAATCTAAATTTCAGTTTAAATAAAATTTTTCATTAAGATTCAACTCCTAGACCTTTCAACCATCCAATTGTATTGCTACTACAAGTATATCATAGCCCATGCGTGAGAAAGACTATGATGACTAGCTTTAAGCAATAGAATTCGACAGTAAAGCTTTTTGACTTTAAAAAAATTTAATTTGAAACCTAGTATTGCAAATGCGTGACAAAAATAATTCAAATTGATTAAACTTTCCAAAAATCAGTAGCTTAACACTTTCATAAGGTTTGAATATGTTTGAACGTGATTCAAATCAAATCCATTTTAAAAAGAACGCCGAAAGTCAAAACTAGCACTTTTTCGGCACTTATTTGAATAAATACTAAAACAGCCCAAAATCAGCCAATTCACTTGAGAAACTAATCTAACTAATTAAAGGATAAAGATCGTCCTCACATCAGCCATGTTAAGATTTGACTGAGCCCAAAAATTGCATTTTTAATCCCTTAAATAAGGCTCAATTAGCTTATAATTACCATTTAAAATCGAAAATTGCATGTAAATTCAGTTTAAGCATGAAAAGAAAGCACTGCATTGTATTTCTGTATTACTAAGCCATTTTGTAGGCCTAAAGTGGTTAAGCAACTAAGTTTTTATGCAAGATAGAAGGTTGAAAGCGAAAAAGTGTAAAAAGAATGCCCAAAGAACAAGTCAATACCCATTCCGAGGCCCAAGGCGAGGAAAACTCCGCGAATTACCCCCCAAAGCGCTGGAAAGAAGAGAATAGAAAGTCTCCAAGCATGAATGAAGTGAATGCAAGTGTCCAAGAGTGATTCCAAGAAGAAAGAAGCTCAACCGAATTAATTCCGAAAGTTTTCGAGCAAAATCGAGAACTGCCGTAAAAAGTTCTCGGTTTTGTAGCTAATCAAAGTTTTTCTACAATAAAAATTTGAAGAAATATCCAAAAATATAAGTTATAGAGAATTAAATTACCTACGCACAGGCAAAAACAGTACGTCAATCGGAGTTCGGAACAAAAAGTTATGAGCAAAAGAAGAAACAGCCAAAATATATATATATATATATATGATGATCGATCCCCACTTGGTTTTTTGGCCCCTTTTTGGTTTTTGACTCTTTTCAACCCGTTTTTTCAAGGATTATTCAACCCACGACCATAGAAACTTGTGGGACATATAAAAGACCACATATCTCATAATTTAGGGTACGCAACAATCATATTACGAGATAATAGAGAGACTGAGAGCACCATAATTTAGGGTACGCACCTTGAGTGATTTTTCTTTATTTTTTTTCAAAAAAATTGTTATGATAGTTTAATTATCATATTTAAAGGTTGGAACATCAGTGTATGCTACTATTATTCATCAATCGATTCAGTTTCAATTGCAATTATTATTCTTTATTCAGGTAAACCCTAGTTTTCTATTTTCTTGTGATTTAATTGCTTTTAATTGTTTTTTTTCTTAGATATTCATATATTAGTTGTTATGGATCTTATATATTCTAGAATTAACCCTAAAGCCTTATTTTAGGGGCTGGTTCTAGGGTATATATATCCATTTTGTCAGTTTTTCATCGATTTATGCTTGTTTCTCGTTCTATATTCAAATAGTTTATCGTTTTCCAATGATATTCATATTTGATTCATAGTTTATCATAAGAAATCTTATTTTCCAGAATTTTTAGGGTTTTATTCAAAATTCTTTACTTTATGACCATTTTGAGTTTGTTTACCGTTTTAAGTATAAAATATTCGTTTTAAATTGGAATTGAGAAATTTCAAAGCCAAAAGTTTTCAAATTTGATTTTATATGTTCTTAGGTATTTTTATACTATTCTTCATCATTTATAAGCTTGTTTGCATGTTTAATTTGGATATGTCTCGCTAAATCGTTAGTTAGGGGTCTATAGTGAAAGATGCGAACTTAATCTTTGAATGTAATCCAATTTAGGTTTGAATCTAATTTTTCCATTAGTTATAGATCACCTATTGAATGTATGAGTTTTTTCTTATCTTTTCATGCCTAAAAAATATGTTTCTATAATTTAACTCAAAAACTCCATTTGATTAAGAACTGTAAAACGTCAATTCACAGATTTTTACACCAAAATTCTAACATGGCTGATTTGAGGACGTTTTTTATCCTCTTATTAGTTAGGTTAGTTTCTCAAGTGAACTGGCACTGTTTTGGTATTTATTCACGTAAGTGCCGAAAAAGTACTAGTTTTGACTTTCGGTTTGAATAACGTTCAAATATATTCAAACCTTATGAGAGTGTTAAGCTATTGATTTTTTGGATAATCAACTTGGATTGTTTTTGTCACACACTAGCAATACTAGGTTTCAAATTACACTTTTTCAAAGTCAAAAAGCTTCACTATCGAATTCTGTTGCTCAAAGCTAGTCTATATAGTCTTTGTGACACATGGGCTATGATATACTTATAGTAGCAATATAATTAGATGGTTGGAAGGTTTAAGAGTTGAACTTTAGCGAAAAATCCTATTTAAATTTAGATTTGGATTACCCAATTGGACTAGTTTCGTACTCCCTAACTACAAATACCCTTAATATTTGTTTCATGTTGGTTTAAGTTCGTTTAATATTATGATTTATTTAATTAGTACGCTATTTTATCTTATTTATTTATTTTTAGTTCAATTGCATGCTCTCCTAGTGCATTTAGGTAGCCTTTTAAGTAGAAAATTTGCGCTTGTAGATTCCTTTTAATTTTTCACCCTAGGATTAGATTTGCTTTTAGTTTTAGTTTAAATTAGTTAGTAGTTTATTTTAGTTTTTATTTCCTTCATTATTCCCTATTTCAATCATCTTTTCTTTTTTTCCCTCCTTCCCCTTAAGAGATAACTAGAAGAAATAAGTTCATTACCTTCCATGTTGTTCGACCTTGGACTTTTCCAAATATACTATAATTTTACTGCTTGCACTTGGGCATAATACTTCATACTTTTCAAGCGTAGTCAGGGTTTTGGTGCGAAAATCCGTGAATTGATATTTTACGGTTCTTAATCAAATGGAATTTCTGAGCTAACTTATGAAAACATGTTTTTTAGGCATGCAAAGATAAGAAAACACTCATACATGCAGTAGGTGATCTATAAAGAATGGAAAAATCAGGTTCAAACCTAAATTGGATTACATTCAAAGATTAACAACGCATCTTTCACTATGAACCCATAACAAGCGATCTAGCTAGACATCCAAATTAAATATGCAAGAAAGTTTATAAATCATGAAAAACAGTATAAAAATACCTAATAACATAAAAAATCAAATTTGAAAAGTTTTGGCTTTGGAATTTCTCAATTCTGATTTGAAATGAAGATTTTATGCTTAAAACGGTAAATAGACTCAAAACAGACATAAACTGAAGAAATTCGACTAAAACCCTAAAAATTATGGAAAATTGTATTACTTATGATGAATAATGAATCACATATGAATAGCATTAAAAAACAATAACCTATTTGAATATAGAACGAAAAACAAGCATAAATCGATGTAAAACCGACAAAACAGATCTGTAAACCCTAGAACTAGCCCCTAAAACAAGGGTTTAGGGTTAATTCCAGAATATATAATGTTGACCTAAAAGTCACTAATCTTGTTTTGATAATAACAATAACGTTAATCATGTGTAATTTAACTAAATTGATGTTTTAAGTAATAGCCACAACTATTTGATCATGCGTGGACAATACCGACAAGCCAGAACCAAGATTATTCTTCTACAAAATTTACAAATCTAATTTGTCTTACAACACACATCACAACTTGATCAAAGCTCATTCTTCATTACAAATCAATGAGGATCAAAGATCAAAGCAAATGAATAATTAAAGAATTTTTCTAAAGTTATCAAAGACTCGCTTATTCAATATTTGAGTGAGTACTTTAGAATATATGTAAATTTTCTTATTTGATCATAATTATAGCTCATACTTTATTTTAACATAGTTATATTGATCAGAATCAAAGTTTGTATCAAAATCCTTTCAAAACTTCATTTTAGCAAAAAACGATTTTGAATTAAATTCATAATAAATTCAAAATGATCTTATTTGGAACTTTACTGAAAATAGGTATTTTAGGAACCTATATTTGAACTTTCAAAAGCATCAAAACTGTTTTTAGAGCCATATTACAAAAGTGGAAAAAATAGAGTTTTGGCCTGCCAGACAGTGCTTATCAGTTGACTGATGGGCTAAGGCTCAGTCGACTGATGGCCACACAGTCGACTGATGAGCCTTGCTCAGTCAACTGATAACCCAAAAACTAGCCATTGGAGATCTAACTTTTTGTTATTTTTGGTACAAACTTTCACCAACTCCCTCAAAACGGCCATAAGTTGTCCTGAACTATATATATACATTCTAAGACTTACTTAAACAATCTTGAATCATTCTAACACTATTCTTTTCATCTATATTCAATACTTAAAGATTCAAAAACATTGTTTTGATCAATCATCATTATTTTTGAGTTATAAATTGTTGATTAAATTTGATATCTCTTAGTGTGAGCTTAAATTGTAATCTTCAAACACTTGAGAGCATTGTACATTGGTGTTTGCCACCAAAATCTTATTCTTCAAACATTAAGAGAGGTTCATCCCTTAAAATAACAAGAGGTTGTTCTTGTGTGAGTGTTGTGAGAAATCAACATTTGTAAAGTGTGTACACTTGTAGAGATTTGATCTTCACCCGAAAGAAGATCGGTATTAGTAAAAATTCTCGGAGAACTATCCGAGCGCAGAAGTAGGAGCTAACAAGTCGAACCGTGTGGACAAAAAGTCTTCTACTTCTATCGGTTTAATCTTTCTATCTCTAACTCTCTTATTAATTGCTATATTTTTCTTGTGCTTGGGATTGCTTGAGTATTTTGCTTGATTGCTTTATATAGACTTTAAATATTTTTAAAACGGTTTTAAAAATTCGATTAAGTTCAAAAACCCTATTCACCCCCTCTAGGGTATTTTCTGACTTACATATAAGATTTCTAACAACTATTCTATGAATATCTAAGCAAACAAACGATTATAAGCAATTGAATTGAAAGAAATTAGAAAAGTAGGGTTTATTGAGATAAAGAACAATCATTGCAATTGAAACTGAAGTAATTGATGAATAATCGTAGCATATACTGATATTCTAGCCTTCAAATATAATAAATTAACTACCCTAACAATTTTTTTAAGAACGAAAATAAAAATCACTCAAAGTTCGATCGACAGACAAGCGTAAAAACTCCCAAAAAGTTACGGTGCTCTTAGCCTCTCTGTTCTATCAATTCTAAAGTGTAGGGTTCTTTAAATTATGAGATATATAGTCTTTCATATGTCCCACAAATGTCTCTGGTCGTGGATTGGATATCCTTGAAGAAACGAGTCGAAAACGAGCCAAAAAAACAAGTGGGGATCGATCCTGGTGAATTTTATTTTTTTTATTTTCTTTCCTTTTCTTTTGGCTGCTTCTTCTTTTTCTCATAACTTTTAGCTCAGAATTTCGGTTGACGCACCGTTTTAGCATACGTGTAGGTAATTTAAAGCTCTACAACTTCTATTTCTAGAGATTTCTTCAAATTTCCATTGTAAAAAAAATTTGTCAGCTACAACTTCAGGCTTTTTATTATAGTTCTCAATTTTACTCGAAAACTTTCAGAATTTATTCGGTTGAGCTTCTAGAATTAGAAAACTAGCACTTTTTCGACACTTACGTGAATAAATACCAAAACAGAGACAAATTAGCTAATTCACTTGAGAAACTAACCTAACTAATCAGAGGATAAATACCATCCTTAAGTCAACCACGTTAAGGTTTTGGTGCGAAAATCCGTAAATTGACATTTTACGGTTCTTAATCAAATGGAATTTCTAAACTAACTTATGGAAACATATTTTTTAGGCATGCAAAGATAAGAAAACACTAATACATTCAGTAGGTGATCTATAAAAAATGGAAAAATTAGGTTCAAACTTAAAGTGGATTACATTCAAAGATTAACAACACATATTTCACTACGGACCCCTAACAAGCGATCTAGCTAGACAGATCCAAATTAAATATGCAAAAAATCTTATAAATCATGAAAAACAGTATACAAATACCTATTAATATAGAAAATCAAATTTGAAAAGTTTTGGCTTTGGAATTTCTCAATTCCAATTTGAAATGAAGATTTTATGCTTAAAACGGTAAATAGACTCAAAACGGGCATAAACTGAAAAAATTCGACTAAAACCCTAAAAATTATGGAAAATTGGATTACTTATGATGAACAATGAATCACATATGAATAGCATTAGAAAACGATAACTTATTTAAATATAGAATGAGAAAGAATCATAAATCGATGTAAAACAGACAAACCGACAAAACAGATCTATAAACCTTAGAACCAACCCTTAAAATAAGGTTTTAGGATTAATTTTAGAATATATAAGATCCTTAACAACTATTCTATAAATATATACACAAACAAACGATTATAAGTAATTGAATTGAAAGAAATTAAAAAACTACGATTTACCGAGATGAAGAACAGTAATTACAATTGAAACTGAATTGATTGATGAATAATCGTAGCATACACTGATGTTTCAGCCTTTAAATATAATAAATTAACCACCTTAACAATTGTTTTTAAGAAAGAAAAGAAAAATCACTCAAAGTTCGATCGACAGAAAAGCGCAAAAACTCCCAGAAAGTTACGGTACTCACAACCTCTCTGTTCTATCGATTCTAAAGTGTGACGTTCCCTAAATTATGAGATATATGATCTTTTATATGTCCCACAAGTGTCTTTGGTCGTGAGTTAGATGATCCTTAAAGAAACGAGTTGAAAAAAGCCAAAAACCGAAAACGGGTCAAAAAAACAAGTAGGGATCGATCCTCATGCATTTTATTTTTTTATTTTTTTATTTTTCTTTTGGCTGCTTCTTCTTTTGCTCATAACTTTTTGCTCCGAACTCCGATTGACGCGCTGTTTTTGCCTACGCGTAAGTAATTTAAATCTCTACACTTCTATTTATAGAGATTTCTTCAAATTTTCATTGTATAAAAACTTTGATCAACTACAACTTCAGTCTTTTTATGGTAGTTCTCGGTTTTACTCGAAAACTTCCAGAATTTATTCGGTTGAGCTTCTTTCCTTTTAAGGTCACTCTTGGACACTTGCATTCACTTCATTCATGCTTAGAGACTTGCTATTATTTTCTTGTTAGCGCTTTGGAGGTAGTTTGGGTAGTTTTCCTCGCCTCGGGCCTCGGAATGAATACCGACTTGTTCTTCAGGCCTTCTTGCACTTTTTCGCTTTTAACCTTTTATCTTGCATACAATTTCAGTTGCTTAACCACTTTCGGCCTACAAAATGGCTTAGTAACATGGAAATACAGTGCAATGTTTTCTTTTCATGCTTAAACTGAATTTACATGCAACTTTCGATTTTAAATGGTAATTAAAAGCTAATTGAGCATTGTTTAAGGGATTAAAAATGAAATTTCTGGGCTCAATCATATCTCACCACAAGACTTAACTTTTTTTTAACTTTTCACAAAAATCAACTGTTTTTCTTTTCCTTTTCCATGTTGTTATCAAACGGACCCTTAGTGATTGAAGTAGTAACCCAATTGTAAGTATAATAAGTGAGATTGCAAAATTGTTTGAGACTTTCTGCTATACCACAAATGGTGGTACAAACTATGTAATATATAACACTTATATCAGAAGTGGTTATAAGATGATAAACATGATCAAAGTGCAACATTATCTCAATATAGAAAAATATAAAAGAGAAAAGAGAAAAAAAAAACCATTATGATTCAAATTTAAAATTATTTTATCTGATAGAATTATCAACTGTGCTAACACCCTCCTGTAAGCGAAAACTGTCGATAAGGTTGAGCTTGGACCGTAGCAATAAGAACTGTGAAGTACCCAATGCTTTTGTAAAAATGTCGACAATTTGATCAACTGTAGAGATAAATTAAACTTCAAGACTTTTTTCTTGGACAAAATGATCAACTTCAACATGTTTGGTCCGAGCATGATAGCTGGGATTAGCTGTGGGCTAAATGGCGCCTATATTATCGCACCATAAAATGTCAAGACGGGTGGACTTGGTAAGAAAAACCGAGTTCCTTAAGCAAAGAGAGGAGCCAACAAGTTTCCGCAGTGGCATTAGCGATCGCCTTATATTCAACTTCAGCTTGATCTAGCAATAATTTGTTACAAGCGCGAGTTCCATGAAACAAGATTAGAACCAAGATGTAAGCAATAACCACTCGTTGATCGCCTATCATCTAGTGAAGTAGCCCAATCGGCATAAAAAAACCTGTAATGGAGGATATAGAGGACTTTGAGAGAGACAATCCATGATCCAAAGTATGCTTAAAATAGCATAAAATACGTTTAACTGTTGCCCAGTGCATCGTAATGGGGAGAATGCATGAATTGAGCCACTTTATTCATTGCGAATGAGATATTTGGCTGGGTTAGAGATAAGTATTGAAGCACGCCAATAACACAACAATACTCGGTTGGGTCGGGGAATTTGAACGGGTTTTGCATCTTCCATTTCTGTGCGCACTAATAAATCCAAGATATATTTCCTATGTGAAACAAATATACCACCAGCATTCAAAAGAACCTCGACTCCAAGAAAATAGTGAAGTAACCTGAGATCTTTGATTGCAAACTCAAAACTTAAGGCTTGAATAAAAGTATGCACAACAGAACTAGAGCTACCTGTAACCAGAATATCATCCACATATACAAGTGATACAAAATCAATCTATCACAAGCATAAATAAAAAGGGATGGGTTGGATGCAAACGGTGTAAAGCTAAGGTCAATGAGTTGAGAAGACAACCAATGGTATCATGCACGAAGGGCCTGTTTAAGACCATAGAGTGCCTTGCATAACATGTAAGTGGGGGTGTTATGGATCACAAAACTCAGGAGGCTGGTCCATGTATACTTCATCAGTGAAAAACCCATGCAAAAAGGCATTTTGCACATCAAGTTGACGAATAAGCCAACTATGAGAAACTGCAATAGAAAGAACAACACAACTAGTAATGGGTTTAACTATAGGACTAAACGTTCTAGTGTAATCAACTCTAGACTATAACTTGTATCTTTTTGCGATCAAATGGGCTTTATGACGATCAATTGTCCCATTCGATTTTTGCTTTAATTTAAACACCAACTAACACCTAATAAGATTTATATGAGAAGATGGAAGAACTAAGACCCATGTACAGTTATGTATAATAGCATTATACTTATCTTCCATTTCCTTGTGCCATTATGGTATTTTTGAAGCTTATGTGTAACAAGAGGGCTCAGTGGTATAAGTAACAATAAGGGCATATCTTAAATTGGATTTATGGATGCCATCGCGACTATGAGTGACCATGGGATGACTAGGCAAGGAGGAGTGGATGGCAGAATAAAAGGATCAACTATAGGATTAGTACATGTAGGTGGGGAAGAACTTAACGGAAATATGTTCATAGAATCCGTGGAACTAGCAAATCCAGATGAGGGATTAGATGGATCGAAAACGGGACTAAGAGAATATAACAAATAATCCACTTGGGTTGGTGGCACGATTAAAAGAGCTGGACCAATAGGATGGGAAAGATTGGGAGAGTTCAAAAAAGTATGACCCTTAATAAGAAATGGAGAGTAAAAGTTATCTCATTAAAATCAACATGAGGAGTGATGTAAACCATACCGGTTTAAAGATAAAGGCATTTGTACCCTTTATGCTTCGTACTATACCCCAAAAATAAGCACTTTGTAAAGCGATATTCAAGTTTATGGCGAGTGTATGAAGATAAATGAGGATAACATATGCAACCAAAAACTTCAAGTTTTGTATAATCAAGAGTGTATTTAAATAATTTTTCAGGAAGGGTACAATTACACAAGACTGGTGTAGGTAATAGATTAATAAGAAATGTTGCCGTGAGGAAAGCATTGTCTCAAAATGGAAAAGGGAGATGAGCATATGCCAACAAAGAAAGACCGTTTCAACGATATACCATTGTTTTCGTTCGATAGTCTCGTTTTGCTCATGGAAATGAGGACACTATAGCGATGAAGAATACCATGTTGACGACAAAAAGTACAAGGGGTTGATATTCACCACCCCAATCAGTTTGAATTTGTTTTATTTTTTATCGAATAAATTTTCCACTAATTTCTTAAATTTAATAAATATTTGCATAACATCCAATTTAAGACGTAGTGGAAAAATCCAAAGATATTTGCTAAAGTCATCTAAAAAATGAACATATTAACGATATCCCTGACGAGAAATAACAGGAGAGGGTCCCCACAAATAAGTATAAATTAATTCTAAAGGAGACGATGATTTTTCATGGCGAGAATTAAATGGTAAATTATGACTTTTGCTTAATTTACAAGACTCACAAATTGAAACTTGCTTATTAGAAATAACTGGCAAAGAAAAACGAGAAATAATGATCAACAACTTGAGAAGAAGGATGACCCAGTCAATTGTGCCAACAAGAGATTGAGACGCGTTCATAGAATAAAACTCGAAGAAATTTTGAATTGGAAACACGTGAAGATGAGGCTTGGAAACTTAAAGGAAGCTGATAAAGTCCATCTTAAATTTGTCCTTTGAGTAGAGGTATCCTCGTGCATCGGTCCTTAATCACAAAATGAAATAGGTGAAATTCAAAAAAAAGATATTATTATTAGTGGAAAACTGATGAACGGATGAAAGATTTTTGAAAATTGAAGGAACGTGTAAAAATTATCAAAATGGAAAGTGGTGTGTGGTGTAGAAACATGAGATGAACCAATATTGGAGATTGGTAAGCCTGTACCGTCACCAACTTGCACACAATTAGTACCAATATGTGGGTTCCGAATGGAAAGATTCGTAATGTCATGTGTAAGATGATGAGTTGCTCTTGAATTGGGATACCAAGTTGGGTCAGAGTTTTGAGGATGAAGGTGTGAGTATTGGCTAAAAAAGCACCTGCTAATAAAAACTGAGCATAAGGTAGACACTCACATTGTAAAGGCCGTATGACCATGATTATTGCAGATTTGTCAATCAACGCCTTTATGATAAGAAGAAAATTAGGAATGACCTGTAAAATTAGAATTGGAACCATAAGAATTACGACCATGACCACCTCAACATTTTTTGCTATCCCGGTTTTGATTATTCCCATTAAACTTGCCACCATTGGGATAAGAATTGCTATAATACTGACCAATATTTCCTCGAAGAAAGTTGCCACCATTTTGATGAGAAAACCTATGGTTCTTTGGAGGAGACCTAATGGAATACTGTTTAGTTGCTACATTAGCTTGAGGATAAATTATCTCAAAAGAATATTGGTGCTCTAACTGAGTCTCAAGGCTTAAAAGATAACTGTAAAAGGTATCAATAGATATGGGGTTCGGTCGAGTTGTCATTGAGGAAACAAATGCCTGATATTCAGAGCTAAAGCCATAAAGGATTGCATTTACGAAATCTTCATGGTGAATTAGTTGTCTAATGGCAGCCAAAATGTTAGCAATTGACTTCGCGTGATGATAATACTCATGCATCTTAGAATTCCCTTTAGACACATGCATAAGTTCAGACCGTAACTGTAGACCCCCCAATTCTTGACCCCTGCAAGAACCTTAAAAACTCCTAAAAGGCCACATCGAGTCTAAAACTCACCCACCCACTAGAGCATACTTCAGGGGAGTTTGTATCACAACAAATGACCCTACTGGATAGGTTTGTAACACGACAAACTCCATTTATTGCATGACAAACCCTGTTTATTGCATGACAAAACCACTAAACACAGACTAACCACTTTCTGACTCATCACTATGTCAGAATCCATTACTTCAGCCGTTTATCGCACGACATATTGGCATTTGTCACACGATAAATTGCCCACTGTTGTGGTTTATCGTGCAACAAACTCTCTCTAATATTATAAATAGGCATGCACCCTATTGGTTTAGGGACATAGTTTTTACCTCAAAATTTTTATTACTCCCACCAAAATTTTGATTTTCAAGTTATCACAAGTTCATTTTATATATCGTTTGATTTTTCGAAGAATATTCGAGTCTAGTGTTGACACATGGAATGTCATATTCTAGAATCGAATTGCTGAAAATAATTGAAGAAAAAAAAGGTGATATCCACTGGAGATTTCTCTGTCGTACTATTTTTTTCTCTTTTTTGTTGTTATTATATATTGTCGGGAAGGTAATTGAAGTTCCTTCTAAAAATTACATTATATCTGCATATTTTTTTATAATTCTCTGCAGTGTTGGGTTTATAAATATATATATATATATGTCTGTTGTTCTATCCACTTTTTAGTTGGATAAACTTATTGTCAAATTATCGATATTCTATCATTTTCAAACAAAATTTATTTTCAAAATACTGATAAAATCATTTATAAAACTAGAAGAAGACCATTATTATCCAGACAAAACCAAGCTTTTAAAATCTGAACTCATAAAATTTATTTAAGAATTTAAAAATAGATATGTTATGTCTTCCATTTAGACTGTAATATATTTGATACACTCTCCTCAAGAGTTAAATTCTATATCAAATCAATTTCGATAAAGACTAGACTTTTTCTAAAATAAACCAAACGAGACAATTGATATTGCTATATGAAGAAACAATACTGAATCATTCTCATGATTTTAAACAAATAATATAAAATTTTGTTATTAGTAATCAAACTTTGACAAAACCAAACATCAGATCACAGAATACAAAGTTTTTATCCCTTTTCCCAAAATCAGGTTTTCATAAGATATTTCCAAAAAGCGGTAGAATGTCAGTAAAAGCATTAAAGTTCTTCAACATAGAATAAACATATAAATACCATTAGAGACCGAAAGGGTAGATCGGGTGCTTAACACCTTCCTAATCCGTAATATAGTTCCCAAAACCCATTGAACCTTGGTTTCGGAGACAAACACATAAAGAAAAGACTTATATGTAGCATTTACCCTTATACAACTCTTTTGTCCATTTTCTCGTAAAACATATTGGTGACTCTGAATGAATCCTCCTGCATCTAGAATAGGATAGAAGGACACACGATATGAATTATCACCTTATAAAAGCGAATGAATTAAAGGAATTTCTTTCGGTATTTCAGACCCCTGTCACATTTGTGGATTCTCACAGTAATTGATAGATCCGAGCTCGAGATTAAGAGTCATAGATACTCTTAAGAGTAGTCCCAACAACATGAGAACTTCCGGCACCGAGAACTTATGCAAGAACCGGCTTTGTTAGAGAGGAGAGGAGCCAAATCAAAATGAGTTGGTCTTGTTGCTACTATAGTGAGAACGCTGGATTTTTAGGGGCTTCGGATTTCTCGACTTCTTAGATGTGCTGTGGTGGAGGATTAGCTGTGTGATCAACATAGGAAATGAGCTTATGGCCTCGTAGGAGTGGGATAAATTGACTTTTCCACAGTAAATAGTGTCATTGGACGACCGAACAGAAATCAAATTGTGGGCAATGCCACATGAAAAAAGAAGTTAGAGGAAAATAGGGGGACACTAATGATGGTTTGTGTAGCATAATTAGAGGAAGCCATGAAGTGTCACGTGCAGACAAGATTCCTCCGATACCATATAGTAAATGAGATTACAGAATTGTTTGAGGCTTTTTGCTATACCACAAATGGTGGTATAGACTATGTAATAGATAGAACTTGTATGAGAAGTGATTACAAGATGATAAACATTATCAAAGTACAACATTATCTGAATATAAAAAAATATAAAAGAGAAAAGAGAAAAAAAAACTATTATAATTCAAATTTAAAACTATTCTATCTGATAGAATTATCTATAGTGCTAACAATAAGATATTCTTTTTTAACCCAAATTAAAGGTCTATTGTGAATACTACTTGGCTCAAATCGTTAGCCCTACATTGGAAGTGTAATGGTTCAGCATGTGATTAATAAGTGGTGTGGATCCACTATCTAGTACTGACGTTTTTTGTAGACCCAAAAATAACTAAGTTGGGGACAATATCAGTACAAGAACGAATCAATATTGGACTACTAATAGGGGTGGATCCACTACTTAGTATCAAGATCTTTTGAATTAGAACCCTATACCTATAGTCCGGAAGGTGGTGGGCAAAATGTGTTAAATTTTCATGTGCGTGCCGTTCGATTATATATAAATTAAAGACAAAATGTTAAAGGAATAGTCATATTGCCCTTGATAAAAGTGAAGGTTTGAATTTTGTTGTCAAAATATAATAAAAATATATTTTATGAAATAAAAGCAATGTAATAATAAAATTTAAAAAATTAAAAACATGATACGACTTTTTATAAAATACGTTAATAGATACTATTTTAAGGGGAAGGGATAATTAATTTGTCTTCGCCATAAAACATATATTAAATAAAATAATACGGTAGTAGATTGTAGATACTATTTTAACTAAGAACAAGTTTGTTAAAAGAAATTTTAAGATACAAAGAGGAAGAAAATGTCTAGTATTAGTATATCAAGCCAATGGTGTGGTACTTTTACGGTCCAAGTATTACCAACACTAAATAAAATTCTTTTAATTCACTTTTTTGTGTTTACTGTTTTTGCATTTTATCTCGACTGACCCAGGATTGAATTCACTTTTTTGTGTTTACTGTTGGGATGTATATATATATATATGTAGAGTCACATTCTCTTATAAACCATCTTGAAGTTACCTTCTATTTCGAGAGAATAAACGGATAAATTTTTTCATAAAACTTAGTAGAGATGATCTCTTTACTATAATGATTATATTACCTCCACCAAATTTTATTAAAAAATTTTAAAAAGAAATTAAGTTGGTTAATTAAACAAATTTTATATATGCACATTTTCGGATGTTGAAATTTAGATATTTAATTAACTCACTTCTTGGTTTAGTTTTTTGATGAAATTTGGTAAAAATAATCTACTCATTATAAAGATCTACTTTGCCAAGTTTTGTAACAAAATTGTCTTCAACTTAAACACATTTAAGTTATAGGTTTGGGTTTTTATTTTAGAAGGTCTTGTTGAAAAATAAAAGCATCATTTCTATGTGGTAACACTCTCCTACTTATATACTCATATATATATACATATATATATATTAATTCCTACAATTTTCCCACGTGAGATCAATACTTTAAGCCAATCATTTTCAACAATCCCACCTTCAATCAAACTAGTCCACATTTGGCTAGTTTTTAGTCTAACACTGGTTCACCTTAGCTCCACCTGAACTTATACCTTAGACCATCTTAAATCCGCATTTAGTATCAATCCATCTTTAGATCAAGGTACAAGAATTAAACTCTATTTCTTTAAGACAATTATAGTGTTCATCGTTTCTTTAATTCGTGTCTTCCTAGAAATAACGACAATCGAGGGTCCTCGTATTGGCAGCACTCCAAACTTTAACGTAAGACGAACAATTTCATTCATAGAAAGCTAAGAAGGGGAAGGGGAATCCATTAGTCATTTGTGTTTACAGTTGGCAATATATGCATAAAAATACAGAATAATAAATTTATTGGGGTAATTAGTAAAAATGAACCTTAAAGTTTGACCTAAATCTCTCGCTCGTCCCTAAAGTTTAATTTTCGATTGAAACATTCTTAAAGTTTTTAATTTCAGTTTAGGCATTCTTAAAGTTTCTAATTCCAGTTTAAGCGACTTTAAAGTTTTTGATTTCGGTTGAAGTATCCTCAAAGTTTGTAATTTCGGTTGAAACTGTTAGAATATATTATTTAGTATATAGTATATATCTAGTTTCCTTATATTAGTAGGATATTAGCAGTTTTCTTTTTATCATTAGGTATCTCATTGTTTACATAATCCTATAAATAGGACACTCTTATATCATTATTATTAAGTTAATTACCAATCTCTTTACCAAAACAAATATCATACTACCTTGTTCGTCTTCAAGAGACGATTCCAGAACCGTTCGATCCATCAAATTCTGACTAACCACGCGCCCTCACGCGCCACATAAACAACCCCAGCCTCCGCCACCAGTCACCCACTCACCACCTGCTCAACCCCCTGCCACGTCAGCTGTGCCACGTCAACCCTGCCATGTCAGCTGTGCCATGTCAGCCCTGCCACGTCAGCCCTGCCGCCATATCAGTTGATAGTTGACCAAACCAGAAACCCTAACCGGTTCAGCCAGACCAGTTCTTTACACATTCAATCGACCGATTCACTACTTTTTTGACCGATTTTTTAGAACACCAGACCAATTCCTAGCCTTTTTTAACCTTCTGAACATAACCATGGCCTCAGAATTTCTAAATTATGTCTTGATCTTTGAGTATTACAGCTCTCCAATGACTCTCGACCCTACAAACATGATCAGATCATCTGCATATACTTCATTTGGGAACCGAACAAATGACTTACACTCTATGAGTCGTCATTCAAATCAAAGTAATGATAAAGGTATTTGGGATTGCTTACAACTACTAGGACACCTGGGAAGGCATTAAATTATGCATCTGTTTCGAATAATACATGGATAATTGATTATGTTGCTACAGATCATATGATATTCGATTCTACACAAATCACCCCTCTTAACCCCTCGTCAAATTTTTTTATTTCCACAGCTAATGGTGATCCAGTCCCTGTTATTGGGAAAGGATCGGTTCATTTATTAGATTCTCTGAACTTAAATTATGTACTCGTAATCCCCTTACCAAAAAATAACTATTGTTTGTTGCTCAGATTACTAATGTTTTAAATTGTATTATTATTTTTTGGCATTCTCATTGTGTTTTTAAGGATATTCAGACTAGGAAGACAATTGGTTATGGTGTTAGGCGAGGAAACTTGTACTACTTGGATTTGGTGTTGAAAAGTACAAATCAGTTATGTCAAGCCCTGCAAATAGCTGTGACTCAAGAAAAAAAGGCCGAGGATGAGATTTTGTTGTGGCATTGCCGATTAGGTCATGCATCCTTTAGCTATTTAAAGAGGTTATTTTTTAAAAGTTTTAGGAATATTGAACTCTCTACTTTTCGCTGCGAAACTTATGAACTTGCAAAGAGCCATTGTACCTTCTTTCCACCATCAATTAATAAATGTTCAGTTCCTTTCATGATGATTCACTCAGATTTATGGGGGCCTTCTCCTACTCTGTCTTTAAATGGTGCTCGTTGGTTTGTTACTTTCATTGATGATTGCACAAGAATGACATGGATATGTCCAATGAAATCTAAAAGTGAAGTAAGTTCTTTATTTCAGAGATTCCATAAACAAGTTAGTACATAGTACAAAATCACTATTCAGGTTCTTCAAAGTGATAATGGAGGTGAATACATGAGTACAAAATTACAAGAGTATTTTAAGCATCATGGAATTATTCATCAAACAATATGCCCTTATACACCTCAACAAAACGGGGTTGCAGAAAGGAAGAACAGACACTTACTAGATGTTGTACGTGCGTTACTAATTGGGGTTAGTGCTCCAACATCTTATGGGGCAAAACACTTTCCTCCATCGTCTATCTAATGAATCGTGTTCCATTAGCAATCCTTGACTTTCAAACACCATTTAACGTCTTTCACAAAGCTGTATTGGCTCCTTCGGTACCAAATTGGCCCCTCGTATATTTGGATGCGTTGCATTTGTTCATTTGCCGAAAGAACAACGAAACAAATTAGAGTCTCGTGCTTTCAAATGTATTTTTTTGGGTTATTCATCCTCTCAGAAAGGGTATAAGTGTTATCATCCTCACACTTGAAAAGTATATGTGACAATGGATGTAGTCTTCCATGAAAGATATGTTTTTTCATCAGGCTGAACTTCAGGAAGAGAATCATAGTGAAGTTCAAGTTTTTGATTTTGTTAGTAGAGACGAGGATAAGATTATTTAACTTGAGGTATCCCCACAGTCAACCTTACAACTACCGAATCCACCAAGTTCACCGCCAAATTCGCCACAATCAAGCTCACCGAGTTCACTACTGAATTCGCCTCAGCCCTCAAGCTTGCCATCGCTTGGTACAAATAACCAATTGTCTTCCTTAGACATATCTGAATCTGAATATCAAGTTCTTCCTCATGATCCTCAGGTATCTTCTTCTGAACCTCTACAAAAATAACTCCTTAATCAAATCAATAGAGGTGTGCCTAAACCAACATATGAACATGATCTTACTACTAAGGCCAAATATCCCATGAGCAACTATGTGTCTTACGATAAGTTGTCTGAATCGAATAAGTCATTTGCAAATCAATTACCCTCTGTATTTATTCCTAACAATGTGCAGAAAGCCTTAGGTGATCCAAAATGGAAAGCAGTAATGGATGAGGAGATGAACTCCCTAAAGAAGAATGGTACATGGGATATAGTTGAATTGCCAATGGGGAAGAAACATGTTGGTTGCAAATGGGCGTACACGGTGAAACATAAGGCAGATGAAACCATCGAAATATTCAAAGCAAGACTTGTAGCAAAAGGCTACACTCAGACATATGCGATCGATTATTTGAAAACATTTGCACAAGTGGTAAAAATCAACACTGTTCGTGTTTTGCTCTCTTTAGCGATAAATCTGGATTGGCCATTGCAACAATTTAATGTAAAGAATGCATTCCTGCACGGAGACTTAGAAGAGGAGGTATACATGGAGTTCCCACCGGGTTACAATGTTTCGGCAGAGCACATAAATAAAGTATTCAAATTAAAAAAGTCTTTGTATGGTTTAAAACAGTTTCCAAGAGTTGGTTCGGTAGATTCGCCAGATCAATGAGGAAGTTCGGTTACAACCAGAGCAATTCGGATCATACGTTATTCTTGAAGAGGTGCCACGAAAAAATCACAGCACTTATTGTCTATGTTGATGACATGGTTGTCACTGAGGATGACCCACATAAATAAGAAGCACTGAAGAAATATCTATCTCATGAGTTTGAGATGAAAGATCTTGGTGAACTAAAATATTTTTTAGGAATTGAGGTGTCTAGATCTTCAAAAGGCATATTTCTCTCTCAGAGAAAGTATGCATTGGATCTACTAAGTGCATGGAATAATGATTGAAATTAAAAATTGAAGCTGATCAAGTGCCTGTTGATAAAGGGCGTTACCAGAGATTAGTAGGAAAAGTAATGTACTTAGCATATACTAGGCCCAGTATTTCTTATGCAGTGAGTATAGTTAGTCAATTCATGCATAATCTTGGAGAGAAGCATATGCAGGCTGTGATGGAGATTCTTAATTATCTGAAGGCAGCTCCTGGAAAATGAATTTTATTTACAAAGAACATTGATTTCTTGAAAGTTGAAGGGTATACTGATGCTGATTGGGCCGAAAATATTGGTGACAGATGGTCCACATCAGGATATTTCACATTCGTTGGTGGGAATCTCGTCACTTGGCGAAGTAAGAAACAAAATTCATTTCTCGTTCCAGCGCCGAAGCAGAATATCGAGGAATTGTAGTGGGAGTCCAAGAATTACTGTGACTGAAGTTGCTACTGACTGATATAGGTTATCCGCCAAGAGAACCTATGATGTTACACTATGATAACAAGGCAGCTTGCGATATTGCTCAAAATCCATTTCAACATGATAGAACAAAGCATGTGGAAGTAGATAGATTCTTAATTAAAGAAAAAATGGAGGAAAACATAATTGCAGTGCCTCATATACGATCAGAAGATCAGTTAGCTGATGTACTTACTAAGGCTGTTTCCAACAAAATCTTTTCCAGATTAATCAGCAAGTTGGGTATGTTCGATATCTACGCGCCAACTTGAAAAGGAGTGTTATAATATATTATTTAGTATATAGTATATATCTAGTTTCCTTATATTAGTAGGATATTAGTAGTTTTCTTTTCTCATTAGGTATTTCATTGTTTACATAATCCTATAAATAGGACACTCTTGTATCATTATTATTAAGTTAATTACTAATCTCATTCTTCTACTCTCAAGAGAAACATCTAAAAATACCCTTTAAAAGAGTGGCATGTGATAATTATGCGGGTTTTCCATCCATATTTTTAAAGGGCATCCAGTTTTGGACAAGTGAAGAAAAATTAAAAACTTTAAGGATGTTTCAACCGAAAATTGAACTTTAAGAACGAGCAAGAAATTTGGGTCAAACTTTAGTAGTCATTTTAACTAATTACCTGAATTTATTACAATTATATGAATTAAAAATTCGGTTTTACCATAGAAGAAAATTTGCGCAGTACTCCAGACTTCGAAAACATGATATGTACAACCTAAGATAGAAACAACAGTTTGACTGCTCTTTTTTTTTTAATGTAATTTTGACCTCGCCAGATTTCTCTGGTTCTTCAACATATGTAACAATGGCTGAGTTAAGATTTAATATTAAGGTGGGTAAAAATCTTTTCTACTTACGGTTGTATATACTTTCCTTTAATATTTTAGCATTTCTAAAAAAAAGTAGAAATATCTTCATTTAAGTAACAAGATACATTAATTTTTAAAGTGTTAAATACTATAATAGAGTATATTTTGCATTACACATAACAAGAATTGATGATAATGTAAATTAAAGTGGGCAATGGAGAATTTCTTTCTAGAAATAAGGTGGGAACAAGTCTAAATTAATATTAATTATATTTTTTTTTCTGAACCTATTAGTAAATATAAATACATTTGAAATATTAAGGTGGGCACTTGCCCACCTTACTTTGTAAGGAGTGTCGGTGTCAGGATTTCAGCTAATGGGGACAAAATTCAAAGCACATCAAATCATATTAAAGCCTTAAAATTTTAACGCAAACATAATAGTATTAATAATAATAGTTGATACAACTCAAATAACAAATGTGAACAATTGGTGCTAATTAAAATTAGGGATTTAGACCTAAATCAACTAATATTGTGAAACTAATCAATAATAGAATTAAAATTATGCAATTAATCAACAATAGAACTAATGTTCGACAATTAGGAATTTAGACTAGATTAGCAAATATTCAAAAATTAATCATGTTAAGCATAAATAAAATACACTTAATATTATGCGATTAATAAAAATACAACTAATATTATAAAAGTAATACATAAATAAAATAATACCTATTTTTGAAAAGTAGATCTAAGGATGCGTTTGATTGCAATTATAGAATTTGCATGGAAATAAAATAATTTGTAGGCAATTGAATTGCTTATAATTGAGTTGCATGAAAAATGTCAATTAAATGTGTTTGATTGCCTTAATTTTCTATCCAAAAAATATTAGTTATATTATGGCATTTTTAATGTAAAAAAAATTATGGGTATTTTTTTTACATAATTCTATAGTCATGATGGATCTTATTTAATTGATCTTAATTAGAATATTTTAAATATTAAATTTTTATTAAATTTTGAATTTTGTATTAAGTTATAGTATTTTAAATGTAGAAAATGGGTAAAATTTTGTTTCAAAAAATGTGTAATTGCCTGAAAAATAAATACAAGAATAACCCCCCCCCCCCCCCCCCCCCCCCCCCCCCCCCCGACCGCCCCAAAAAGAAAATGTTTTCTTTATTTTGGTGGAAAATGTGAACATGTGAGTAAAAATGGAAAAAAGTATTTTCTCTAAAAAAAAGGCTAATTAAACACCTTAAATTATCAAATTAAATAAAAATTGGGTATTTTATATGAAAAAAAAAGTCAATCAAACAAACTCTAAGATTAAAATTTATCTTGGTTTCAGCCCTTTGGGAGTGGAGGCAGCTAGGCGTGGAAACCGTGAGAGTGAGTGAAAGACAAGTGCGTAGGGGCAGTGAAAGTCAGAGAGAATGGCCGTGACTCGTGCGTGAGAGAGAATGAGGAGAGAGATACTGAGCGGTGAGAGTTTAAGAAAAGCCTTCTGCGCTCCGCATGTCGTTTTAATCCAAATTTTAAAAGTTTTCATTCAGCCCCTGAAGTTTTGCCTCTAACACTTAGATACCGTCAAATATAAGTCTCTACACATAAATCCCTATATTTTTTTCCAAAAAAATACCTCATATATAGTTTGAAAAAATCAAAACCGAGGAGGGGCAACTTGCCTCCCTTGTCCCCACATGGCTATGCCCCTGAGTGGCTCCGCCACTGCTTAAAGGACATATTGAACGATAAGCTAGAAGTACTCCAAACATCGAGAACGGCGAACTAAAATATTGCTTAAAAATTCTACCTATTTGGTTTCGAAGGTGCACTTTGAAGAAGACATGCACAAAGAAAGATTGAAGAAGAACACATAGAACTCATGCGCGTTATGTAGAAAGAAAAAGGAGACAGTTACAAATGCGGGTAGCAAGTAACAAACAGTGACAAAACTTTGTTAACAAATAACAAGTGATCACTAAAACATGCACTAAAACTAGATGGTGATAAGCAATAATTTTCGGCACTAAAGGCCCATGCATCTCTAAAATTATGATCCACATTAAGGAAAAACTTTTTATAGCAAAACTCGAAGTTTCGTTATCAATCTTTTAGCTATCGCAACTTTTTATAATGCATTTTTGAATTTCATTGCTAAAGATTATATTACGAGATGAAATACAAATTTATGTCACTAATTAAATGAGTTGATTCTGTGACATAAAATAATTTGTCATTAAGGCTCCGTTTCAGTATAACATGGAAAAGAAAAATAAAAATAATTAATTTTGATAATAAGTTGGAAAATAAACTGATGTATGTGATAATAAGCATTCCACCTCATACTATTTTTGTGAGTAGGTGTCTTTCATCTTTCATTATTTTTTGTGAAAAAATTGTCTTCCTCTACCAACAAAAAAAATTTCTTTATGAAAAAAGTTACAAAATAAGAAGACATTTTATTATATATTTTAACTTATTTTTAAAATTTTTACAAAAAATTAATTATTTTTTTTTTATATTATTATCAAACGAACCTCAAAATTAAACCACATATTTTGTGATGAAAACGCAATTAATATAGACAAGGAAAGATTTTTTTTTTACCCTTGCCACGAACCTAAAGGACCAACTAATATTATATAGTCACTTCTAATTTCTATTTTTCAATTTCTTTTTCCGTGTAGGATAAGTTTTTTCTTACACATCTTCCACCATGTTTACATATTCAAAGGTTTATGATACTAACCTACTTGTAGAGTAGAACACTTTCCAATTCGAACCCAACAAAATTGGCAACGGGGCCCACTTTAATTAATTTAGGCTGAAAGTTATCCAAATTGTGTTGGTCAAAACCATTAATGAAGAAGTATGCTATTTGCGGGATGCCTAATATTTTATTTTATATTATTGATAGATATTAATTGTAAACAATGAAGTATATAAAATATTTTAGTTGTGAATAGAAAAATTATGTTCATTACTCAAAACTAAGTTAATAGAGAATCTGTAATCACAAAAGTCTATGTTATCTTTAAAGATGGATAGGTAGAATATAACTAAATACATATATTATTTAAAACATTTTCTTTCATACTTAGTGAAAGAGTAATTGAAAGAGCTTAAAAATAATAACTATAGTTTGGGTTAGTTTGATTAGTTGGGCCTGAAGGCCTAGAAAACCTATCTCAAGAGGAGAAAAGTGGACTTGTAGCCCAGTACATCGCCGATGTTGAGTAGATTCAACACTGGCCAAGGAAGTTGGATAACGTCACAAAATGTTGATATGGTTGTTGGGGGGACCAAAATTTTGTATGGCGCATAATGAAGTTCCTAGTAATATAAATGTACCAACGGACAATAAAGGACAAAGAACAACTGATTTTTGTTTGTAGGTAGGTTTCTCCAGTGATTTTTACATTTATTGGCAATACATTATCTTCTTTAAAGGGTGTGTGTTTTATATTTATTTTTTGCGGATGATTGAAGGACAAGATTACAAGCTCCTAGATTTTTCTCTCTATATCATATCACCTCAAAAATCTTATTCTTAATTTTGTAAGCCCTCATTTTCTATTTGTATGCATAGACTTAGGGTTACAATTTATAGGTAGATTGAGTCTTATCCACAACCGGCAACCTTTACAATTTACAACCATCTTCTCGCTGGCTGTAACACCCACGTTGGCATAGTGGTCAAGTGATTAGCCGAATGCATGTTTCCCACCCCCATTGGCGAGGATGACCATATTGGCGTGCAGATAATTGCCTCAGCATGTATTGATGTCACCTGGGAAGTGTTGGTACAAGAACGACCATGTTTGCCTTGATATGCTTCACTAAGCTATGCAATTGCGTTTTAGTCGACGGTGCATCTTGAAGGTCTCCCATAATTGGGCTTCGGCCTCCATTAAGGTGGAGGGCCAGCCCAACGGGCTCAACAATTTCGACATAACATGCAAAATAAAAATAAATTAAGCTCCCTCAATTGTGCCTCCCCCAAAAAAAAAAAAAGAAAAAAGAAGAAGAAGAAGCATATGAGCTGAGCTACCGAGTTGAGCTCGTGTGCTTGGATCTTCGACAGTAGTTTTAAATATATTTATCTAAAATGCACTAGGAAAGAACATAAGCAATCCAAATGACAAAGAATAATTTAAAGGCAACGAAGAGAGAGCATGTGGGCAATTGAGAGCACATAGATTAATAAAGTAATAACTAATGGATGTTTGGTATGCGCTCGTTGAAAGATAATATTTTACTTATATCTTATATTATTAACATTTAGTTCCAACAATCACATATCGCGCTAGAGGTCCGATAAAAAGATGTAACAAAATTGTAGTTAATTTTTTTTATACAAGTGATTATTCAATAATATAAGAATTATTTTTATGTAAATCTAAAACTACTATTATATAGAGTAGACACATAACTATTACAATAGGTAAATACAACAAAGAACTCAACGTGGGATGAAATTAGTAATTTCTTGAAATATATGAAACTCAAATTTTGAATCTTGATTGGTGATGAAAGTGACTGTAGAGACAACTCGTAAAAGATAAAATAATAAATAAATAAATAAATAAAATTTCAAGAACACTGAGATCGGAGATCCGAGCATGTTGGTTTCATTTCATAATAGTGCTGATATGTCTGATTGCACAAGAATCCAGTGAATACCAGAAAGGTGCAGATCTGCTGCTGACAGCCAATGACTGAAAAAAGAAAAAGAAAAACAAATAAATTATAGTTGGGGTCCACTTAAAAGTTTTAATTATTGGAGAGGGTTTGGTGATCCGGATCCGGCCACACCTCCATGAGAGAACCCACATACATGAAGCTGGCCACCCACGTTGACCAACACAATAAAGCTTTATTTCTCTCACCTGTCTTCCTTTTTTAATGCCCTCACCACCATGTGCCATAAAATTTAATTTCTATTTTATTAAAAAGCGGCTAATCACGCCAAAAAAAAATTAATAAATAATTATGGTACACAAATTTTTTATACTAATTTTTATTTTTTTTTGTTTTGTTTTAAATCAAACAGTTCTTAGATTAGCTTTCACGTAATTCGATTAATTTTCTTTTGTAACTTTAAATCATATTTGTTGTTGGATACATAATATTTTTGGAGTTCTCGGCCCGGGTTTAACTTTAAATCATAGTCGACCTTAGATTTGAACCCAGGTCGTTAGATTAAGTCTAATGGTTCTTTAAAGCTTGTCTCTCGACTTTAGAAAGTTAGAATTCCTTAGACTGATCTAGAATAGAGCATGATGAGTTAAACTATGAGTCATATTATTACAATGCATGTGGCACAAAATTGAAATTAACTTCTACATAGGGGCAGAATTAAGAATTACGTGAGTGGTATTGATAAAACAATGAAAGAAAAAAATTTAATAAACAATGTAAATGTTGAGAGAGCCTAAAAGAGAGAGAACTAAGTCAATCACAATATAATAGTCATTTCAACTAATAATTTTTTTTTAAAAGAAACGCAAAATGGAGAAACTCTCTCCAATAGGAGTTTATATAAGTATTTCCTTATGACTTGGTAAGTAAGTCACGTGAAAAATTTCTATCACAACACTTGTGCCTTTTATTAGATGTTAGAAAATGAGATGAGTTATTTTATTAGTTCTTCTATTACATATTTGATTTTCCCTTTGGATCCAAAACTTCGGGAAATGGGTGAGATTTTCTCAAAAAGAGAAAAAAATATGAACATCTCCACAAAATCACCAAATATTTAATTAGAGTATAACTACCGGCACCCTAAAAAAAGTTTCTTAGCATTCCAAAATCAATCACAAATATAAATAAAGTGTCCCTAAACAAAAAATCACTTAAGATCATATTGGAATGCTAGATGACTCACTCAGTGTTAATAGCCATACTCTTTATTTTATTTTTTGAGATCAAACAACAACTTAAATTGCTCAGTACAAGCCAATTAAATAACCAAGCTTCTTGGTCCAGTGGTATAAGGCTATCACTGGAATAACCCTGGGTCGACTTAGAGCTCCCAAGGTCGAACCCCGGCGTTGTCAAAATAATGCTTGGCCAGCGGCAGCCACGAATTGCGAGCGAAAATTAGTCGAGGTGCGCGAAAGCTGGCCCGGACACCCCGTGGGGAACCAAAAAAAAAACAAGCCAATTAAACTAAGTAACAATTCTGGAAATAATGAATTCCATAATCCATATTACCGAATCAACAATAGATAAAGCAAAATGAGCCGATTCATGGACCCCTTAATCACATGAAATTCAGGACTTCGATTATGAAACTTCATATCTGACACAATCTTACTAAGCTCGGATAGTCGCACCTCCTCATAATTAATCAAATTGATCACCTTTTGACATTACTTAAGTTTCATATTATATATCTATAAAAAAAAAAAATTAAAACATAAGTCGATGAGATTCAAAATTTATAAAGTGTCTTACAATATATATTTAGGAACTAAAAAATTTTCGAACGAGACGAGTACGAAGTAAAAAAAAAAATAAAAAAATACAAGAGATACAATTTAATATACATGTGTAAAAAAAGGAGCATGGTGTAATTTTTTCTAACAAATAACCTGGGCAAAGTACTATATAATTTCAGAAAAAATAATTTTTAACGTAAAAACCAACAAACTTAAAAATTAAGGTGGGGAGAACCTACCTTAGAGTCCATGTCAGTTCGCCCATGAGCATGAATAATTTAGATATTATTAATTTAAAGAAAAAATAGTAAGATTAATAACTAGTTAAAAATAAAACTTCAAATATCATGGCGTATAAAATATTTTTTTTCTAAGAAATTAACAGCTTCCAATTATCTTAAAATAATAAAAAAAAATCAAAAGTAAGACAAAGAAATGAATAGATAAGATGTTATAAATGTTCACTCTTTATATGAAGTTTAAATTTTGTTGTCAAATAACTTAAAAAGTAACATTGTATAATTTATTATAAATTTTTAATAAATTTTTTATTCTAGCTAGTCTTTGATTAGAGTTTTAGTCGTCGTCTTCTTTTTATTTTTTAACGAGTAAATGGACTGATAAAGTTCCTTCATCAATCATTTCCATTTAAGGATCCTTTTTCTTTAGCGCGTATATAAGGGCTTCCTCCCAATTTATTTTAATCCCAAGGACATTTTCTAATATTTTGTTCATTACAAGGAATTTTCTCTCTCTCTCTCTCTCTCTCTCTCTCTCTCTCTCTCTCTCACTTGAACGGTGGTTATCGGACCAGCGGTCGCTATCTTCATACTATTTTTTACTTATAGCACTTCACTTTTTTATTTGTTCGATGACAAGTTTGTAAGTGCATGTTATTCGTTTCATAAAAACTGAGTATATATTTGAAAACATCTTACTCGTCTCATGCATCGAGTATATAAATTTATACTCGCTTGTCTTTAGGTGAATAATATGCACTTACTCATTTATCATCAGACAAATATAAAATAGAGTGTTACTGTTGTTGCAATTGACGAACTCAAGATTTTTTAAAAGGGTACGGTTGAATACAATTAAGTAAATTTTTTATAGTAAAACTAATAAATTCTCCTATTAGATTGTTTAAAACTTTGATACGGGGATATTAATTTTTTTTTGGTCTATTAGTACTTTAAATGAGTAATTTTTAAAGAAATAATTTTTTGACATTTTTGATGTACATGTTGAGACACAATATTTATTTTTTGATGAATCTTAGAATCCTATAGCATTCCATTAACGTAGACATAGACGAATTTGACTCTTTTTCATTATTACTTTCCTCTAATTTTCTGCAATGGTATATATTTGGAGGGTTAATTAGATGCTTTTTTTTTTCTTCATAAAACTTGGTAGATATAATCTCTATAATGAGTACTTCCACAAAATTTTAGAGAGAAATTCAAACCAGAAGTTGACGTAATGAAAAATTGATATACACGTTATTTATTGGCCATTAAAATTTTAGTTAATCATTTCACCTATTTCTGAATTGAATATTTTGATGAAATTTTGTGGAGATGATTTACTTATTATTGAAATCATTTATACCAAGTTTCATGAAAATATCCATCCATTTAACCCCTAAATGAACATCATTGAGGAAAATAAAATAAAAAAATTATTAATAAAGAGGAGCCAGATCCGATATATGAATCACAGCCTATTAAAAATCAATGAAAATTATACCGACCAAGTTTTAAATAGGCCAACATAATTATAAATGTAAATCATATCTGTACAAGTAATTCAACTATATATATATATATACATGTTAAACTATATGATAGAGAAGAGAAAAAATTATGAGGGGGCCTTAAATATTTATTTATTATACATATATCAATTATATATGTTTACAATATATATATATATATATACTTATTATATATTAAATGTAAGCAATGGGTTCTTCCGAATTTATCAAATTACCCTCTCCAGCCAAAAATTACATACAATAATGTATTAAAGAGGATTCAAACTTATGGCTTTTTAACATAAGAACGCATTTAATTACCAGTGTACTAAATGTAATTACATATTTTAAATGTGTGAAATTTACTGGTTATTCTATTACACACATAGAGTGCGCCTCAAAATTAATACGTATAAAATATTATTAAAGATACTAGTGGGGGGCTGGACCAAACTAGAACCCCGGGTCCAACTTCAGCAAATAAACCTACCATTACTACTCAGCCCAAAGGTCCATTAATATCTCAGCCCACCCATAATAGTGGAGCCTCTTTGTCTCTTGTATTGGATTAATTGTCCTTCAGCACTTGTGACATAATACAAATTTAACTAGACACTTCATTATTTTACTTTTATGTTACTATGTCTCTCACTTCAATTTATATGTATGTGTACAAACACAAATACATATTGAAAAGCGAGTGAGTTAATTTAATTGATAAGATACTCATTCGAATTTAAGAGAGGTCGTTCTAGATTTAAAGGTAAATTTTTGTTATTATTATAGCTAGTAAAAAGAAGAGATTTAGAACTTTCCTATAAATATTGAGGGGATGGGAAAAATCATTATCTTGAAAGAAGGTTTAAAATTAATTCATTTGAAAGTACTACAAATTCTATTTGGAGAGAAGGTTTAAAATTAATTCATTTGAAAGTACTACAAATTCTATTTGGAGGGAAATTGAACCCTTCTAAAAACTTCTTAATCTTGTAATCACAATGAATCTTGATTTGTAAGTATTGATGAGTAAATTTTAAATATGTAATTTTTATTAAAATATATATTTTACATTTAAGGTTATTACTTTTTCAATTTTTATAAAAAAAATTGAAGAGAGAGAAAGATGATGTGGATTGTAAAACAGGAGTGTATTTTACACAACCATTTTACATAAATTTCAATTTTAAAAGACTGTTGGAGACAAAAAAATTTATAAGTTGTGAAAATTTTACACAAAACAAATATTTAAAAGACTGCTAGAGATGCTCTTAGTTTAACCTCATGTTTATTTGCGTGGTACGTTTTATTTTGTAGCTTTTGCAAATTTTTATTCTACAAAAATTGGGTAAGCAGGGGCTGGCATTCTACAAACGTTTTAGGGTTCATTACCCCTATTACTTAATGTAATCTATGTCCTCTGCTTCGAAATAAGATTCAATCTTTAACTTTTGCATTTTAGGACAACAATGATCTAAAAGTATTTGATGATGACAAAGGAAAGGAAAATGATACATTCTTAAGTACCAATTTTATTTACAGAATAATTATACTAAATATATTAATAAGTTGTACATTTCGAGAATTTACAAATAATCAATACATCTAGTATATACATAATCAATATAAATGAAAATATAAAACCAATAAGTATAGCGTCGCTCAAACTAAAACTAATGAAATTTTTTGCATTAATTACAACCCTAAATGGAAACATTACTTCTAATTTGGGCATCACTAAAGGAAAACAAAAAAAATCCTCTCATTGGGATCAACGGAGATATTTCTTCTTTTCTTTTTTCTTTTTAAAAATAATAATGGAAACATTACTTTTAATTTGGGTAGTCCTGAAAGGAAAAAAATATTCCTATTTGGATCAACGGATTTTAATTATAGTTTGACCTTAACTTTAGCATCAATAGACAATAGTGTTGGGGCTGTTCAAATTAAAACTAACTGAAAATTTGTGCTTTAATTACAACTCAAAATGGAAACATCACTTTTAATTTGGGCCGTCGTCAAATTAACAAAAAAAAAAGTTCTTATTGGGATCAATGGAATTTAATTATAGTTTGACTTTAACCTTATCATCTTGAGTCCGAATCTTTTTTAATTTCTGGCTCCGTTATTCAATTTTTGAATATTCAATTCAAATGATCATACCCACACCCTAATCAATAATTCTTTTACTTAAAATATATATAAAGTAAATATACGTGGGCAGGTGGATGCATATATGTTTGATAGGTATGTTGCTTTTGAGTTTATCTACTACAAGGCAAAATCAAAAGACGAAAAACGTGACACGATTTCAACAATAAACGAATTGTCTTTTGTCTTAATATAATAGTAAATATATGAATTTGGAAGTCATTTTGGTGCTTATTGAAGTTGTGCGTGTCTAAAAGTTGACAAGCCTAAGTTGAGGAGAATCAAAGCCTTGTTGTGTTTGGCTCATCATTTGCTAGAGTGTTGCGTACCGGTATGGGCTGGTTTGGCTTATTGGTACACAAGTTATTTTTCTGCGGAAGAGTTATGTCAAGTGGTGTATCGATATGGACCAATTTCATGTCATATCGGTACTATGTACTGGCAGTGCTAAAATCCAAGCCTATTAGGTTTTCAAGTTTCTCACTTGTATAAATAGATAAGTAAGTTTCTATTTTGTTGTATAGCTTGTATCAGAGTATAGAGAGAGAAAACTAGGATTGTGGGTTTCTTACAAGAGTGATTTATTGTGAGGGTTTTTGGCTAGTGTTTAGCTAGGGTTTGAGATGGCAAGACTAATTAGAGGTTGTTCCATTGATCGGTGAGGGTGATTGAGTGTTAAGTTTCGAACTTATGTTCATCAGTATATATATATATATATCCCCTTTCAGGTAGAAGACTCGGTTTGGGTACCCACCTTTTGGTCTTAGAGTATTTTTCTTGATCTCTCGCCTTGTTCATTACTATCTACTTTATCGTTTATTCATAGTTGCGTATATATTATGCATGGATTGCTTGCTTGGTTGAATGGTTTTATTGCTAGTCGAAATTCCGCACGCATAATGATCGCAGAACTACTAAAAAAAGTTTCTCAAGTTATAATTATGGTTCGGGGCTAGGTCAATTGCTCCTATTATCAACAAGTGGTATCAGAGGGGATCAATTTGTTTAGTACTAGTTAGGTATCAAGGTTTGGCTACCAGTTGTTGGATTTTTTTTTTGTGTCAAGTGTTTAATGGCCGAAGAGACGAAATCCACAGATTCGACACAGATTATAACTTCTAGTAAAAAGTGGGAACCCCACGTTGGGGTAGGTAGCACTATAGAGGTTAAGATAAAACCTTACAACGAGGTTATTAATTTTAGTATTTGGTAAATGAGGATGCGGGGAGTACCTGTGCTAAGACAAGATAAAAATTGCAAGATACGTTCGAGGACCAATGGAATGAAATTGATAGGAAAGTTATGTCTGCTATCGAGATGCATGTGATCGACAAAGTTTTAAGAAACGTGATATCGGAGAAGAATGCAAATGATATGTGGAATAAACTCGAGGATATGTACATTGAAAAGTCTATGTCTAACAAGTTAAACCTTAATAAACAACTTTTTAGTTGGAGATGTAGGAGCGACATGATTTGAACAGGCACATCAATATAAAAAAAGGGCCTTTTGTGACGGGTGAAAAACCATCACAAAAGGTTAAATTCCATCACAAAACGCATTTGTGATGACTTTGCGATGGTTTTTGAAGCGTTACAAGTTAGGGGGCTCTCAAAAACTCGGTGACGGCAAAATTTTGTCACAAATACTTTTTGTGACGAGTTTGTGATGATTTTATCGGTGTTACAAAAAGAGCTATCATTTTTGCCAATTTATTGTCACAGTCTATTTGTGATGGCTTGAAACGTTACTTATATTATTATTGTGGCGACAATTGCTGTCATAAATACGTAACTTTGTTCGTTACAAATAGTATACTTGTTACGGCTTGTTCTCGTTACAAACAAATAAGTGTCCTATTTGTGACAGCTTAGTAGCCATCACAAAAAGTGTTGTGCGTTATTTGTGACAACTTATATTAGCTGTCACAAAAAGTGTTGAGTAACGTCACAGGATTGCTGCTTTGTCCGACCGATATTTGCATGCTGTTATTATTAAAATATCATTCACAACAAAACAATTGAACACGAATAAAACAAAACTGAATAACGTCAACTAAATAATCCCCATTACATAGTCAAAATCAAACCAAAATATAATATCCAAAAATATTATCCACCAAGAAACATATCATATTATTCAATATCAATCAAAAATTATAAAAATGTGTAACAACATAGTCTAAAGCAAATGAAATCATTGTCTATATCCTTTAAACTTTTTTTTTCAAAACGAAGCCAATTATAGTAGTCTTGCTTGCACAACTTTCATTCCCCTTCATTCATTTCCTAAAACATAAAAAAAGAAAAAAAAAGGAGAAAAAAATAAAGGTTATCGAGCATTAAATAGGTCGAAGTAATATTTGCAACATTAAATTATTGGGAAAAAAAGTATATTGATCCCTAATTGCTAATTAAACACAAAATTAGATCTCACAAAGTTGTCAATAATCATTAAAGGGACTTTGGGCATTAATAATATTCTTGTGAAATTGACCAACACTACTCAAAAATAAATAAATAAATAATATTCCTTATAGTACATTTTAAGTGTATGTAGATATTTTCAAGTGTACCATTTGAATTAGAAAATAAACTAATTTCGCGAAAAAAGCTTTCGTTTAGGTCAAGGTCTGGGCGGTGAACACTTGATGATGTAGGAACCTACGCGTATACAATTTGAGTTATCAAAAACTTATAATAAGTATAAATATTTTGAATGTAAATATATATATATATATATACGTTGCATAAATAAAATTACATTGCCAATGCTAGATGGGGTGTTTCCACCACGCAACTTCAGTAGAACTTCATCTCGAATGGAAGCTCGCATAGTTGTCATAGCCTCTTCAATTCTTCGATTGATCTCTGCATCACACTCTCTAATTAGTTGATCGAGCTTTGTATTAAAATATGTTCTAATTTTCTCGCATATCTTGTTGAATTTATCTTTTGCAGTGCTATTTCTTTTGCCAAAAACAACCTGTGAGGTGACACCTTTTCCATAAGTTCGCACACGCCCATGACCATCAGGACCAACAACTTGGGTAAATACCACGTCTATAAACTCGGGGGTTCGTTCCTCTTCTAGCACTGCATCCCTTCGACTATCCATCTTCGCCTACAATTTGACATGAAATTTTTATATATACATTAGTAAAAATTTCATTTTAACAATATTAATGAATTCCAATAAATTCACGTAATAGTTATTACTCACAATAATAGCTTGTGTCTCTTGATTCATAAGGGCGCCATTTTTAGGAGTGCATGTTTTTCTAAACACGTTAATTCGATTAGTATCATCTTCTGCTTCTTCCATCTAAAACTTTATAAAAGTAACATTGTTATAATCCAACAATATAAGAGTAATATAATTCATAATCTATAATAAAACTTACATTTTCTCTAATCTGAGCATGTGGCATTCTCCCAGTCATGTGATTTAAATCTTGATATTAACGATATTTTTTAGCTGAAATAACCTACAAAAAAAATCTTCGAGGCTAATTTACAAATTTTATATCTTAATAATTTAATGTAACTGTCAAGCAAATTTATTTGATACCTATTGCTTCTTAGTCCCCCAATAGGCAACAAGCATCTCCCACTGATCTTGAATCACTCTAAACGGCTTATTGTTTAAGCATTGTTCATCGGTTTCTAAATGTCGTAGTACTGCGTTTTCACTTGACTTTTCCACTTTCTCCAAATATCTCCAACATTTTTAGGCAATTTTCTCTATACTCTAGAGGAGCATTCATATTATCCTATAAATAAAATTCAATTTAATCATTATTAAATGACTACAATAGAATATATTAAACAACAACACTAAAATATAAATTATCGAATTTAAGTATATGAAACTTACTTCCACTTCTTTCCATTTATAATCCAATATATCTTGGGGCATATCTTTCCACTGCTCATATATATTAATGGAATTTTCTCCCCATTCCGAGCTATGATCCCAATATGCGTTTTAAGATGATGTTGATTGGGACCATATGCTTGCATATATTGATTAAACTCTAGGTGCAACTTTTGCCCAGTGCCCCAAGTGTTTATTCCCCTTGATGCCTCTGCCTCTACCTCGACCTCTACCTCATCGAGTAGAAGTAGATTCGCTAGCAGAAGTACCTATGTTTTAAGAAAGGCCAAATACATCAAAATAAGCTTACTAGAAAAAGCCAAATCATGCCCAAATATAGCACCAAATTCAACAACAAAACTGTGTAAACAATACCAAATGGTCCTATTCAGTTATAAATAGTCCCCTAAATGTGTAACATTAATAGTCTCAATTCAACTCAATTCAAATACAAAATTAGCATTTAAAGTTTAGTCATAAAGTTACCATTTTGTTAAGTATAATGGGTATTTTGTAGCTGTGTGGCCTCGAGTTGCGGCGGTGGTTGTGATTTAGTATTCAACCGAGATCGAGTATTATGCGATGGTGGTTATCGTGGTGGCTATGGCAGCAATGTGGTTTGTGGCAGTGATTGTAGCCGTGAAGCCTCCGTTGTCGCTGTGATTGTAGTGGTGCCTGAGGCCGAGTATTTAGTCAAGATCGAGTATTATGTGATGGTGGTTGCGGCGGTGGCGGCAGTGTGGTTAGTGGCAGTGACTGTTGATGTGTTGAAGACTGCAATTGCAATATATCCATAATCGTCTTACCACGTAGTCTTTTTGAAGGGGCCGGGGCCCATGATAAACCTATTAATAAAAGATCAATTAATACAATACATAAAATATACAATAATCAAATTATTGTAATTTTGAATATAGATATATTTATTCTATAGGACTAGTGCATATAGATTAATAATACAAAAAATAAGAAAATTAAGGAAAACATTAATAAAGACCATAACATATACTTTAAACATTAACATTCAAATTTAACACAACATTATCCTACTACAAGCACTTAAAATCATCACTCATCAATAATATCATCATTATCATCTGGATGTGGAATAGTTATGTCAATTGTTGCCCCGCATTTACTCCTTCTCTCACCCAAGTAACATCACTTCATGGGCAAATATAGTGTCACTTAGCTGTTGGCTACTAAATGGCTCAACTTGAGGGATTATTGTCATATCAAGAGAAGAGTCCCTCGAATACATGTCAAACAAATCTCGAACTGTCATTTGAATAACAACATGCCAATCTTGTTCTATAGGGTCTTGTACATACTAGACTTGCTGCACTTGGGATGTTAAGATAAAAGGTTCATCAATTTCTCTATTATTCGCGTATAATAGACGATTGAAGTTCACTAAAGTAAACTTATACTCATCTTCCTTCGTTCCCGTTTGATAATCCACTCAATCACACTTGAATAAAACATATCTCATTGTGTTGGTATAGCGAATTTCAATGATATCCGTTAACTCTCCATAAAAGGTAAGTTCACCTCCACGAGGATTCTTATCCTTTTGACTAGCATAACTAAGTGTATAGTACATATATAATAGAAAATAAAATTAATACATATACAATTGAATCATTAATCAAAACAAAAAAATGATTGTGTTATATGATTTGAACCCGCACATTTAGGATCATCAACAAAAAAATAAGGCAGTGCTAATTACACACACCACTTTACTCGGTATCACTCCATCTCATTTACTCAGTCTTATTGCATAGAGAATGTGTACATTACCTCAATCCTACAGGGTCGAGCCAATGTTAAAATATTATAGAGTATTTTAGTGTACATAATTAATGGCGCATAAAAACTAAATGACAGACACAGGCCTTGAAGCAAAGTTAGACATATATATACATTATAATAACCAAATTACTAGGATGTAAATAATATGTTCTCCAGTTATTATTCCTCCTTCAATTCATGTTGAATCACTATAGAAATATAAAAACAGGATGCCCGTACTTTAGAATTACTATCCTTGTAAGAATGGCAAAACGGTATTGGTCAAAAAGCATGAAAATGCTTGAAATTGTATAAAAATGCCTTAAACTAATGGAAAATAGCATCTTTTTTTTTCAAAAATTGATGACCCAAACTGCCCTAGGAAATTTCCAGTGTGTAGATCTTGAAAAAATACACGATTTCAAACAAAATTCGCCTCAAACGAACAACCAAGCGCAAAGTTATGATGTTTTAAAGTTTTGACACCATATAACGACCTTTTATCACATATTCTTCAAATTCAAGCACCAGAGCATAGACATATAGATACTTTGACCACTTAAAATCTTGGATCAAGATTGAGCAGTTGTGGAAAAGGGTTTCTATTGTGTCAAGAAAAATGATTGGGTTGAGTGCTATAAAGTGGGCTAATTGGGAGCTGAATTTTATTTGAGTTGTTGTACCCAGCTTTACTCTGCAATTTGTATTCCCTTTATTATTTGGGGCTTTCAGATTATTATGATGATTGTATTATTTTTTATTTTTTTCATTTTTCCTTTATGTGGGATGCCAGTCTACTCACCGTTTAGTCTTATTTCCAAATATAAACTGATTATGTTTCTGGTTAAGAAAAAAAGAAGATAAAAGTCTTTAAGAATAGAAAATAACATATTCCATCTTAGATTAAGAGTCCCACTTTACTTTCCGCAGTGTCTCAAAATACTCGTAATAATCTGGAACATTCAAGATTCTTTCAGGGTTTCCTATTTCTAGTAGGCTGGTAGCTTGGGTTGATAGTGAATGATAAGTTTCCTTTTAAAGATATATAACTTTTATCCATTAGTAATTAGATAACCATAATTTCTTTGTAACTAGCATTATTTAATGCTAGTTATTTAGATTGTTTACCTAAGAAGCATATATATATATACACTTTGACTGATGTTCGAGGCTCAGGGAGTTGATTATAGTTTTCTACATATAATTCATGCTTTCACACTGAATTAATTATTACATAGTGATTAACGCACCTAAATCCTTTACTGCTGTACTGGCATCGATTGATTGACTAGCAGATTTTTATTTAATTTTTGTATTTCCTAAATCGTTGAGAGAAGATCAAAACTTAACTAACCTATAATGTTTCTCAGGCGTACATTGTCATTTTGTCCCATATACATAGTTGGAAACAAATGTCCTGTTAGGCTGATATTTTTGTCGATACTAACACTCAAATGAGATGTTGTCACAACTTTAATAGGCACTTCTCCCTTTCGGATGTTCTGCAGTTGTTGGATCGTTTTTACAACCTTGAAATGCTGGTATGTGTTGTTGGATTCAATAATAGTGCAGTTACTATTTGACTTTGTATTATTTAAGAAAGCACTGATATTAACATAATCAATGGTTAAAAGCAAAACTTCTTAATTATAGTAGGCTTTGGTACATTTTACATGTTTAATGTTGTTGCAAAATTTTAGAAGCCGGATGATAAGGAGACTGAAATCCTGAATTAGGAGGAAAAATTTTCACTGCCATAAAGTTATTCATCAAGGAAGGTGTTGACTAAAAATGCTAGTGATATAAATACGCAATTCTCTATGAGTTATTTTTCAATGGTTGTATACGATGGCTATGGTATGGTTGTTGTAACCCGTCTATGAACTGTTATGATCCTACATTTAAAGAAGTTTTTTACAGAGTAAATGTGGAAAGCAAAGCAAACTTGAAAGTGACATGCTTTGATTCTCTGAGGGAGTGTATTGTTATGTTACTGCTCCATTTTGGAAAACTCTCCTTAGAGGATGTTTGGCAAACCAAACATTTATTAGGCACATAGATATTTTGTGGACCGTACCTTGAACGACTCCATTATTTAGAATGTATATCATGGAATTTTAGTGAATTGGACGAAGTATATATAGAACATTTATGTGTATATATATTAATTGTTGCACTATTTCATAGGAATTGATATATATATATATATATATTATACATACACAAATACACAATATAGAGAATTAAGAGACAAAGTGAAATACGAGAAATGAATTTAATACAAAGCAACAGCAAGAAAAGGCGAGAGAAAGTGAGAAAGAGAGAGAAAGCCGTACCTTTCTGATGGTGGTGGTGAGAGACAGTGCTGATGGTGGTGAGCACGCTGGCGGTAGAGGATACTAGGGTTCAAATTGGAGAATAAGGGATTAGGGATTAGAGATGGAGATGCAGAATGGGTTTAGGGATTCATGATGGAGGGAGGGTTCTAAGAGTATTTGAGCGGGGCTTTTGTTTGGGAACAAAACAAAATTATGTTTTCTCTAATAACTTAATTTTTTTTCATTTTTTTTCAATATTCTTCAAAAGAAACAATGTTGTATTATTGTGTATAAGTATATATTTTTTGTAGTGGCTCTCTGTGAGAATCCGCAAATGCGACCTCCCGGGTCTCGTCCCTGTTTGGTTGGGCGTCTGAAACGTCGGAACGGATTCCGTCGTTCCATTTGCTGGAGCGTCTTTTGTTGATTCATATCAGGTGTCCCCATGTCTATTCTAGATGCAAAGGGGTTCATTCAGAGTCTCCAGTACGTTTTACGAGAAAACATACAAAACAGTTCTGTAAGAGGAAAGGCTACAGATAAGCCTTTCTCTACACGTTTGTCTACGAAACCAGGATTCTATAGGGCTCGGAAACTATATTACGGTTTGGGAAGGTGTTAAGCACCCATTCCGCCCTTTTGGTCTCTATTGATCTTTTATATGTTTATTCTATGTTGAAAAACTTGGATACTTTTACCGACAGTCTACTACTTTCTAAGTAAAAACCCTAATTCTTGGGGAAAACGGGAAAAAGGATGAAAACCCTTGTATTCCGAGATCCAATGTTGAGTTTTGAGAAATGCAAATACAAGTGATAAAAGTTATTTTCTTTAGAGAGGGAGTTTCCCGTATTATTTCTCGGATAATGACGGTTTTTCCGGGTTTTGACTTGTTTTGGAAAAAGTTTGGATCTTTTAGTGGAACTAATTCAATATGGAATTGGAACTCTTGAGAGGGGTTCTCTCAGATGTATCACAATCTATGAAACATATAGGATATACTGGGTTTTTAATTCCTAAGTAAGTTTTATCGGTCCGGGTTTTGAAGACAGGGTTTTATCCGTATGGTAATGTACTTACTTTTCTGGTTTTACAAATGGTTTTATCAGGGTCTTTTGTTTTGAAAACGATAGACTATTTGTAACTTGGCAATAAGTTTATTCAAATAAAATGTGGACAGAATAACAGAAATGAAACAAGTACACAGATATTTAATGTTAAATACTAGAAGAGACTTTCTTTACCTTCCCGACGAGAATAATAGTAAGAAAGAAAATATAATAAGGCAGAGAGATCTCTGGCGATAATGATCTTTTCCTTCTTTAGATATTTTCGAGATTTCGATTCCAGAGACGGGACACGTCGAGTGTCAAGAATAGACTCGATAATTCTTCAGAAATAAGATAATAATAGAGAATGCTTGATAAAATACTAGAAAATCAGATTTTAAGCTTAGAATTCTCCAATCCCCTCTCGCTGCCCTTGAACTCTTGGGGGTGTTGGCCTATTTATACTGCTCGGGGAAGATTGTCGCGCGACACTTCCCCAAAAGGAGCATATGTCGCGCGATAATGAGTCCAATGTCGCGCGACAAACGGCTGAAGTGATGTTTCTGACAGACTGATGTGTCAGGGAGTGGATGGTCTGGTGTCAGGAGTGATTGTCGCGCGACATAGTGTGATTTTCGCGCGACATATCAGTGATATGTCGTGCGACAATCTCTCTTAAAAATGGGTTTGCTGGTCAACAAACCCTTTCGGGGTAGTTTCGGGTGCTCGGGTGTGTTCCGGACCGAAAAAAACAGTAGTTCTCGAAGGTCGTTAGGGTTCTTGCAGGGGTCACGGATCGGGGTGTCTACACTCTCTAAGCCGCTTCAAATAAAATTATTTGTTACGGTTTTATGTTTAACCGTTGCAAATAAGTTTTCATTTGTAACGGGAACTTATCCAGCTGCGGCAAATAATTTTATTTGTGACGGGACCAAAATTCGTGACAAATAAATGCTTTTCGTAACAGTTCTCGAGCTGTTACAAAAACTTTTGTCACAAAAAGCTATTTTTCTTGCAGCGAATGCACTGGTGCACGACCTTGAAAGAATTAATGTCATTTAAATGAGGAGGACCGAGTTTTATTGTTTGCTATTTCATTGCTAGATTCCTTCGATCAATGTGTTACCACATTAATATTTGGCAAGACAACGCTTAAGTTCAACAAGCTTGTCAAGAACCTCTAATCACGCATGACTAATAAAAGAGGAGGAAGTGGATCAAGTACTTCTACTAGTAAAGGCTTGGTTGCTAATAGTGGTACTGAATGGAAGGGACGGTCAAGGTCAAGGTCAAGGTCACGGGGTGCCCAGAACAGAGAAATATATTGGTCTCAATCATAAGATCAAAGAAGTTTGGAGTGCTTTAAGTGTCACAAGATAGTTCACATCAAGAAGAACTGTTGCAAGCTGAAAGGCAAGAAGGGAGACGATTCAAAGGAGGTTATGGGAGTTATAATCCAGGAGGTTACTACCAAGATTCTTACGTGTTTTTCAGTCGATAGTAGTCATGGGTGGATTCGGGATACTGGATGCTCTTATCATATGTACCTGAACTACAATTAATTTGTTGAATACAAGGAATGCACCGGGGAGAAGAACTCTCATAGGCAACAATGTTACATGCAAAGTTGTGGGTATAGGCATTATAAAAATTAAGATTTGGAATAGCGTGACCTGCATGCTAAGTGATGTTAGACAAGTTCCAGCTCTCATGAAGGATTGATATCTTTAGGCACACTTGATGCAAACGGATGTGTGATTCAAGTCGAAAATAGGGTTATGAAGGTGAAGAAGGGATCAATGGTGGCTTTGCATGTCACAAAGTCACCAAACAATTTTTCTAGGTTCAAAGGGGACACGGTAACTGGTGGAGCGACAATCTCCATGGATGTAGAAAATGATAAGCTTTCTTGATGGCACATGGAAGAACTTCATCGTCAAAAACTTTTGAAAGAGGTCCATGGTTGCAAGCTCGATTTCTGCAAGTATTACATGATGTGCAAATAAACTTGAGTTCGGTTTAATACTGTTGAGCACGAAAGCAAGTACTTTGTTACTTTGTTGATTTTTCACGTCTAGTCTAGATATATTACTTAAAGGAAAAGTACAAGATTTTAGGGAAATTCAAGGAACGGAAAGCTAAAGTGAAAAATTAAATAGGTCTGAAAATAAGGCATTTGAAGAATGACAACGGGGTTGAATATAAGGATAGTGAATTCTTGAAGTTTTACAAAGAAGGCAAAAGCCAGGATTATAAGGCATTATACTGTGAAGAAAACTCCATAGTAGAATGGTGTTGTGAAGAGTATAAATCGCATGATTATGAAAAAGGGCGAGATTTTTACGGCTTTAAGTCAGCTTTCTTAAAACCTTTTGGGCGGCAAGTATTGATTGTGCCATTTATTTGATTAAAAGGTTACCGAACGTGAACCTTAGTTTGAAGTGTCAGGAAGAAGTACGATTGGAACGATAAGTGGACTATTCTAAGCTTAAAGTATTTGGATGCCCAGTATATGCTCATATTCTTAACAATGAGATATTTAAGAATGACTCGAAAGCTCACAAGTGCATATTTCTTGGTTTTGGGGAAGAGGTGAAAGGGTTCAAACTTTGGGATCTAGTAGCAAGAAAGCTAATTTACGAAGAGATCACTAATGATGATGGGGTTACCATAGTCAATATTCCAATTTTAGCCATAAATATGTCTATTATCATATGTGGTAGAGCACTTTCAAGTGGTATGAGAGATGAATCTCAAGCAATTCAACTAGATGATGACACGATTAAGGTGGAGTTAGAGTGGGAGGAATTTGGAGAACGACTAGATGAGGTGGAGTAGCCTGAAGCAGCAGAGCTAGAACCATCAATTGTGCGGGATATACCACGCATGGTAATCAAGCCGCTCTCTAGGTTTGGTTGGAAAGACGAGGTCAATTATGCCCTCATTACAAGTGAGGGTGATCCAATTAATTATAAAAATCAATCAGTGTCAACGATAATGATAGTTAGATGGGTGCTATGGCAGAGGAGATGGAGGTTTTACGCAAAACAATCTATGTGGGAATTGATTCTTAGATCTGAAGACCAAAATATTGTTAGTTACAAGTGGGTATTTAGGAAAAAATAAGCAATCAACAAAGATAAAGCTCTGAGGTACAAGGCACAGTTAGTAGTGATGGGGTTTTCTCAGAAGTAGGGGATTAACTATGATGAGATATTTTCTCCAGTGGTGAGAATGCACTTCGATATAGGTATTGCTAACAATGGTAGCTTAGTTCGATATTAAGTTTGAGCAAAAGGATGTAAAGACAACTTTTCTTCATGGTGATTTAAGGAAAATAATTTACATGGCGCAACCAGAAGGGATCTAGAAATAGTTAAGGAAAAGTATGTCCACGAACTAAAGAAGTCCTTGTATGAGCTTAAGCAATCGCCTATATAATGGTACATGCCGTTTGACTCGTTTATGTTGCGAATGTGTTATCATCGGTGTGATGGTGATCATTATGCCTTTATTCAAAATTTTGATGGTGGCTTGTTAATTTTTTTAATACTTTATGTGGACAATATACTTATAGCATTTATGATGTGTCAAAAGTTAAAGAGCTGATCAAAGAAGATTTAGGCCAAGAATTTGAGATGAAAAATCTTGGCATCGTAAAAAGATCCTTAGCATGGAGATTCGGAGATATATAAAAACGATAAGTTGTGGCTTTCGCAAAAGATGTGTATTTCTCATGTTTTGGAGAAATTCAATGTGTATAATGCAAAGCTTGGTGTCTACTTTATTAGTTTCTCATTCCACTTTGTCCGCAAAATAATGTCCTTCATCTCTTGATGACTGTACGAAGATGTCGACAATTTTGTATGCTAGCGCAGTGAGTTGTCTTATGTATGCCATGATTTTTATGAGGCCAGTTCTAGCTTACGCTATTGGAATGATTGGTAGATACATGCTGAATTTGGGTATAAAGCATTAAGAATTTGTGAAATGGGTTATATGGTATTTGTAGGGAACCAATTATATGGGTATTGTGTTTGAGTAGAAAGATGGGGCCGATTGTGTCCCGAGATTCGTAGACTTCAATTATGCAGGTGATCTTGATAAAAAAAGGTCTATCTCAGGTTATATGTATACTTTGGCTTTGGCAAGTAAGCCAGTTTCATGGAGATCTATGTTACAAGTAATAAGCTCATTGTCTACGATAGAGGCGTGGTATATGGCACTCACAGAAGCATCAAAGGAAGCAATGTGGTTGAAAGGTTTGGTGAGTGAGTTGGGTTTGAAGCAAAATGGTATCCTTCTTCGGTGTGATTGTTAAAGCACGGTTTATTTAGATAAGAATAATGTGTATCATGCTTGCACTAAGCACATTGATGTGCGATATCACAGAGTACGAGATTGGGTTAATTAAGGTTAGGTCGCCTTAGAGAAGGTACACACAAATGGAAATGCAGTGGACATGCTCACTGAGCTAATTACCACTGAGAAGTTTAGGCATTGCCTAAGTTTTCTCAATCTTACTTAGTGTTGAAGTTCGAGGGTGTATCCTTAGAGGCTTCGAGATGGTCTTCAAGGGGATGCATGATTTTATCCTGGGTTGCAGCGGTCGAGGTTAGGTAGAGATGACTCGCCAAGGTAGAGATTGTTGTATTTGGTTCATTATCTGTTGGAGTGCTGCATATTGTTATGGATTTGTTTGGCATACCGGTACGTGGTTTATTTTTCACCGGAAGAGTTTTGTTAAGTGGCGTACTAGTATAAAATAATTTAAGGTCATATCGGTATGTGGTAGCGGCAATGCTAAGGCCCAAGCTCGTTAGGTTTTCAAGTTTTTCATTTGTATAAATAGATATATTATATTATATTTTGTTGTACAACTTGTATCAAAGTGTAGAGAGAAATAAAACTAGGGTTTTGGGTTTCTTTCTAGATGGGTTTTTTTTATAAGGCATTCTAGTTACGGTTTAGCTAGTGTTTGAGAGGGTAAAATTAAAGTTCAACTATTGGTTGTAAGGTTTTTCTGCGCCGGGTTTCAATGGTTGAAGAGACGGAATCCACAAATTCAACACATATTGTAGGTTTTGGTAAAAAGTGGGAACCCCACATTGGCATAGGTAGCATTGTTGAGGTTAAGATAAAGCCTTACGACGAGGTTATCAATTTTAATAATGAAATAGTACAACCTTTATCTTCAATGAGAGCTCTAAACATACTTTCTTGGAATTAAATCAAAGATTAATCCTAGCATGTTTTATAATGAAAAGCAGGAGTCAAATTTTCCATCAGTTAAGAGCATTTCCAGTCAATCCTGGCAGTTGCAAAAACATATGGTGGCTACCAGATGGCCATTATTTCATGAATAGAGATTAGTCGAGGTGCGCGAAAGTTGACCCGAAAATCCTATAGTACTAGAAAATACCTGAATCAAAAAACAAAAATAATAAGAGAAGTTTGCCAGATTTAAAAGAATTTCTTTGTAGGGAGAGAGGGGGGGTGTGGAAGGCAAAGTAAAATTCTTTTCTATTAGTAAGTACCTCGTCATGATATATATGCTTAATTGTCTAGAAGTTAATTTCAATTTTGTATCCCATGCTTCATAGTTTAATTCGTCATGCGCCCGTCTCTCGACTTTAGAAATTTATAATTCCTTGTTTCTAGATTAGTCAAAGAAATTCTAACTTTCTAAAGTCGAGAGACATGCTCTAAGAAACCATAAGACTTGGTCTTGTACTTATTGTCTTGGGTTTAGTTATGGGGTTTACTAGAAATTTCTTAAGTTGAATCCTGGTGGATGCAAAAATATTTAAGTTAAAAGGAAAAACTCGATTAGATGAAATGAATAATATTTAGTAATTTACTTATGCAAATATGAAATTGGGATGATCAAAAGTTATTTTCGTTTTTATCAATTTATAATGCGCAAGTATCAAAAGACAAGTGCCTTTTTTCGTAATTATTATTATTATTATTATTATCAACATCATCAATTTATAATGCTTTAAGTCAATATTTTATATTTAGAATTACACTTGGACAATACTCACAATGAATGCAGATGGTTGAATTATTTGGGTTATTTATTTATTTATTTATTGGTCTATAAGATATCTGTGCATCATATAACTGCATGCAAGTTTGAATAGTATATACATCGCGTGTGTACAAAAAAAAAATTAATATATTTAAAAGTTTCTTTAATTTTTTTATTAATATGTGTCAAGTTGATGTAGGAGTAGTCATTAATAGGGGCAGAAGATGACAAACCTAAAGTGGAGAGTGAAACTTTGGTTTTGGAGAGAGATGTAAAGCACAAAATAACAAGTCATTAGAGTGGAGTTTGAAGGCGGCGGAGATGTATGTTCAAATTTTGTGAGGGGCAGATTCAAATATTTTTAAGAAATAATTTGATTGGAGAGGGTTACTCTCATTACAATTTTTTAATAAAATTTCTTTTCTAATACTTAACTAAAGTTTATTTTAAGGAAAAAAAAAATTAATCAACCATTTTTTATTTTTTTGAATTTGTTTGGGCTTACCACCCAGATAGGCTGACATAAAATAAAAGCCAAGTATTAGGCTGTATTGTCTGTTGGACTATGTAGGCTAGGTTAATGAGTAGTCCACTAGTATTAATAGGAAATAGTTGGGCCGGTTAGCCCAGCACTAAATCCGTCCGTGGTACAATTGTTTTACGGTGATAGACGGTGGTGATTAAATATATTTTTGTTTTGTTTTAGAAAAATTGAAAAAGGAATTTTATCCGTTTGATTGCAAAGATAGAAAAATAAAATAAATTTAATTAGTTTATGTAAAAAGATAGAAAATAAGGTGAGAGATGATACTCATTTTATGAGTATATAACCTACATCCTTCAATTTTTTTGGCGAAAAATTTTTACTCACCACCAAGTAAAGAAAATTTCTTTATGGAAAAACTTAAAAATCAAGAGGATATCACGTCTATTACTCAACTTATTTTCCATCTTTACATCAAAACTAACTCAATTTATTTTCTTTTTCCACCTTGCAATCAAACGGAGTCTTAAGAAAACAAAAACAAATGTTTTTATTTTAAAATGAAAACATTATGGTATTCCATCCTTAAAAGTAAAATTAGAATGTGTTTTATGTCCTCTAATCTTAAATTATTAGACACTTAAACACACATGATGCGTGTGCACGTACTCTCTTTTGATATATACAAATATAAAAGTTGAAATAAAAAATCTTAAATGAATGAATAAGTAGCTCTATTATCATCATCATCATCATCATCATACTCAAAAGGAATGCAGATGGTTGATTTGTTTGGATTATTTATTTATTTATTTATTTTGTAATTGGTCTATAATATATATGTGTATTGCATAACTACATGTTAGTCAGAATAGTATATACATCATGTGTGCACAAAAATATTAATATATTTAAAACTTTCTTTAATTTTTTTATTATTAACTATCTAGTTGATGTGGGAGTAATCATTAATAAAGGGCAGAAGATGACAAACCTAAAGTCTAGAGTGAAACTTTGATTTTGGAAAGAGACGTAAAGCACAAAATAACAAGTCATCGAAGTGGAGTTTTAAGGCGGCAGAGATGAAAGTTCAAATTTTGTGAGAGGCAGATTCAAATGTTTTTAAGAAATAATTTGAGTAGAGAGGGTTACTCTCATTATAATTTTTAATAAAATTTCTATTCTAATACTTAACTAAAGTTTATTTTAAGTAAAAAAAAAAGACAAAGCAAAGCATTTTTTTTGAATTTGATTGGGCTGACCACCCAGATAGGCTAACATAAAACAAAAACCAAGTATTGGGCTGGATTGTCTGTTGGACTGTGTAGGCTAGGTTAATGAGTAGTCCAATAATATTAATATGAAGAAGTTGGGCTGGTTAAATATACTTTAGGTTTTTTTAAAAAAAAAATTTAACAAAGGAATTTTAAAAGAACAAAAATAAATGCTTTTATTTTAAAATGAAAATATTACGGTATTCTACCCTTTAAAAATATTATTGGAACGTATTTTATATCCTCTAACCTCCTCTTTTTTTTTTTTAAATTACTAGATGCTCAAATACACACAATGCGTGTGAACGTACTCTCTTTTAATATACATATATATAAAAGTTAAAATAAAAAATCTTAAACAAACGAATAAGTCGCTCTATGATAAGGTACTCTTTTCTAACCCAAGCTCATACAGTCAAGTTCCATATAGTTCCATATAATTAAAATTTCTTTTATTGAGAAAAATTTTATGCATGGGCAAACTAAAAAAATACCAAAATTTGGTGGCTTCCACTTTATGCTGGTGTAGATTATCATTATTGTTATTATACCACTTAATGAACATGACTATGTTTCAAAAAATACTTGGCAGAAAGAGAGAGCAGTGGCACTTCCTCCTCACTTGTATATATACAATATATTAAGCGTATAAAAAATTATGAAATTATGACTAACTAAAACATTACTACAAGATAATGTTAAATATATAATTTAAACTCCAGACATTTAACGTAGGAGCACCCTTAATTAGCAACAAATCAAATGTATTTATATATTTTCTATTTAAAGAATTAACAAATATTTTATTGTCTGGAAGTAAAATGTGACTCAAACATAATTACAAATAAAAAACGGGGGAGGGGGAGGAGGGGTGCGTCCCCAAGGCATGCTCATATCATCAACAGTACCTAATGTAACACCCCCGCCTTAATATACAGGACAACACCCGTAATTAAGACCTGGAGTGTTACTAACCCATCTTAGATTGACTAAAATGGGTATATATGTAAATACATAAAGAAATTCAAATAGAAATATCATGCGCGTTAACAATATTTTCATAATCGTACTGATGATGATAGTACCGTACATAAACATTCATACATGCATACAGCCGTGACACAAAACCAATTAAATAAGTTCAAGCAATATATAACACTTCGGGCTAGCCGAGGCTTCCCAAGATAACATATACACAACAAATTGATGAATCCGTATCAGAGCTCTCTATTTCGATCTCGAACCCGCCGTCTCATTAACATCACACGTCCCCTGTGTATCTGTAATAGTTAGAAAACGGGGTGAGCTCACAGCTCAGTAGGGGGGTGAAGGGCATATATTAAAAAAAACAAGTTTATAAACATATCTTTCAAACCACGTGTAATTCATTAATATCAACAAGAACCATGTTCATCAATTGACTACGCATGCACGTGCTAATGCAATTTACCTCCCGTGTCAACCGATTACCATACCGTAGAGAGCCTGAGCTGTAAGTATATTCTCATGCCACCGAGATGTCGAATCAGCAAGCTGATACCCTGGGATCAATTGTCCCGATCCCATATGAATATAGATAGCAACAGTCTTGTGACCAATCATTCCGATCCCATATAAGCATTGATAACAATCAAACTATAGTACCTTGCCAATTTGCCTAGGTTCCCGGAATCCACACCGGTGGCTTATAGGCGGCCAAACATTGCTCCCCCATGGGTTTAGGGTTTTTCAACCCAAGGGCACCGGGCCCTGCCTATTTTTCCCGTCCCGGCAAGCACTATGAAAACAGATATTCACTTCACCCTTGGTCATCCACGACCAAGTACAATCATTTTCAAAAGATCAATCAACCAATCATATCCGATAAAACAATATCAATATAAAAATAAAGCTTCCATGAATTTTTCATGACATGTAACCTCCGAACAGATATATATATATATATAAATGAGCTCTCAGCATCATGATAAGAGATAAATACCCATTCGGTAGGCCATAAAGGAATTCGAGCTTGCCGAAGAATCTTCAAGAGTGCGGTTGACACAATAGTGATGCACAACATGCATACATGCTCTTTATGACAACTAAAAACAACACATGCCACTTAAACTTTATTCATCATGTATCCATGTTCCTTAGTATATACATAATCCATTTACAAATCCATTTGAATATCGCTAAGCATGTATATCTAAGGAACATCACTCACAAGTCTATATTACATAAATGTTAAGTTCAAATGGCATATCTTGTTACAAATCACATGCTCATGGTTTTATGAATCATAAAACATCATCATCCTCATTAAATATCCTCCAATAATAACTTAATTAAAATTATTAATCATCAAATATTAACATAGTAACCCAATTCATTAACCAAATAAAATTACTCAAATTATGGAGTGGACTTTGAAATATTTAAGAAAATATTCAAGATTCCCGCATAGGAATCAATACCGCACACCAATCTTGTAAAATTCACCAAAAATTCATTCCTTGTCCTTTTTAGGTAATTCCAAAGCCATACGTTAGGTATTAAACTATATTTTAAAATACATACTTGATACTTCACTTTTATCATTACCAATCTGTCCAAATTTAATCAAAACAGTGGCCAAAATTTGTTATTTAACTACCGATAACAATAATCAAGCAAGAACCCAACATATGTGTATAAACCTATTTGAAAACATATAAACAAGTTTATTAAGTTTCAAAAACCAAGAAAATATCCCTACCTCAGTTTATGCGTGAGAAAGAAGAAAGAAAGTTGGTGCTCCAAGCCTTTTCCAAAGAATCTTCAAGGTAGAAGATGATGAATAGTAAGCTAGAAGGTGTTTTGGATGCTTAATCCTTCGATCGGAAGTGAAAATAGGTAAGAGTCGCTCAAAAATACCTATCTCTCTCTCTCTAGAACTCTCTAGAGTTTTTTGGAAGTGGCTGGTTCGAAAATGGGTGAAAAACACCTTAAAACGAGCTTCAACCGACTTTAAGTCGGTTGCTACAGTAACCGCGCGTAGGTTTTTGGTTTTGGAGCACTGTTTTTGTTTTGGCCATAACTTTTGACTCGGAACTCCGATTGAGGTGTTCTTTATATGTAAGAAAAGGTAATTGAAAGGTCTACAACTTCCTAAGAGGAACTTTTCCCAAATTATGGACTCATTTTTCCCAGAAATTCACCGAAGACAGCGCTCTGCCGAACGCTATCAAACCACCAGAATTTAGCGACGCGCGTACTTCGCGCCCTGTTTTGACCCATGAGGAGTGAGAATTAGCTTTCGGGAAAAACACGAAAGTTGTAGAATGATGCAAATGCTAGACACATATGCGAGCGAAACTTCAATCGGATAAGTAACGGAGGAATTACGATAGCCCAAAGTTAGCTCAAATTAACGAATCACAAAGAACCCAAAACTTCCTATTTACCAACCAAAATTAATTCGGACCACCCGAATTACTAAAAGATCACTTACATGAGTATAAATAAACCTAATACAACATACTTAACATTAATATGAACACGAGGTGTTACACCTAAAGTTTCATACTTGTATATCTTATTTTATTTTAAATTGCATTAAAAAAGATCTCCGTGGTTATTACACCTTGTAATGAGGAATTGCCTTTTGACTACAAGGAAGTTTTTCAATTTATTTAAATTCAATCATTTTACCCTTTGTGCAATTCATTTAATTTATGTAAAACCAAACTCTAAAAAGGGTTTTGTTCTTTTAACTAAATAATTGATTTAGTATTTTGACAGAGTAAATGATTGATTTTTTTTATGAAATTTGGTGCAGATAATCTCCATAATAAGTAGTAGATCAACTTCACGAAAGTTCATCAAAGTAAGTACGTGAACTAAAGATTGATATATATGCATGCATTTCGACCTTTAAAATTTTAGAATTTTAGATCACCCACTTCTTGATTGAATCATTTTACGAAATGTGGGGGTAGTCATTAATCAGTGGCAGAAGATCACAAACCTAAAGTGGAGAGTGAAACTTTAATTTTGGAGAGAGATATAAAGCACAAAATAACAAGCCTTCGGAATAGAGTTTGAAGGCGGCAGAGATGCATGTTTAAATTTCATGAGGGATGGCTTTAAATTCTTTTAAGAAATAATTTACTCTTATTATAAATTTTTAATAAAATTTCAACTCTCATACTTAACAAAAGTTTATTTATTTGATTGGGCAGACCACCCAGATAGGCTGACATAAAATAAAAAACAAGAATTGGGCTGGGTTGTCTGTTGGACTATGTAGGCTAGGTTAATGAGTAGTCCACTCGTATTAATAGGAAAAAGTTGGGCTGGTTAGCACAGCTCTAAATCCGTCCATGGTTCTACTGGTTCACGGTGATAACCAGTGGTCATCAAATATATATATATATAATATTTTTTTTTTTTAAAAATGTTTTTATTTTAAAATAAAAATATTATGTTATGCTACCATTAAAAGTAATATTGGAACGTGTTTTATGTCCATTAACCTCTATTTTTTTTTCAGACGCCCAAACACACGTGATGCATGTGCATGTACACACGTGATGCATGTGTATGTACTCTCTTTTGATATATACAGATATATATGTTGAAATAAAAACTCTTAAATGAATGAATAATCTTAGAAATCATTCCCACCAAATTTTATCAAAAAAATTCAATCGTTTACCCACGACCAAGAAGCTGTGGGCATGAAGTCAGGACATCGAAGCACTTTAAATACTAAAAGGGTCATAATTTATTAGTCCCAATGGCTGTTCCGACAGGTTATGTGGAAGGCAACTCATCTACAAAGGAAGGAGACCATAATCAAGGACCTTCAAAAGTTCTTATAGAAGGTCTCGCATCAGCTGTAGAAGCCCAAGTAATGGCACAAACAACACAGGTATTGGACTTAATGATGCAGCGCATTGAGGAGATAATGGCCGAGGAGGATAATGTTAGGCCGGATGATGTTAGGAGCTACCGTGGGCATACCGAGTTGCGGCTTCAGGTCTGCAGTTGCGCAAGGACTAGATAATGTTGGGAGCCACTGTGGGCATACTGAGTTGCGGCTTCAGGTCTGCTGTTGCGCGAGGACCGGATACTGTTGAGAGCTACTGTGGGCATACCGACATGCGGCTTCAGGTCTGCGGTTGCGTGAGCATGCGCACCGTCGCATGGGCCGTGGTGGTGTAAACATGTAAAGTAAGTAGAGTCGTCAATCCATTTTTACAGAATGAATAAATTAAGAACCTGAATCGGCCAATATATAATTAGGACTGACCGAATCACAAAGATGTATGAAACCAAATTTATCTGTTTGGGGACCAAGTGATGGAGAAAGTTAGTGTTAAGCACCCTCTCCGCCCCTTTGGTCTCCTCCTCTAATGTGGACCAAATTATGTTAACGCATGTGCGGATGTGTGTCTACGTAAGGCAGACCCTGAGTTTTGAAGGGCTCTAATTGTGTGTCCGTACAAGAACTGACCCTTTAACAACGAATATTTGTTGTTAAAAACATTTTTCAAAGCTTTAGTGGTGAAAATTCATTATTAAAGTTTCAGTCCACGTAAACCCGGTACATACCAATTCTAAGAACCGTGCTTGTATATGAATATAAGTATATCAACAATTTTTGGGACAAAAAAATAAAAAATAATACAAACCTTTATTACCTTATCAATTAACAACGGTTAATAGTAATATTGAAAATTTAAAGAGAAAAATAAATAAATTTTTTGGCTTTTGTATTTCAAAAAGAGTAGAATTAATGCTAAAATAAAATAGGAAATAGAAAATTATTGAGTGAATATATATATTTAAACAGTAAGTTCACTAAGATTTTGAATTAAAATTAAGTTAATGAAACCATGTAGACGCATGTGCGGATTTGTCTAGGAGGACATGAGTTTTGAAGGTCCCTACCTAGTCAAGTCTATCTTTTGGGGCCCTTTTACATAAATGATTATGCAAGTATGAACCATCCATATAAGAACCGACCCTTTAAGCAACAAATATTTGTCACTAGAAACATTTTTCAATACTTTGTTGGTATTCATTATTAGAAGGTCAGGCCATCTCCGATGGGCATTTTTAGACAATCGAATTTCTATAATACAAATGAATAATAGAAAAAATCTTTTCCGATGGACATTTCTATCTCCATTTCTATTCTAGGTGGAAGTCTAGTACGATTGGGATTTTCTATCACCATTTCTACACGTAGAAATGGTAATATAAATTTTCTATGTAACATGGCAAATTTTCATTGGTTGTTGTAATAATTCTCTCTCTTCTCAAATAATACCCACTAATTCTCTCTCTTCTTAAATAAAGGGACAAGTAAGGAAGAAATGGAATAGTAGAAATTACTATTAGAGACCATATTTTCTATCCTTTTATACCAATGCAAATATATTGCCAATAGATATAGAAATATTATAAAATAATATTGACACATAAGAAAGAAATGCAAAATTAAAAAAATACCATTAGAAATGGCATCAGTCCACATACGGCTGGTATGTACAAATCTGTGAACCATGCCTGTATATATCAACAATTTTGGGACAAAAGAAAAAATGAACACACTTCTCTATTAGCTTATCGATTAGCAACTCTTAATAGCACAGGCAGAATTTTTATTAATTTTTTTGTTGGGGGGTGGGGGGGGGGGGTGGGGGGGGGGGGGGGGGGGGGGGGGAGGGGAGGAGGGAGGCACCTCAAGTTTTATTTTGTTTTGTCATTTTCAAGTGCTAATTACCATATTGAGGCCTAATACAAAATATTAGTTCATTACACAGAAAAAGCTAATCCTACTTAATGAATCCAGTATTTCAAGTGGATATTAATTTTTCTGTTAACTGAGTGGTTGTAAGTACGAATTCATTATCTTATTTTTTTTTTCTTTCCAAAACCCCTGCTCTTTATCTTTGTCTTGGTTTTGCTTTCTTTTCTCTTTTTTATTTCTTATTTTTTAAAACCTTCTATCCCATCCTTTTTTTTAAAAGTATTTATGATTAATTTTTAAAAACTAATTGAAGTTAAATTTGTGATTAGTAATAAAATAAGTTTTTTTTAATATTTGCAATGGTAAAATTCTTGACGTATCCATTTTACACAACCCACCCTCATTAAAATCATGGATCTGCCATTGGTTAAAAGTATTATTGAAAATTTAAAGAGAAAAATAAATAAACTTTTTCATAAATAGTATAATTTAAGTTCAAATATAAAAATATTGAGTGAATATATTTTGCATAGCAAGTTCACTAATATTTTGAATTAAAATTAAGCTAGTGCGGGTGAATATTGTGAAAAATAAAATAATAAAAGCTTGGCCTAGAAATTTTGGAAATTATTTGGTATTTAAAAAACAGACTACTGAAATGATAATATCTGTCATTTTTTAGATTAACATTAGTATTTAAAAAAAATAAGAATTAGAAAAATGAAAAAAAAAAAATTACCACAAAAGGGCCCAGTAGAAAATTGCAAAATTTAAGGTCCGTTGCTCCCGGGGATTGAACTTTCAACCAAAGAATAAACGCTGCGGCACAAACCATACAGACTAGTATATTAATTTTCGGCAATAACAAAATTTGTCCTAAACATATATATAGACACATGTAAAGATATGCCACCCTTATAGAGGCTGGGCGTCGTAGGCAACTGTTTGGGTTGACTACACCCAAAGCTGACTTTGTGTCTATGTGTACATGTAAGACTTTCCTTTGTCGTTTATACTAATATAAATCAAAGTGTAGAGTTAGTCTTGAAGGTGTGTAGAGTGGACAACCGCACATGTTCCAAGACCTAAAATGTAATTAGCTTTTATAGAATTAGGAGACAAAATTTTAGCGTTTACATTTATTTGTTGACAATGAAATAGCATAATTTAAAACTAGAATTGTAAAGACCCAGCTAATAATTTAAAACTTTAGCAAAGTCGAATCGTCGAAATTTAGCCAAATTCGAACGAGAGTAATTAACTCGACCTTCCAACGTTTAACATCTAATTAAGAAATATGTTGTACCTTTCATAGAACCTCAAACCAAAAAAGGAGAGAGAAATTAAAGAAGAAAGAAGAGTATTAATTAATAAAATACTAAGGTCTTACTTGATTTTGGTGTGTATCTTGTTGCCTGTTTACATATAATTAACTCGATTAAAATTCAGCATTAATTATTAAGTGTCCATCTTTTTCTTGAATTTTGAATAGAAAATGGTAAATGCTTAATTTAAAAAAAGATTGTTTCAATTGTATCCTTCTTTTTTATTCGCAAGGTATTGAAGAAAATCTTACTAATAAGGATAAATTGTGAAATGTCATGATAAACATCCACACAAAAACAATTAAAGAGTGATATACGATATATTATCCGAATGCTTTTAAGATGTGTGGATTTTCTATACAACTTAATTGTAACTAATAAGTATTATTTAAATGTAACTAGACTCTTTTGTGAAAGGACTGAACCTTAATTGATTTAAGTGTACTATTTTATTTCAAACGGACATGAGAAAAATACGTTTAAGATGTGTTGTGGATTTTCTATGCAACTTAATATGGATATGATTTGTAAGAAATTAATTTTATTACTCACAGGTTTGGATTGTCGATTTTACAAACTCCACATTCCCCATATATATATATATATATATTTAAATGAATTGTTTCTAATAATGTTTTTACATTTACGTATGGTTGCTATTCTTAAAGAACTTCCCCATTAGTTTTTCCAATGGTTCATCCTTATTGGCCCCGAACCCAATTTTCTCCCTTCTAAACTTTTGGATGCCTTTAATCTTTATACTATCCATCATCCTAAGTATCAAAAAGATGAAAATCCTATAACTAACAATATTCTTTTGAGATTTTTGGGGACTATGATATTCCATGGATCTGGTAATGGTCCTTCAATACTGCATGTCGTAATAGTCTTTTTATGTTAGTTAGGAACTACTTTTATAAATGGTGGACAAAATTTGAGTCTGATGTGATCATACGTCTCATTGGTAAGGATATCGAAAACTATACAAAATTTAATAAACAAGTTGAGCTTTATGAGAAAGCTCAAATGATATTCAAATTAGAAAAAAACGAGTTTAAAACTCCCTCTCTTGCCTCTCTTAAAGAAAACTTTCATAATACTCCAATTAAAGAGATTAAAGCTAAAATCCTTGCCGCTTTGGCATCTAAATTAGATACGGATGAAGATTATATGTCAACTCAGGGGCGAATTAAGCTATAGTGTGACGAGGGGGTGAGCGCTGTCACGGACTTGAACCTCTTCAAGACACGTGCACTCTTAAAGAAAACTTTCCTAATACTCCAATTAAAGAGATTAAAGCTAAAATCCTTGCCACTTTGGCATCTAAATTAGATACGGATGAAGATTATATGTCAACTCAGGGGCGAAGCTATAGTGTGACGAGGGGGTGAGCGCTGTCACGGACTTGAACCTCTTCAAGACACGTGAAAAGCAGGAGTCAAATTTTCCATCAGTTAAGAATCCTGGCAGCTGTAAAAATATATGGTGACTAGTAGCTGGCCACCATTTTGCAAACTGATATTAGTCGAGATACACAAAAGCAGACTCGAAAACCTTATAGTACTAAAAAATACTTCAACTAAAAAATAAAAATAAAAAGAGGAGTTTCCTGGATTTGAAAGAGTTACTTTGTGGGGAAAGAGGGGGGGGGGAGGCAAAGTAAAATTCTTTTCTACCAGTAAGTACCTCGTCATGATACATATATGCTTAATTGTGTGGAAGTTAATTTCAATTTGGTATCCATGCTTGTAATAGTGTGGTTCATAGTTTAATTCATCATGCGTGCATTTGTCGCTTGATTTTAGAAATTTATAATTCCTTGTTTTTAGATTAGTCTAGGGTATTCTAACTTTCTAAAGTTGAGAGACCCCCTCTAAAAATTGTTTTGGATTCAGTTTTGGGGTCGAATAATAGATTCTTAAGTGGAATTCCGGTGGCTACAAAAATATTTATGTTAAAAGGAAAAAATCGATTAGATGAAATGAATAATAGTTTGTAATTTACTTATGCAAATATGAAATTGGGACGATCAAAAGTTAATTACCTTTTTATCAATTTATAATGCGCAAGTATCCTTTTTTTTTGTAGTTATTATTATTATTGTTGTTGTTGTTGTTGTTGTTGTTGTTGTTGTTGTTGTTGTTGTTGTTGTTGTTGTTATCATCATCAATAATTTATAATGCTTTAATCAATATTTTATATTGAGAAATTGAAAAAGTTAATAGGAAAAAGATGGGCTGGTTAGCCCAGCTCTAAATCCGTCCATGGTTCCACTGGCTCACGGTTATAGCCGGCGGTAATTAAGTATATTTTTGTTTTCTTTTAAAGAAATTGAAAAAGGAATTTTAAGAGAACACAAATAAATGTTTTTATTTTAAAATGAAAATATTACGGTATTCTACCCTTAAAAGTGATATTGGAACGTGTGTTATATCCTCTAACCTCTTATTTGTTTTTTCTTTCTAAATTATTAGACACTCGAACATATGTGATACGTGTGCAATTACTCTCTTTTGATATACACAGATATAAAAGTTAAAATAAAAAATCTTAAATAAATGAATAAGTAGTTATATGATAAGGTACATTTTTCTGACCCAAACTCGTACAGTCGAATTCCATATAGTTCCATATAATTAAAAAAAAAATTATTGAAAAAAAATTTATGCATGGGCAAACTGAAAAAATACCAAAATTTGGTGGCTTCCACTTAATACTGGTATAGATTATCATTAATGTTATTATACCACTTAATGAACACGACTATGCTTCAAAAAATATGAGTATCTGGCATCCCATGTCTTTTACTTGGCGGAAAGACAGTGCAGTGGCACTAACCAAAAAAAAAATAAAAAAATACTATAAGATAACTTTAAATATAGAATTTAAACTCTAGACATTTAACGTAGGAGCAAGTTTAATTATCAACAAATCAAATATATTTATATATTTTCTATTTTATGAATTAATAAATATTTTATTGTACGGAAGTAAAATGTGACTCAAACCTAATTACAAATAAAAAACGGGGGAGGGGGAGGGGGAGGGGGAGGAGGGGTACGTCCCTAAAGCATGCTTACATCATCAAAAGTACCTAAAGTTTCATACTTGTATTCCTTATTTTATTTTAAATTGTATTAAAAAAGAACTCCCTGGTTACACCTTGTAATGAGGAATTGCTTTTTGAATACAAGGAAGTTTTTCAATTTATTTAAATTCAATCATTTTACCTTTTGTGCAATTCATTTAACTTACGTACAATCAGACTCTAAAAAAAGTTTTATTCTTTTAACTAAATAATTGATTTCGCATTTTGAGGGGGTAAATGATTGGTTATTATTTTGATGAAATTTAGTGGAGATCGATGATCTCCATGATAAGTATGTAGTAGATCAATTTTACAAAATTTTATCAAAGTAAGTAGGTGAACTAAAGATTGATATATATGCATGCATTTTGACCTTTGAAATTTTAAAATTTTAGATCACTCACTTCTTGGTTAAATCTTTTCACAAAATGTGAGAGTAGTCATTAATAAGCAGCAGAATATGACAAACCTAAAGTGGAGAGTGAAACTTTGATTTTGGAGAGAGATATAAAGCACAGAATAACAAACCTTTGAAGTACAATTTGAAGGCAAATTCCGTGAGGGACGGCTTTAAATTATTTTAAGAAATAATTTTTACTCTCATTATAATTTTTTAATAAAATTTCTACTGTGATACTTAAGTAAAATAAAAACCAAGAATTGGGCTGGGTTGTCTGTTGGACTATGTAGGCTAAGTTAGTGAGTAGCCCACTAGTATTAATAGGAAAACGTTGGGCTGGTTAGCCCAGCTCTAAATCCGTCCATGGTTGTAGTGGCTCACGGTGATAACCAGTGGTAATTAAATATATATATATATATATATTTTTAAAAAAATTGTTTTTATTTTAAAATAAAAATATTACGTTATGCTACCATTAAAAGTAATATTGGAACGTGTTTTATGTCCATTAACCTCTATTTTTTTAGACGCCCAAACACACGTGATGCATGTGCATGTACTCTCTTTTGATATATACGGATATATAAGTTGAAATAAAAAATCTTAAATGAATGAATAATCTTGAAAATCATTCCCACTAAATTTCATCAAAAAAAAATTCAATCATTTACCCACAATCAAGAAGATGTGGGCATGAAGTCAGAACATCGAAGCACTTTAAATACTAAAAGGGTCATAATTTATTAGTCACAATGGCTGCTCGATCCGACAGGTTATGTGGAAGGCAACTCATCTACAAACGAAGGAGACCATAATCAAGGACCTCCAAAAGTTCTTATAGAAGGCCTAGCATCAGCTGTAGAAGCCCAGGTAATGCCACAAACAACACTGATATTGGACTAAATGATGCAGCGCATTGAGGAGATAATGGCCAAAGAGGATAATGTTAGGCCGGATGACATTAGGAGCTACTGTGGGCACACCGACTTGCGGCTTCAGGTCTGCGGTTGTGCGAGCATGCCGTCACCTGAGAGGATAATGTTAGGCCGGATAATATTAGGAGCTACTGTGGGCATACCAACTTGCAGCTTCAGGTCTGAGGTTGCGCGAGATTTCCGTCACTTGGGCTGTGGTGGTGTAAACATGTCAAGTAAGTAGAGTCGTCAATCTGTTTTAACAGAACCATTAAAGAACATGATCCGGCCAATAATTTGGACTGACTGAATCATCAAGATATGTGAAGCCAAATTTATGTACAAATTCATTATCAGAGGGTCCGTCCGCATACGATTGGTATGTACAAATCTGCGAACCATGCCTGTATATAAGTATATCAACAATTTTGGGACAAAAAAATAAATGATACACATCTCCGTTACCTTATCGATTAGCAACTCTTAATAGCACGGGAAGATACATTTTTTTTTGTGTTGGTGTTGTGGGGGGGGGGGGGGGGGCACGCCAAGTTTTGTTTTGTTTTTTTCTTTCTTTTTCTTTTTCAAGTGCTAATTACAATATTAAGGTCTAATACAAAATATTAGTTCATTAGTTAGAAAAGGCTAACCCAACTTAATGAATCTAGTATTTCAAGTGGCTATTAATTTTTCTGTTAACTGGCTGGTAGTAAGTATGAATCCATTATCTTATTTTTTTTCTTTCCAAAACCCCTGCTCTTTATCTCTGTCTTGGTTTTGCTTTCTTTTCTCCTTTTTATTTCTTATTTTTTTAAACCCTCTATCCCATTCTTTTTTTTAGTATTTATAATTAATTTTTAAATACTAATTAAAGTTAAATTTGTGACTAGTAATAAAATATTCATTTTTTTTATATTTGCGACGATAAAATTCTTGATTGTTCACTTATTTAATTAAATTTTGATGTATCCCTTTTACATAACCCACCCTCATTGAAATTCTAGATCTGCCCTTGGTTAAAAGTATTATTGAAAATTTAATGAGAAAAATAAATAAAATTTTAAGGTTTTGTGTTTCATAAATAATATAATTTAAGTTAAAATAGAAAAAAAATTGAGTGACTATATTTTACACAGTAAGTTCACTAATATTTTGAATTATAATTAAGTTAGTGGGGATGAATATTGTGAAAATTAAAATAATAAATGCTTTGCCTAGAAATTTGAATAAAAGGCTGAGGCGCAAACCATACAGACTAGTATATTAATTTTCATCAATAACAAATTTTGTCCTAAATATATATATAGACATATGTAAAGACGTGCCCCTTATACAGGGAGGCTGGGAGCCGTAGGCGACTGTCTGGATCAACTACACCCAAAGTCGACCCCGTGTTTATGTTTGCGTGTAAGACTTCCCTTTGTCATTTATACTAATATAAATTCAATTGTAGAGCTGGTCTTGAAGGTGTGTAGAGTGGATAATTGCACAAGTTCCAAGTCTTAAATAGTGATTGGCTTTTATAAAATTAGGAGTCCAAGTTTTAGCTTTTACATTTTTTTGTTGACAATGAAATAGCTTAATTTAAAACTTTAACGAAGTCGAATACTCGAATCGTCGAAATTTAGCCAACTTCGAACAAGAGTAATTAAATCGATCTTCCAACGTTTGACTTCTAATAAAGAAACATGATTGTAACTTACATGGAACCTCAAACCATAAAAGAAATAGAGAGAGAGAGAGAGAAATGAAAGAAGAAAGAAGAGTATTAATTAATAAAATATTAAGGTGTTGCTTGATTTTCTCCCTTAATGTTGAATAGACGTCATTCGACATTAAGAAGAGTTGGTTAAAAGTATTATTGAAAATTTAAAGAGAAAAATAAATAAAATTTTAAGGTTTTGTGTTTCATAAATAATAGAATTTAAGTTAAAATAGAAAAAATATTGAGTGACTATATTTTACACAGTAAGTTCACTAATATTTTGAATTATAAATAAGTTAGCGGGGATGAATATTGTGAAAATTAAAATAATAAAGGCTTTGCCTAGAAATTTTGGAAATTATTTGGTATTAAAAAAAAAGACTACTTTAATGATGATATTTTTCATTTTTTAGATTAACATTATTATTTAAAAAAAAAATTAGAAAAATGAAAAAAAAATTACCACAAAAGGCCCAGAAAATTGCAAAATTAATAGTCCGATGCTCCCGGGGATTGAACTTTCGACTAAAGAATAAAAGGCTGCGGCGCAAACCATACAGACTAGTATATTAATTTTCAGCAACAACAAATTTTGTCCTAAATATATAGACACATGTAAGGACGTGCCTCTTATATAGGGAGGCTAGGAGCTGTAGGCGACAGTTTGGGTCGATTACACCCAAAGCCGATCCTGTGTCTATGTACGCATGTAAGACTTTCTTTTGTTATCTATACTAATGTAAATCTAAGTGTAGAGCTGGTCTTGAGGGTGTGTAGAGTGGACAATTGTACAAGTTCCAAATCCTAAACAGTGATTAGCTTTTATAAAATTAAGAGTTCAAGTTTTAGGTTTTACATTTATTTGTTGACAATAAAATAGTTTAATTTAAAACTAGAATTGTAAGGACCCAGCTAATAATTTAAAACTTTAGCGAAGTCGAATCGTCCAAATTTAGCCAAATTCAAACAAGTGTAATTAACTCGATCTTCCGGTGTTTAACTTCTAATAAAGAAATATCTTGTAACCTCAAATCAATAAAGAAAAAGAGAGAAATGAAAGAAGAAAGAAGAGTATTAATTAATAAGATACAAAGGTGTTGCTTGATTTTTTCCCTTAACGTTGAATAGAAGTCGATCATTCAATATTAAAAAAAATTGGTGTTTGTCTTGTTGCGCGTCTATTTACATATACTTAATTCGATTAAAATTCAGCATTAATCATTAAGTATCCAACCCCTTATTGAATTTTGAATGGAAAATGGTAAATGTTTAATTTAAAGAAATTTTGTTTCAGTTGTATCCTTCTTTTTTATTCGCAAGGTATTGAACAAAATCTTACTAATAAGGGTAATTAAATTCTGAAATGTCATGATAAACATCCACACAAAAACAATTAAAGAGTGATATACCATATATTGTCCGAATACTTTACAATAAAATTTGTAACAATCAATTCACCTGTCATTACGTCAATATTAACGTTTTAGGTAATCAAAAGTCAACTATTTTCCATAGTTGTGGGTTTATTAACATGACTGATTAGGGATATTTCAGTCCAATTTTTTTATTTTTTTTTTCTAAAACTGAGTTGCCTTTTAATTATAGTAAGCAGGAACAACACCTAAAATCAATCTCCTAGTGGACTAAATGTGATGAATTCAAAACAAGAGGGATATTATACTAAAATCCCCCAAGATTATATATAGGATCCAGTTCTAGCACGGACCATTCTTATATGGGCCAATTCTTGAGCGAGAAATTTTTGTCATCAAAATATTTAGAGATATTTTAAGCGACAAAAATCCGTCCCTAAAAATACGGTCTACACATGAACGTACAATCCGCACCTGATCCTGACCGTATGCGCGATCCTGACCTCATACATATCTATGTGTGTATATATATACATCATGTGATCAGAAAAGTCAAGGCATAGCTTAAGGACATGGAAAATGGCACATGAAGTAGTCTTTGAACAAGAAGGCCAAAAGGGTTAACGTAACCTTCATAGCAAAGGTAGTTACTTTCTTTGCTTGCCAATTGCCATTGATAGACAAACCAAGTCACTCAAAGCGCATATATCAAGTAAAATCCAACTAACCATGCAAATTCAACTTCTTAATTTAAATATAGGTTCCCCACGTACCATCACTCGGCACCCAATTTGGATTGTAGATTACTCAATACTTTGACTAATTATCCACCCTCAAGTTTTAGGGGCTTAAACCATTTTTTTTACAGACTTTTAAGTATAAGCCCGCTTTAACGTAAAATTTAAATTTGTTGGCACTCATCTGATGAAAAACACAAACAGGTTATAGTCATTTTATTTTGAGATTAGTTAAAATTGTTACGTCTTTAAATATCTTCAAATTCCGAGTTTCGTTATAGGAAGTGTTTTACTTCAACGAGAATTATAATGGTTATATTAACCAACCACAAAGTAGGGTCATAGTGACCCTCTTTGAATGGAAAAAAAAATTAGAATTCAGTCCCTATTCTCGAACATTTTTTTGAATGTGGTATGTGGTCCATGGTCCATGTTCCTATTTTTTTAAAGCTTGTAATCTCTACCTTTTAAAAGGATGCAGTCTCTCAGATACGGTATCTGTGATTTCTCGGTCACTGGTACCATGTCTTGTACTTAGAGGTGCTTTCAGTTTCGGTCGGGGTAGAAACTAGGGTACCCCAAATCCTCCCCAAACTTTGTAGTTCGGTTTCGGTTTTTGTACTTATGAAACCCAAACCCTCCCCAAATTATTTGGTTTCGGTCCAGTTCAGTCTCATTCGGGTTTTTTTGTTTTGTTAAAACTTTAGTTCAAAATTGCACTAAAAATATAAATTCACTCAAAAGGCGCTACAAAAAAATTATATAATGTATTTATTTTAATTATTAGCTTAAGTAATTATTTGTAAATGTAAATAATCCATAGGGTTGGGTCATTTATATAATGTAAATGTTGTAAGAAAGTGTTTATTTTTTCAACGTATTGTAAGACAACTTAAGTAATTACATTAAGTTAGCAATTTTTTTTTTAAAGATTCGGTTTTTTCGGTCCAATTCGGGGAACCTGAATCCCCAACCCATACCAACCCAAATCAATCGGTTTTGGTTTCGGTTTTGGTTTTTTTTTTCAGTTCGGAAAATTTTGGATCGCAATGGATTGGTTCGGTTCGTTCGTTTGGTTTTCGGATTTCTGACAACACCCCTAATTGTACCTGTCACCATTAAACCGAGATTTCTCGGTCACATATATTGTATTTGTTATTGAGAAATCACAGATACTCAAATACAATATCTATATATTCGAGTTCTTATCAGAGATAGATACCATACTTGAAGGATGGTAAACTTAAAAAAAATAAAAAAGTTAGTAGACTGCCGCATAAAAAAAAATCATTTAACAAGAACCGAATGTTAAAAAATCCCTCAATTTGAGTGAATGTCAACAAATTTGAACCCTTAATATATGCTTTCTCCTCCTGCTCAAATCAATTATTGTATTTTCTTTTGCAGGATGTGTCTCAAATTAATATATTTTTAAAACATAACTAATATACTAAAGGAAAACAAAAAGAAAACAAAACGAAGGTAAGAAGTTGTAGTGCGTCATGATAACTATTTTCCTGGAAATTATCATTTTCTTAAAAATTAATCTAACTAAAATAAAATAAAGAGAAAATATTATTCTCTTAAAAATTTTATTTTTTTATACTATCTACAAAAAGAATTTGATTATGATTACTAAAATAACTAATTAAAATCAAGTCCATAGACGCGAGTTGATAATAACATGAAAAATGGTAGAAAAAGTAAATAATATGTGTGAGAAAACTTTTGTTTTTGTGCTTTTTCCATGAAAATTTTTTCTTTAGGAGTTGAGGAAGAAATTTTTTTTCCAAGAAAAAAAAAAGGAAGGAAAAACTCATAAAAATAATCATGAGATAGATAATATCTTACCATATATCTCAACTTATTTTTTATCTTTTCACACAAAATTAATCACTTTTTCGTTTATCATTCTCCCTACTATTATCAAATATAGCATTAATGTTTGAATACTTGAAAAATAAATATTGGTCCAAAGTATTCAATCAATGTGACCGACCCCTTCCTATAAAAAAAATGATAATTACGTAAACATACCACGCACGCTAATGCATGCATATGGTTGACATTCAAATAGCACCCCCCCCCCCCCCCCCTTCTTTCTCTCTCTCTGTATATATGTATATTACTCCTACAAACATTATATCCTCAATCACCAATTTCATTAACACCCTCTCGAATTCATACTCTTACCACAACTATACAAATTACAAGTAATCCTCCATCTTTTTTATTAATTTTTTTTGAAAGAAAAAATGAACTCAATCTCTGTACTTGAAGGTAATGATGGCTTCTACTTCAACAAAATTCTATCAAGAGATTCATCCATCGGCCAATCCTCGTACATATATTATCGTGACACTGAAGGGGTTCCGTTCAAGTGGGAGAAACAACCCGGAACCCCCAAGAATCCACCTCGAAAAGAGGTGATTCCACCGCCAGTACCACCACCGGCGGTGCACAGCCTAGGCCTACCCAAGCCTTGTGTTGACCAAGTTAAGTACTCGAAGTTCTCAAGGTCAAGGATTTGGCTTTGGAAGAAAAGGAAAGAAAAGGAGGAGGGTCAACGGGGGTATAATAGTAATTCTGCTCATATTGCTTCGATTAGATCTGAGAGGTTTGACTTTAGTAATAGTGATGGGGAGTTTATTGGGTCTCCCGTTGACCGGTCAAGATCATATTCGTCATCTTCTTCCTGTTCGTTTTCATCAATCGCTCATCATTTGCAACTATCGAGGTTTAAAAAATATAGGCAAGTTTTGCAATTTTATTGTACTCCTTGGAGCCTAACTGACATAATTGATCGTATCCAAAGGCGGGTATAGTTTCAGTACTGCATGCACTTAACTCTTCAAATAAGTACTATGTATTTGGCAATCATGTTTAGATACAAGTTTCGTGTATCTTTTGCGACACTTTTTATATGTTGGGTTGGACCATTTTGAAGTGCTAGAGAGTATTTGATAGGTTATCATAAAAAGAACTTTTTTGCTTCGTTGCGTGTATATACATATGTGTAAATATATGAATAGGGGCAGCTTAAATGTACACTGTTTTTATAAAAATAGGGAATTTTTATTATCATTAATAATTTTTTCACAAATTTATAAATCCTTACTGTAACAATTGAATTAGATGATTATTATATGCCAGAGATGCATGTTTTAGTTAAATTGTGTGCTTGATAAATTAAGAAAACATTGAGCAAAGTGATCAAATATATATTGATTTAAAATTTTTGGTGACTATAGAAATAACTTATTCAATAGTTGAATTGATAGATTATAAATCGGAGAAAAAGTTATGCTTGGAGTAGGGGTGTCCATCCGATCCAATCCGGTCATTTTAAACCATCCACATCCGATCCGATCCGATGTCGGTTTTAGGTTTTGGCATCCAATCCAATCCAATACATTGTACCAATCCAATCCAATCCAATCCAATTAAATGTTGGATTGGATCGGATTAGATCCGATCCGATCCAATTAGAAGTTTAAAATAAGATATATTATATTCTTGAAATGTTCAATTCTAATGTAAAACAAGACGTAAACTACTTGTAAATTAAATAGAATCCATTACAAATAAAGTTCAAGTGTTCAACCAAATAGCTTCAAGTTAAAATGTCTACTGTCTAACCAAAAATACATAATTAAACCAAGTGATGAATCATACATGATTAAACTAAATATTAAATAACAAACTAAGATTAAATAATTTCAAAGTGACTCCTTGTATATATTATATTATGCCACCAATTATGGAGAGACATGTGGAAACTCTAATAATGGATTCGATTGGATCGATTCCTAGAGCACATAAAACCAGAACCGATCCAATTTTTTTCGATTTTCAAATTTTGCATTCGATCCAATCCAATCATCCATAAAATCCAGGAAAAATGGATTGGATTGGATCGGTTCCTCGGTTTGGATTGAATTTTGAACACCCCTAGCTTGGAGTTGAAATTTAATAATTTGACACGGATCGATATAAGTTGAATCTTACTAATATATAACTCCTCCTTTTATTAAAGAAAGGTATCTCCGGTTGAAGGGAAAATGGTTGAACTTTTTGAATAATTTGGTATAAGATGATATCGATGATGGCTAGTAGATCAACCCTACAAATTAATTTTATGAGAAAATTTGACTGGGAAGTATGTCAGTTAGGCTTAAGGGAACAAGATTGAAGTTGATGAATTCCTCTTTATGCGGAACTCGAAACGAGAAGCTTTACTTAATAATAGCGGAAAGGTAATCCCAGTTTCAAGTTAGCTATAAGCAGAAAACAGGTCGTCGGTGAACTCCTCTTTGTGGGGAACTCGAAAGCACAAGCTTTACTTAGTAATAGCAGAAAAATCATTTTTGTTAGTGGTAAATGTGCTCATCTTGGATTTGGAAGATCCCCGTTTCGAGTAGTTGGGATGGTGTGAGAATTCGCAAATGCGACCCCCGGGTCTCGCTCCCATTCTTGGGCATCTGAAACGTCGGAAAGGATTCTGTCGTTCCATTTGCTTCGTCGTGTTGATATTTCCATATCAAGTGTCCCTATATTCTATTTTTAGATGCAAGAGGGTTCATTCAGAGTCGCCAGTACATTTTACGAGAAAACGGACAAAATGGTTGTGTAAGAGAAAAGGCTACAGATAAGCCTTTCTTTACACAAATGTCTACGAAACCAGGATTCTATAGGGTTCGGAAACTATGTTACGGATTGGGAAGGTGTTAAGCACCCATTCCGCCCTTTTGGTCTCTAGTGATCTTATATGTTTAGATGACGATGACCCCTCTCGACTTATTTGCTTTGACCGGGATTCCTTCAGGGGGAGTCCCCATACAGATCGATGTCCCCTTGCATTTGACGGCAGAGGGCATTGTTGGCGCACTTGGATGGTTCCCGGAGTGACGGAGTTCTGGTGATATGATTCCCCGGGCGGTTTTGGTTACGCAGCTAGCCACAGAGAAAGCCCGGCTAGTTGCTTCAGGGGTGTCGATGACCCGTCAGGAGGCGCGTCAGTATGCCCGTGTCCTTTTCTTATTAACGCTCCATGATTTGTTCGAGGCCCGTGGAGGGGGACACGGCCCATCTCTGGTGGCTGCCTTATCTTCGGGACTTCAGCATCATGTTTGACTACGACTGGGGGGGCTTTATTCTGGCTGTTTTATACGACGCTATGGATCAGGTTTCTCGCCACTTAGCCCTGAACCTCAAGGGCTTTTCTTTGCTGTGGGAGGTATATATTTCTTATCCCTTATCTATGTTTTTGGTCCTTTATATATTATCTGTTGATTGCTGCTGATATTCTTTACGTCTCCTCTTCAGAGTTGGTTCGTGGCTTATACCCGTCTGGGTTGCGCCCAGGTGGATCTCCTCGTTGAGAACGAGGATCAGTTTCCCCTTCTCCGCCGATTATCGCGAGGAAATACAGGGCTCCCTATGTATATCGAACTCGGGAGACCAGAGCTGCTTCCGTCCATGACCTGTTGGAAGAGCAGGTAAATATCTTAGTATTTCTTCCTTTCCAAATAAATAATAGAAAAATAGAAATAACTGAATGGAGTTTTATCCTCTTTTTAGATTGAGTGGACCCCTTAGGGTGATCTGGGTCTTCATTTTGGATACGGCCGTACTCTGACCGCCTCGAGGACCAGGCGGCTTATCAGGGATGGGTATGGCCTTCATTTTTATTTGGGCGAGAGGGTCATTCGCCAGCATACCCCAGTCCAGTGACCTTGAGTTCCTTCATTCTGTCCAGTTCTGATGAGGCGGACGGGCGAGATCGACCCGATGACGGTGCAGGCGTTGGTCGACGGGTTCGATTTTTAGACGTTCACCAAGGATGGAGATTACACTGCCTTCACTGCCCGTTACTTGATGAGGGAGCAGAAAGGGACTCGAGGGCGGGTCTTCTACGAGAGGTACCGGGCATTGGGTGGCGACCCCAACTATATACGAGGACAGACTCATTTGTCTAAGACGGTCCTCGATCAGCTGCCGCCTGTCCCTGATCAGAAGGACAATATTTTGGATTCTGATGACGATGACCCTGAAGGAGAGAGGGACGTTCCTGCTGCTGCCAAGGGTGATGATGGTAGGCCTGAGCGAGGTGGGGAAGCGGCGGTTCCAGAGCAGCCGCCTCAGATGACGCCTAGAGAGGAGCAGCATGCTGAGGGTTTTACGTTTCCTACTGGTCCGTCAGTATCCCCAGGGGTAGTTTTTGACGCTGCTGAGGCTACTGAGAGAGGGGGAGCAGCTTTTTCTGAGCAGTCTTGGGAGCCTGTCGACTTCGGGGCCTACTATGAGCAGTTTGGGCAGACCTCTCCTGCTGCCGCTGCCACTCCTTCTAGCGGGGTCCCGCCTTTGAGGGCGACTGCCATTGTTGATCCCCCGGGTGTCCGTACTTATGCCACACTGACTCCTCTTCCATCGATCGGCTGCTATGGGCCCTCCGGCTCGATCTACAGGTCTTGGTGGCTCATCTTCTCGACCTTCTCTGTTCCCGATCCGTGAGGAGGGTGGGTCTACTTCTGTAGTGGTATTGGCGGGTCCATCCGTTCCTCTAGTCAATATCCCATCCCTTCCTCAGGATATTACCTACGTTGGTGCCGGTCTTCGCTGATATACCGTGCCTAAGTATTCTTTACTCGAGGATACTTTTGATTATCTGGGCGGCCGCGTGGGTGACGAGGTATGTCCGTTCTTTTCCGTTCTTATGCTGTTCTTTTATATCTGTTTATCTTAAAAAATGTGCTAATTCCCTCTCTTATCTCTTTTGCAGCGGGTGAGTGTTCGTGCAGCAGATCTGAGAGCTCTCCATGCCCAGTACCTCTACAACTGGAACCTCCTCCAGTTCGTTGGTCGGGATCCTATGGCGTACATGCGCGATTACCAGAGGGCGATCGACGTGTCTGTACGGGTGGACGACACTCTGTCCTCCTCTCGCGTCCGGTCAGAGTCTCGGAGGAGTAGTAGCCGGACCTCTAGGCGCTCACGATCTTCAGTGATCCACCCTACAGCTCTGGTTCAGTCGACGGGGCCCTTTCAAACAGCAGTTCCTCCTCATTCAGATGTCCCAATGGTCGATCCTACTCCGGAGGAGGGTTCGGGTGACAGTGGAAGCGTGTCGAAGCACGCTCTGTAGATTAGTTTTCCTTTTCTGTATTTAGTTAGTTTAGACATATATGTAGTTTTATTTTTAGATATTTAGGCAGAGATTTAGTTTTGAAAACTGTTCTTTTATTGGATTTATGAAAAAATCTTTATTTGTGTCTGATGATATTTATTCTTTATCTGTGATAAAAGATATAATTTTATTTGAATCAGTAAATTAGGAGCCATACCTTGTAACACGGTGGTACTTAGGGTCCCTGCAAAAGAACAAAGTGAGCACAAATGCATGCAAAAGTGATTCTTTTGGTAAAACCGACTCTTACGTGTAAGAAAATGTTAAAAACAAGGTATACCAAAGAGGATTGTCGCGCAGCAATCCCTCCTAGATATGGGTTTGTCGCGCGAAAAACAGGTATAGGACCCTTCTTTTTGCTATAAATAGACCCATCCTCCTTCCTTCATCCCCACACCTTTCCCAAAATGTCTTCTTATCGCACAAATTCTGATTTTTCTTATGTTGAAGCTCGAGATGCTTTGATAACTTTTAAGAATGGTTTGAACTTCGGTGCATTCAGTCCTTTAGCGGGCTGGTGTTATCGTCCTGTGGATTTTTCCTTTTTGTTAAGCGCTTTGTATTTCTGGAGCCCTTCGGATCATCTTTTTCGTTTTGGGCTAGATGAGCTCTGCCCGACTTATAAGGAGTTTTCCCGGCTGTTGCGTTTTGATGTTCGTTTCCCGATGGCTATTCCCATAGAGGAAATCGGTCCTCGAGATATGCTGATCGCTCTGTTAGCCATTCCCCAAGCGGCCTGTGATGGTTTTATTATCGATGGGCTTCTTAACCTCCACAAAATGGTGAGGTTCTTTCATTGTTATAAAGAGAGAGCCTTTTATAGCGTGGGGCGTAGTGCGGCGGCCTTGATCTGTCTTGTTTCTGATATGCTACTGGTGACGGGCTCTTTTCGTGTTGATCCGACTATTCTGAGTTTGATTTACCATGCTAGGAATGGGGAATCTATAGTGCCTATTGTTCTTGCAGAAACTCTGAATGGTCTAGATGATCTTTAAAGGGGAGCTTCACCCTTCTTCAGGAGAAGCCCGCGTTTGCTATATATGTGGCTGTTGGAGCGTTTTCGATCGGTGGGTTTTAACGGGGTTCGGCTTGACAACCCGACACACTTCTTTCATCGTCCTCTCTTTGGGGCTCTGACCATGTCTTCTTTTGATTGGACGGTGTAGTTTTTGGAGAATTTTTGGGCTATTCGGTGGAACATTCCTTGGTGAAAACTGAGGGCGATGGTGCTTAGTACCGGGGGGCAAAATTACGATCGGCTCCGTGGGCTCTGGTTCACCTCCTTTTATCTCCCAGGATGTCTTCTTCGGCAGTTCAACGTTCCTCAGGACATTCCCCTCGGCCTGAACAACTTTTCTTCAGAGTCTAAGTTTGTGACCCCGTATGTTTCTTTATCAGTTGAGAGAATGTGGCATGCTCGACTGACTCATCAGTTCAACCATGCCCGTTTTGGGATTACCCGGCCCTTCCGGGTTGACATCATCCGTTCTCGTTGGGGGTCTCTGGAAGGGGAACTGATTGATGATCCCTTCCAAATGGAGTGGTTCCAGTTTATGGATTCTGAGCCCACAGAGGAGAGCATCGTCTTTGTGTACCAGATCCTGGATGAGGCTCGAATTGATTTGGCCGCTGAGGACCCTACTTGGCCAACCCCTAGGGATTAGGTTTTTTCTGTATGCTGTATCTCCTTTGTAACTTCTGGTGTTCTGAACCACCTTAATAATATGAAGGACTATTTATGGGAAATAAATTTCTTTACAGTGTTTAAACCGGGCCTGAAGTCACTTCTCAGGTTGCCTACGTTCCCCTTTTGATTTTTCAAAAACACAAGCTTGAGTTGGGGCTCAGGTTTACGTAGTTCTTATCTATACATGTTATATCTATTGGTAATACTTCTTCAATCGATCCATGTTGACTGGTGAATGTAGTAATTGTCCGTCCAAGTCTGTTAGTATGGAGGGACCCCCTGTATCAATCTTTTTGACGATGTATGGCCCTATCCACTTCTGCCCGAACTTTTCCCTTGGGTCTCTAGCTGGTTCTCGAATTTCTTTCAACACGATGTCATTCTCATTGATACTCCGAGTCTTTACTTTTTGGTTAAATGCTCGAGCAATTCTCTTCTGATACCCTTGGTGGTGGTACGCGGCTCTTAATCTCTTCTCATCTAGCAAGGCCAACTTGTTATAACGTGCCTGGACCCATTCCAGTTCATTAACTTGATTCTCTAGCATTACTCTGAGGGAGGGGACTTCTAATTCAACAGGGAGGACTGCTTCCATCCCGTATGTAAGGGAAAACGGGGTTGCTCCGGTAGAGACCCTCTCGGTAGTGCGGTATCCCCACAATGCATATGGTAATTTTTTTGGCCAGTCTCGACAGGTGTTGGTCATCTTGCTTAGGATATTCTTCAGATTCTTGTTGGCGGCCTCAACTGCTCCATTGGTTTGTGGTCTATATGGCGAAGATTTGTGTCGGGTAATATCGTATTCATCTATGACTGTATTAGCCTCTCCTTCGAAGTGAGTGCCGTTGTCCGAGATGATCTCGTGTGGGACCCCATACCGGTAGATGATGTTCCTTCTGATGAATTAGGCAACTTTTTTGGCGTCAAGGGTTTGGAAAGACTCAGCCTCTACCCATTTGGTGAAGTAATCGATGGCCACTAGTATGAATTCATGGTCGTTGCTGGCTTTGGGCGAAATCTTCCCAATGATGTCGATTCCCCAGGTTGCGAAAGGCCAGGGAGCAGTCATGTTGTACAATTCTTTCGGAGCAAGTTTCTGAGATTTAGCATAGATTTGGCACTTGTGGCAACAGCGTATGTGGTTAACGCAGTCATTCTGCAGGGTAGACTAGTAATAACCTTGTCTGATGATTTTGCGGACAAGTGTATAGCCGCTCATATGAGGTCCACAATCGCCCCATGTATCTGATCCATCATTTTAACCGATTCTTCTTCAGTGAGACATTGGAGATGGGTCCCGTCGTAGTTCCTCTTAAACAGCCTTTCGGCACAAAGTATGAACCTTGATGCTAATCTTCTGAGCGTGACCTGTGTTCTCTTGTCTGTTTGCTCGGGATACTGATGGTTTTTCAACAGGTTCCAGATGTCATAAAACCAAGTGGTTGAGTCCCCATTTTTTTTATTCTTTACCTCAAGGGCCATGCAGTGTGCTGGTCCTGATCTTCTTTGTACGGTAAGAGTTATTTCTTCCATCCCCTCTGGGATATCGATCATAGATGCCAGGGTTGCTAGTGCGTCAGCAAAACTGTTTTGTGACATGGGAACATAGTAGAACTCCGAATGCTCAAATCTTCCTACGACCTCCTCCAGCCGGGCAAGGTAGGGGACTAACTTTTCATCTCTGATCTTCCATTCCTTCAGAACTTGGTGGACCACTAATGCTGAATCTCCGTACACTTGTATTCTCTTTATACCCCTTTGGAGCGCGATCTATAATCCTATTATACAGGCTTCATACTCGGCCATGTTGTTGGTGCAGAAGAAGTCCAGACGATATGATACCGGGGAGTGAGTTTGGTCTGGAGAGACTAACATGATGCCTATCCCGTTCCTATTTCGGTTGGCGGCTCTGTCAAAGTATAGTTTCCAGTCTTCATTGATCTCAACATTCATGATAGTTTTATCTGGAAATTCGGCTTCTTCTAACATGTTCCCCAATATTGGATTGTGGGCTAGGTAATCAGCTATGATCTTGCCTTTGACTGCCTTCTGGGTCATATAGGTGATGTTGAATTCAGAGAGCAAGAATAACCATTTTGCCATACGGTTTGAGAGAGCTGGTTTCTCGAAGAGGTATTTCAGCGAATCAATTTGTGATGCCAAGATGACCGGGAAAACTAGCATGTAATGCCGTAGTTTCTGTGTTACCCATATGAGAGCGGTGCATGATTTATCCAATGGTGTGTAGTTCATCTCAAATGTGGACAGTTTCTTGCTAATGTAATAGATGGCTTGCTCTTTTTGTGTATCGGTCAGATGTTGAGCTAGCATGGCTCTTGCAACCGAATCAATGACTGTTAGGTATAGGATTAGTGGCAGCCCGGTCTGTGGTGGGGCTAATACTTGGGGTTTAGAGAGGTAGTCTTTGATTCTATTAAAAGCTTCCTGGCACTGATCGTCCCATTCTCCTGGTGAAGACTTGCTCAAGAGTTTGAAGATAGGTTCGCAAGTCTGAGTAAGCTGAGAGATGAACCTGCTGATGTACTGTAAATTACCCAAAAATCCTGAACTTCTTTCTCGGTGCGAGGCTCGGGCATTTCTCGGATAGCTCGATCCTTGGCAGGGTCTATCTCGATTCCTTTTTTACTGACGACATAGCCCAGGAGTTTTCCATGGTTACCCAGTATACACATTTCTGTGGATTGAGTCTCATCTGATACTGGCGGAGTCGGTCAAAAAAGGCCCGCAAGGCTGGGACATGGCCTTCCGTCTCTTTCGACTTGATAATCATGTCGTCTACATATACTTCTACTTCTTTGTGGATGATATCGTGGAAGATAGCTGTAGCTGCCCTTTGATATGTTGCCCCGGCATTCTTCAGCCCGAATGGCATAACAATGTAGCAGTATGTTCCCCATGGCGTGACAAATGCTATTTTTTCTTGGTAATCTGGGTGCATCTTGATCTGATTATACCTGGCGAAACTGTCTACGAATGACTTCAAGGCATGGTTAGCGGTATTATCCACTATCAAATCAATGTTGGGTAATGGGAAATCGTCTTTTGGGCAAGCTTTATTGAGATCTTGGTAATCTACACACATGCGGACCTTCCCATTTGCCTTTGGAACGGGCACAATGTTGGCTAACCATGAAGGGTACTCGATCACTCGTAAGAACCCCACACTCAGTTGTTTCATCACTTCTTCTTTTACCTTCAGGGACCATTTTGGCGTAAGCTTTCTTAGTTTCTGCTTGACATGCCTGTACTCCGGCTTGGTGTGTATTTCGTGCATGACTATCTGGCTGTTCAAACTTAGCATATCTGCATAGGACCACGCAAAGATATCCACGTACTCATTCAGAGTTTGTGTGAATTCTTCTCTTTCTGTCTCGCTTAGACTTGCCCCAATACGAACTTCTTTCCTTTCCTCTTCCGTCCTGAGGTTAATCACAAGAGTGTCTCCCTCCTCACTCTGTATACAATGTTCCTCCCGTTCAGGGTGGTCATTTAGTCTTTCTATTTCCATATAAGCAATTACAGAATTAGACCTAACAGGATACCGCAAAATAGAGTTTTCTTCATTAAAAACAGTGCTTACAGGTACAAGTTTGAAAAGTAAATCTAGGAGAGACTCCTCTTTAGCCCTACCCTCGCTCTTATCTATTACCCTTACAATTTCACTCTTTCACCCCTTTTCCTGGTAATCTGGATCAGCGTGTATTAAGTCTACAAGGCGTCTCTTGGCTCATCATCCCCTAGAGCCATGACGTCGAAGAGATCTCCGATCAGTTCTTCCTCTTCATCTTCCTTGTCTTTCATTTTCTTCCCTCAGCCCGATCGTTAACTTGGTAGAGAAGCTGTGTATAGCGTTTTCCTTGATATAAAGGTCTTCCTCATAGAAGATTTCCCATCCTGGAAGGTTCTCTCCGTCGCTGTTTCTCCAAGGCTCCTGAAAGCCGTAAAAGGGGAAGTCCTCTCCTTCTTTGACGAAAAACCTATTCAGAGAGCTAAAACTCAGATACTGATGCCCTCGACCCCTTTTCTCTTGGTTGTCTTCTTCGGTGTGTTGGTACCCCAACCCTTCTTTTTCATGCCTCGTCACTAGTTCTAAGGCCTGAAATAATCCTGGCTGCCCCATTCCCAGACTGGCTCCAGGTAAGTATTTCATCATTCTCAGCATATTTGTGATCTTGGTGCTGAGACCGGGGATATTATCAGGGGGAAGATACTCGATTATTTGGGTGGTGAGGGATTGCACTTGAGGCTCGTAAGAAAAGCCTCCCAGCTGTATGCTTTGACTCCCGATGCCCAAGACAAGTAATTCTAAATCCGCCAAGGTCTTTTCAGGATCTCTTTGGATGGTGATTATCTTTCCTTCGAACGGTATCTTGATCTTCTGGTGTAAGGAGGAGGGGAGTGCTGCTATGTCATGTAGCCATGCTCTTCCCAACAGGAGGTTAAAACTGGAGGGGATATCTATGATTTGAAAGTTGGCTGGGAAGTTTTCGGGACCGACCATGAGATCGAGCTTTAGAGAGCCCAGAACGGCCCTTCTAGTGTTGTCATAGGCCCTGACGGTTATAACTGATGGAGAAAGCTCTGAATCTAAGATACCTAGACATCTGGAGGTCTTCAAAGGGCACACATTTATGGTTGACCCATTGTCAATGAGGACTTGTGGCAAAAAATTTTTCTCGGGTCCAGACAGTAATATGGAGGGCTAGACTGTGTTTCTTTCCCAGTGGGGATAAGTTTTCATCTAAGAATGACAGATTTCTTTGGACTGTAAGTGATCCGATCATGTTTGGCAATTGTTCTGGCGTGGAATCTGGTGATATGACGGCCTCATCTAGGAGTTTGATGAAGGCGGCCCTGTGAGGTTTGGAGGCAACCAGGAGGCCCCTAATGGTGATGTGTGCCTGGGTTTTCTTCAACTATTCCAGTACTCGATCCTCTCGTATTTCTTTAGGAGGAGGTGTTTTCTCAGCATCCATCGGTGGTGGCTGATATACCCTTCCTGAACGGGTAATTTGCTGTATCCAAAGGGATGCTGGGTCTGATCCCCCTGAAGCTTCGGATGATTCTGGTTCGACTGACCAACTGAAAGTTTTAGGGGAGGTCTCTGTCATACATATTGTCTCCTTGGGAAGGCCTCGGGGCTTCCATGGTTGTTTCTTCTTATCTTGGGTCCATCCTATCCCAGATTTTCTGGGATTGGTTTTGATTGTAAGTGGTTGTGAGATCCCCTGATTGGCCTTTTTTAAACCCTGCCCGGGTAGGAAGTTCATCTTAGCCATCCATTGGTCAATTATCGGATTGAGGCCTGGGACAACTTGAGCCTTTTTTTGCTGCACAGCGGGTGACTTATAAGCTGGGTCGTCTCGGATGAGTCCCACGTGATCAAAACCTTCTTCATCGGTGGTCAAGGCGTTAATTCCTGCTGGTGGAGCGTGGTTGGGGAGGGGGTTGTTAGTAACATTGGGCCCGCCAGGTGCGGGTATAGTACCAGCCTCGATTAGGTCTTGAATACGATGGCGAAGAGCTAAACAGCGTTCGGTGTCATGGCCCACAGCCTGATGGTATTCACAATTCTCATTCATTCTCCAGGTGCTGGGAATAGGGTTTGGTGGGGGGCGTGGGTTGAGAGGAGTGATTAGTCCAGCCTTTCGGAGCAGTTCCAGGCTTTTGACCAGGGTAGTGAGAAGGGTGCAGAAGTTCCTCCTTTTCTTGACCTCGGTGCTCGAAGAGTCCAACTCATCGAAGGTGCTTGTTATGGCTGTTGAAATGGGTTTTGTTGATATGGGTATGAGCTTAGTTGGTTCACGGCTGGAGTGGTCGTCTTTCTCCCAGTGTACGAGGCTTTCTTAGTATCGGTCTCTACTACTTGGCTAGCTCTTCCTCTACTTATGACCCCATGCTTAACAGGGCTCTGAAGTGTGGGAATACATGTTTTTCCATACAACTCAATACAGCTGGAGTGAAATTCTTCTGTATAATCTCTAACTGCTCTTCTTCATCGGGCCGTTTGGACATTTAGGAGGCCATTTCTCTCCAGCGGGTGACAAAGTTGCTGAAGCTTTCCTTCTCGCCTTGCTTGGCCATTTCCAGGTGTTTGCGGGTAATTTCCAAATCCTCGTTGGACCCGTATTTAGTCATGAACTCCTTGACGATATCTCCCCAAGTCTTTGTGTGGTGTCTCTCCAGATTGAAAAACCATCTCAAGGCGGCCCCCGGGAGAGTCATGTGAAAGGCCTGAGCCAACTCCGGCTCTCCACAACCGGACACTTGCATGGATCTGATGTAGGATTGAAGGTGGGTTTTAAGGGGTGTGGTCCCTGTGAATTTGGTGGTGGAAGGGAGCTTGAACCCCTAGGGTAATCTTGCTTCTGGGTAGAGGGAGAAGGCATTCATATCTGTAATCTCGTTTGCTCCTTTTATTAGAGAAACCCCCCTTTGCAGAACCTTCATCTGCTCTTTCAGTTTCTTCATTTCTTCACTCTCTCTTGACACCTCGTCGGGCTGTTCCCGGGCTATAACCTATTCTGCATACACTGCCCGAAGTCGGTTGATGTCCAAGTACTCATTAGGAGGGGCTACTAGGATTGGGGGTGGAATAGGCCTTGCAGGAACTTGTGGCCATGGTTGGTACTGAAGCTCAAAACCTTGTTGGGGTTGGGGCCAGACGATGGGTGGCTCTGGTTGTTGATAAGTGGGGCCTGAGTCCGGGGCCCATTGATTTTGATTGTTGGGATCGGTCTGAACGGGGCCGGCTGTGACAAGGCCCGTTTGTGGTGGGTTGGTTCCTTGGACCGGGGGAAGCACTTGTGAAGACTGCCCTTGATTCTAATCCCGATTCAGTGGTAATCGCTCAAACCCTGGTGGTGCGGTTCGTTCTGCTGACAATTTCTTCTATTCGGATTCGGGTACCTTGTTGCTCGGTCGTGAGACTTGCTAAATTCATGCTGACGGTCATTAGTAAACGATGCATCTCGGCTAAAGTTGGCTGAGCTGCAGACGCCTAGGCTAGGCTCTGATCTGTCTCTTGATTCTCGCGTCCATCGGCCATTACGTGTGTGCTTGGTCTTACTAGTCTTCCGGTATGATCTCGACCGGCCCAACCTTCCAGACTGTCATCGTATTACGGCTGTAGACGAAACCACGTGGCGAAGATGAAGGAAGACTATGATGCGACTCGATTTTTTGCCAAAAGAACCACTAAAAATCGTCGAGAAAAGACTCGGGTTTGAAAAAGGTGTTGTAAAGTAAGCCGTAAGGTGGTACATCCCCTACGGCTGTTTGACAAGTGTTTTAGCTGACTCAATCTTATATGCAGCGTAGGTGTACGAACGGTTAAGGCTTCAGGCTCCTTCCTTTTTGGCAAGACCTTGCGATATACCCCAGGGGCGGGTACGTGCAAGAGCCTTTTGATATACTTCCCGGGTACGTGAGTGTTCTCGTCACTCAATATATCTCGGGGGCGTACTTGGCCAAGAAGAGTGGAAGTAAATGCTTTCGGTTTATGTTGGCCCAAGCAAGCTAACTCCCTACTCACTTATAATATTTCTGAGGGTTTAGGGTAAATTCACACTCGTAGAACTAATTCACGATTTGTGAACATGCGTGCAAAGCTAACTCCCTACTCACTTATAATATCATTATCTTTATTATGTATTTTTGAAAACTTCTATTAGAAAAAAGTTTCTTCTCAATCAATTAACATAAGTAGGGAAAGCAGTAAAAGCAAGTATTCAACAAATAAACAAAAGTCCACATATAAGAGTCTAGTTTTCTATGTCCCCAGCAGAGTCACCACCGTGAGAATCCGCAAATGCGACCCTCGGGTCTCGCTCCCGTTCTTGGGCGTCTGAAACGTCGGAAAGAATTCCGTCGTTCCATTTGCTTCGTCATGTTGATATTTTCATATCAAGTGTCCCTATATTCTATTTCTAGATGCAAGAGGGTTCGTTCAGAGTCGCCAGTATGTTTTACGAAAAAATGGACAAAATGGTTGTGTAAGAGAAAAGGCTACAGATAAGCCTTTCTTTACACAAATGTCTACGAAACCAGGATTCTATAGGGTTCGGAAACTATGCTACAGATTAGGAAGGTGTTAAGCACCCATTCCGCCCTTTCGGTCTCTAGTGGTCTTATATGTTTATTTTATGTTAAAAAACTTGAATGCCTTTACTGATAGTCTACTACTTTTCAAGTGAAAACCCTAATTTCTGGGGAAAGCGGGAAAAGGGATAAAAACCTTTGTATTCCGAGATCCAGTGTTTTGTTTTGAAAGATGTAAATACGAGTGATAAAAAGTTTTTTTATTTCAGAGAGAGTTTCCCGTATTTATTTCTCAGATAATGACAGTTTTCTCGGGTTTTAACTTCTTTTGGAAAAGTTCGGATGTTGTATCGGGACTAATTTAATATGGAATTAGAACTCTTCAGGGGAGTTCTACCAGACATATCACAGTCTATGAAAGAGATAAGATATACTGGGTTTTTAATTCCTAAGTAAGTTTTACCGGTCTGGGTTTTGAAAACAGGATTTTATTCAGACGATAATGTACTTACTCTTCTGGTTTTGCAAATGATTTTATCAGGGTCTTTTATTTTGAAAATAGTAGACTATTTGTAACTTGGCAATAAGTTTTTCAAATAAAACGTGGACAAAACAACAGAAGTAAAACAAGTACACAGATATCTAATGTTAAATACCAGAAGAGACTTTCTTTACCTTCCCGACGAGAATAATAATAAGAAATAAAATATAATATGGCAGAGAGATCTCCGGCAATAATAATCTTTTCCTTCTTCAGATATTTTTGAGAATTCGATTCCCAAGACGGGACACGTCGAGTGTCGAGAATAGATCCGATAATTCTTCAGAAATAAGACGATAATCGAGAATGCTTGATGAAAGACTAGAGAATCAGATATAAGCCAATAATTCTTCAATCCCAAGTTGCTGTCCTCAACCCTTGGGGGGTGTTGGGCTATTTATAGTGGTGGAGAGGGATTGTCGCGCGACAATGTGTACCATGTTGCGTGACAAATGGCTGAAGTGATGTTTCTGACAGACTGATGTGTCAGAGAGTGGATGGTCTGGTGTCAGGGGGAATTGTCGCGCGACACAAGGGAGATTGTCGTGCGACAATTCCCTTTAAAAATAGGTTTGTTTGGCCAACAAACCCTTTCGGGGTAGTCTCAGGTGTTCGGGTGGGTTCTAAACTCCAAAAATAGTACTTCTCGAAGGTCATCAGGGTTCTTGCGGGGGTCACGAATTGGGGTGTCTACAAATGGGGAAGATTTATTTATTATTTGTAGTAAAAAAGAACAAACTTATACCTTTTTATAGTATTTTTTGTTGTTCGAATGACAACATATTTAGGCAACATGTTATCAAATGTGTAGGTTGTCATTGAGTACATAGAAACATGCATTTGTTGCCATAATTTTCACAATTTCAGAATCCTAATTATGAAATCATTAAGATGAATCTTGTTTCAAGCCACTGGAAAACATGCTCGATTTATTACTTTGAAAACTGCGCATACAACGTGACGTTGAATCCCAAGTACTTGATGAATCTTCTCTCCATCAGAATGTGAAATTCCCCTTCAATGTTCATATCTATATTACAATTAGAGGAAACGAAATCTTGGCAACATAATCGGTGCCAGAACCAAAGCTTGTTTTAGAGACTGAACAGAGCCTAAATGATATTTTCTGGAGTGGATTCCATATTGATTATGCGTCCCTCATGATAGTCCCTAAGCCCGTTTACCTCAAAGAGTTTAACCTCGATTTCGGGATCAGTCGCAATGTCCAATTCAGATGATGCAAAAAGCGCAATCCTCTTCCTGTGCAAATCAGAACTTTTGAGAAGAGAAAGCATGGAAGAATGCAAAGAAGCTGAAAGACCTCTAGATCTGAGCTTGACAACAATGATGATTTCAGCCTCAAGATGGAAGAACTGTGGCTCGACCAAAGCGCGAAACTAAATTATTAAGTCCTCTTTCCTATGCTTCAAGCTGTGACTCATTTGAACATTGATTAAGAAGTTATGAGCAAAATGCTCAAGCAGCGTTTGAATTTCGAAAAGCCCTTAATTGCGACTAAAGTTGCTCCAAACCCTTCCATTTTGCATCTTGGGGTTCATAGAAGCCATTGAACACCTATTTTCAGAATGTCAACATATAAATAAGCATAACCTAATTCCATTACATCTCGTAGCAATGATGAAGCGAGGTATACATAAGCGCACCTCTAGTACGTCAACATAATTCTAACAACTTCATTCCACCTATCCATGTCAAATTGGATTGGGCTGCTTATAGTATGTGCGCGTCATCTATGATTCCAGTAAATTTGGGCAATATTTAACAGTGTTAGGTTTTTCGCTTCTTTCATACACACTCATTCATGGGATTAGGCACTAAACGCAATTTCAAAAATTAAGCTAGTAGATATGAGGAGCGGGGATTACATGCAAACCCATCACCATAGTTGAGTACAAAAACATGGGTTGCATACTTGCATATAGAATTTGTCAAAATCCACAGCAAACAGAGGTGACTTCATAATTTCTAAATTTTAAACTAGTTTTGTGATTTCATGGATATAATGGATATGGAAACATAATTACACCTATAAATCTGTTATTCTACACCTCTTATTCTACATCCAAACAATTATTACTAGTCAACAAAAAAGGTATATTTATGAAAAAAAGAAACGACACATATGTAAATGTTTGATTTACGTGCACACATATCAAATACATTTAATCTAAAATAAAAAATAGAAGAAAATATAAAAAAGTAGCTTAGTAATGAATACGCTAGAGGGGAAGTGAAGTCCCCTTGCGACTTTAAGCTTTAATTTATAAATGTTTTATTTATGGGCACATGCATCAAATATATTTAATCTAAAATAAAAAATGGAAAAAATATAAAAAAGTAGCTTAGTAGTGAATAGGTTAGAGGGGAAGTGAAGCCCCCTTATGACTTTCAGCTTCGTTTGTTCTAAGTTAAGAGCATACTTTCACTTTGGACATAACCAATTGATTAAATTTCACCATAATAAATAAATTTTATGTCCATCATGTTGACGAATAGAGAAAGAGAAGAGAGAATGAATTATATTGTTATGATTATGAATGAATACAAAGGCCCTTTAAATAAGGATGGAATGAGTTATACATTTGGAAAGAAAATCCCATAATTCTAGGAATCATAGTAGTCAACTATACCATATCTATAATATATTCTAATACTCCCCCTCAAGTTGGCACACATATATCGAACATGCCCAACTTGCTAAGTAGCTTGGCTAATACCTTCCTTGTCACGGCCTTGGTGAGGATGTCAGCTAACTGATCTTCAGAGCATACATGAAGAACATAAGTAACTCTCTTTTAACTTCTCTTTGATGAAGAACCTATTTACTTTAACATGCTTTGTTCTATCATATTGAACTGGATTGTGTGCGATATCACATACTGCCTTGTTATCGTAATATAGTACCATGGGTTCTGTCGGAGGAAAACTAAGATCTGTCAGTAGCAGTTTCAACCATAATAACTCTTGAATACCAATTGCCATTCCTCGATACTCTGCTTCTGCGCTTGATCGGGATACTACATTTTACTTCTTACTTCTCAAAGTGACCAAGTTTCCTTCTACAAATGTGAAGTACCCTGATGTAAACCTTCTGTCACATATATTACCTGCTTAATCAGCATTAGTGTATCCTTCAACCTTCAAGATATCTTCATTTTTTTGGAATAGGATTCCCTTTCCAGGAGTTGCTTTGAGATAACTGATAATCCTCATAACTGCCTGCATATGCTTCTCCCCTGGATTATGCAAGAATTGACTGACAATACTCAATACATATGATATATCAGGCCTTGTATGTACTAGATACATCAATCTCCCTACCAATCTCTGATAACGCCCTTTATCGACGGGCACTTGATCTGTTTCAACCTCTAACTTCAATCCTTCCTCCATTAGAGTCTCTGATGGTTGACAAGCGGACATTCCAGTTTCATTCAGTAAGTCTAGGGTATACTTTCTCTGAGATAGGAAGATGCCTTTTGATGATCTAGACACCTCGATCCCCAGAAAATACTTCAAGTTCCCAAGGCCTTTCATGTTAAACTCCTGAGATAAGAGCTTATTTAATGCCTGTTGTTCTTGAGGGTCGTTTCCTGTTAGCACCATGTCATCTACATAAACGATAAGTGCCGTAATCTTTCCATGACTCTTCTTTAAAAATAAGGTATGATCATAATTACTCTAGATGTACCCAAACTTTCTCATCGATTTGGCGAATCTCCCAAACCAGGCTCTAGGGGATTGTTTTAGTCCATATAAAGATTTTTTCAACTTGCAGACTTTATTTGTATGCACAACCGGGATCTTATATCCAGGTGGGAACTCCATATATACCTCCTCCTCTAAATCTCCATGTAGGAAGGCATTTTTTACATCGAACTGTTGTAGAGGCCAGTCCAAGTTTGCAGCTAATGAGAGTAATACTCGCACCGTATTGATCTTTGCTACGGGCACAAATGTCTCTACATAATCAATCCCATGCGTCTGTGTGTAACCTTTTGCAACCAGTCTCGCTTTGAATCTTTCGATTGTTCCATCTGCTTTAAATTTGACAGTGTACACCCACTTGCAACCCACTTTCTTTTTTCCTGCTTGTAATTCGGTCAATTCCCAAGTGTCATTTTTCAACAAGGACTTCATCTCCTCATCCATTGCTGATTTTCACTTAGAATCACAAAAGGCTTCCTGCACACTATTAAGAGTAGATACAAAAGATAATTGATTTACAAAAGATTTATTAGATGCAGTTAACCGATCATAAGACACATAATTACTCATATGATAGTTGGCTTTACTGGTAAAGTCTGGGTTATATGTGGGTTTATGTACACCTTTATTTGCTCGGTTAGGAAGTTGCTTTCTAGGAATAGAAGAATATGATACCTGGGAGGACTCAGTTTCAGGGATATTTGAAGTGGGTGATTAGTTATTTGCGACAGGTGGTGACGGAGACGGCACAACTTCACTTGGCAAGATTTCTGCTGTTACCATATCAGGGGATGACGTGATTTCGATTGACCCTGTTGCCAGTGGTGAATTCGAAGTCAACGTTGGAACCACCTCTATTGAGCTTATGTCTTTTTTATTGATATTTCCAAAGAACTGAACTTCCTTATAATGCTTCCCCTGAAGTTCAGCTTGGTGAAAGTACATAGTTTCTTCATGAAATATCACATCTATAGTGATATACATTTTTTGTGTGGGAGGATGATAAAATCGATACCCCTTCTAAGAAGATGCATACCCTATAAAGATGCACTCGAGAGCGCGGGGTTCAAGCTTGTTCCGTTGCTCCTTTGGTAAGTGGACAAATGTAACACATCCAAACACCTGGGGAGGAAGATTTGACACGGTAGGAGCTGTGACAGACTTAACTAAGACTTCAAAGGGTGTCTGAAAATCAAGTACGGCTGAGGGGATGTGGTTTACTAAATAGACAGCCGAGGAGAATGCTGCATCCCAATATGAGGTTAGTGCATTTGCGCCGATCAGTTATGCCCGAACTATTTTTAACAAATGACAATTTTTTCATTCGGCAACCCCATTTTGTTGAGGAGTATAAGGACATGTAGTCTGATGAATAATCCCATAAGTTTGAAGTATGCCTGTAACTCGGTACTCATATATTCCCCACCATTATCACTTCAGAGAACTTGAATAGTAGCATTTTATTGTGTACTGACCTGTTTATGAAATCTCTGAAACAAACCACTAACTTCTCCTTTGGATTTCATGGGACACACCTACGTCATTCAAGTGTAATCATCAATAAACGTGACAAACCATCGTATACCACCTTAAGAAGAAATGTGAGACGGTCCCTATACATCAGAATGAATAATCATAAATGGAACTGAACTCTTAGTCCATGAAGGTTTAAAGGAAGTAAAATGACTTTTAACTAGTTCACAAATCTTATAGTGAAAACTAGAAAAATTAACTTTATGAACTAAACGAGAAAACAATTTCTTTAAGTAACCAAACGACGCGTGTCCTAATCGAAGTACCATAACCAAAGTTCATCTGTAATTTTCTTTTCAGAGGTATTAGTGTTCAAGGCTTTGTGCAGTCGATCTGTGCTTTTAAACTCCAGGTCCAAATAGTATAATTTTTTGCGCCTAACACCATAACCAATCGTCTTCTTCGTCTGAATATCCTTAAAAACACAACGAGAAAGCCAAAAGATGATAACACAGTGTAGGGCATTAGTTATTTGAGAAACATATAATAAATTATAATTTAAGAATGGTACTACTATGACGGAGGTTAGGTTTAGAGTGTTGGATAGATTGATTATCCTTTTCCCACTACAGGGACTGGGGCACCATTGGCTATGGACACAAAGGTCTGAGATGATGGGGTTAAAGGAGTAACTATTTTTGAATTAGATGTCATATAATTAGTTGCACAAGAATCAATTACCCATGTATTATTCAAAACAGAGATAGAATGTAAAGCCGTACTTGATGTACCTGTGGTGGTGAGTAAGCCTGAGGCCTATGTGCTACCACCTGCTGTGGTCTGACATGTTCTGCGATTGCGAGAATCCTTCCACCAATCCGGATATTCAATGATTTCATAGCAACCCTTTTTCGAGTGTCCCGTGAGTCCACAGATGGAGCATGGCGGGTATCTAAAAGTGAAATACTGAGAGTCTTTCAGTCGATTACCAGAGCATGATCATATATCTGAATTTCGCCAATTGGAAGGGTATCTGATTGATGATCCGGTCATGATCGTAGGGTCAAAATCCATTTGAGAGTGTAGTACTCAATGATCGAGATTGGATCTTGAAATTCTGAGACGTTGGTTGTGTTCAGGACGTCGAAAAATGCCAGGAATCGGTCTGGTCTAGTTAAGAACCGATCCATAAATAGGTGAACCGGGCCGTTGAAAAATGAAAAAAAATCAGTATGGTTTAGGGTTTCTGTTAGTCAACGATCAACGGTCAAATCTGACATGGCTCATGACGTGGTGGCTGAGGTGGCTTTATAGCTAACGTGTTTGATGACGTGGCGACTGACGTGGCAGCTAAGTGGCTATATGGATGAAGTGGCGGTGACTGGCCAGTGACGTGGCGTTAGGGCTGACATGGCAGTTGACACCTTAGTGGTGGCGCGCGGACGAAGCGCCGCGGTGGGCAGTTTTGGTCTATCGTGGCGTGAGGGCGCGTGTGTGAAGATATTGAAATAATTCGAATGCAGTTGTAATCGTCTCTTTGAGACGAAGATTATGGTGTATGATTTATCGTCGTGAGAATCCGCAAATGCGACCCCCGGGTCTCATCCTCGTTTGGTTGGGCATCTGAAACGTCGGAACGGATTCCGTCGTTCCATTTGCTGGAGTTCCTCTGCTGATTCAGATCAAGTGTCCCTATGTTCTATTTCTAGATGAAAAGGAGTTCATTCAGAGTCGCCAGTACGTTTTACGAGAAAACGGACAAAAAGGGGTCATGTAAGAGGAAAGGCTATAAACAAGCCTTTCCTTTACATGTTTGTCTACGAAACCAGGATTCTATAGGGTTCGAAAACTATATTACGGTTTGGGAAGGTGTTAAGCACCCATTCCGCCCTCTCGGTCTCTAGTGGTCTTATATGTTTATTCTATGTTGAAGAACTTGGATGCTTTTACTGACAATCTACTACTTTCTAAGTGAAAACCCTAATTTTGGGGAAAAACGGGAAAAGGGATGAAAACCTTGTATTCTGAGATCCGATGTTTTTATATTTAAAAGATGTAAATGACAAATGACAAAAACCTTTTTATTTTGAAAGAGTATTCCGTATTATTTCCTCAGATAATGACGGTTTTCTCGAGTCGTGATTATTTTGGAAAGGTTCGGATCTTGTAGTGGAACTAATTCAATATGGAATTGGAACTCTTGAGGGGAGTTCTACTGGGTGTATCGCAATCTATGAACCAGACAAGATACGCCGGGTTTTAATTCCTAGGTAAGTTTTACCGGTCCGGGTTTTGAAAACAGAATTTTATTCCGAACGATAATGTACTTACTCTTCTGGTTTTGAAAATGGTTTTATTAGGGTCTTTTGTTTTGAAAACAGTAGACTATTTGTAACTTGGCAATAAGTTTATTCAAATAAAACGTGGACAAAATAACAGAAATAAAACAAGTGCACAGATATCTAATTTTAAATACTAGAAGGGACTTTCTTTACCTTCTCGATGAGAATAATAATATAAGAAAGAAAATATGATGCGGCGGAGAGATTTTCGGCGATAATAATCTTTTCCTTCTTCAGATATTTCTGAGAATTTGATTCTAGAGACGGGACACGTCGAGTGTCGAGAATAGATTCGATAACTCTTCAGAAATAAGACGATAATAGAGAAAGCTCGATAAAAGACTAGAAAATCATATTAAAATTCAGAATTTTTTGATCCCAAGTTGCTGCCCGGAACCCTTGGGGGTGTTGGCCTATTTATACTGCTCGGGGAAGATTGTCGGGCGACATTTCCCCAAAAAGGGCAAGTGTCGCGCGACACTGTGATATGTCGCGCGACAATGTGTCAATGTCGCGCGACAAACGGCTGAAGTGATGTTTCTGACAGACTGATGTGTCAGAGAGTGGATGGTCTGGTGCAGAGGGGGATTTTCGCGCGACATAGTGGGATTGTCGCGCGACATATCAGGGATTGTCGCGCGACAATGTGATATGTCGTGCGACAATCTATTTTGAAAAAAGGTTTGTTTGGCCAACAAACCCTTTCGGGGAAGTTTCGGGTGTTCGGGTGGGTCCCGGGCCCAAAAACAACAGTTCTTGAAGGTCGTTAGGATTCTTGCGGGGGTCACGGATCGGGGTGTCTACAGACCCTCTCGACTCAAGCTCCTTGCTTGCAAGGAATTGAGGCGACTGGAAGAGACCATGATGCATGGCTCCCGCACGAACTCTAAAGGAGTGTATATGCAAAGAAAGTGCTCATGAGTGCCTCCGTAGAGTGCTTTGTGTTTGGTTTTGCCTCCGGAGAGGGCCTCTGTTACCTCGTTGCCTCTCTCGAGGGCTTTCATTTGTTCCACTTACTTCTGATGGGAGGACTACCATTGCTCCACTAGCCTCAGGTGGGAGGACTACCATTGCTCCACTAGCCTCAGGTGGGAGAACTACCATTGATTCATTTTGCGCCTCAGGTGGGAGGACTACCATTGCTCCACTGTGCCTCTCTGGGAGGGCTTCGCCTCAGGTGGGAGGACTACCATTGCTTCACTGTGCCTCTCTGGGAGGGCTTCGCCTCAGGTGGGAGGACTACCATTGTGCCTCTCTGGGAGGGCTTCGCCTCAGGTGGGAGGACTACCATTGTGCCTCTCTGGGAGGGCTTAACCTCAGGTGGGAGGACTACCATTGTGCCTCTCTGGGAGGGCTTTTGACTTGTAAGAAAAAGGAAAATTGCCTCTGGGAGGGCTTTTGTGAGTAACTTTGCCTCTGAAGAGGGCGTGTGTTGTGATTTGCCTCCGAAGAGGGCTTGTATTGTGATCTGGTGAATCTTAATTATCGTCCTTCTTAGATTGCTAGAGTTAGAAAGAGAAATCCTCGTGAGGGTGAAAAGAGCTCCTCGAGGTCTAATTTTATCCGAATGTCCATTTTCCTGTATCTTTCTTGAACTTTATTCTCATGTTTTCCTCGAGTGAGGATACCTCTCTTAGAAGGCAGTTTTCAGATATTCTTTGGCTCTCCGCAGAGTGACGGTTCGAGGTTTTTTCCAAACCATCTCTTCTGTATTGTGCTGAAAATAATATTTGTTTGAAAGTTCAATCTTTGATCTCTGTTTTCTTCTTAGTTTCTCTTTTTGGTGGGCCCACATCGTATTCTGTTTTTCGATGCCCTTATTTCTCCCTCTTTTGGGAAAGACTTTTCCTGGCCCTTTCTGTTTTTGACCAGCAGCCCTTTTCATCCCTTCGTCGTGATCAGGAGCCTTACTCACCCAAAATGAAGCCCTGAGCCGGTTTTGGCCTAGCTGTCACTTTTGGTGTGGCTCTTCCTGTCACTCTGCATTTCTGTTTCTCTCCCTTGCTTTGGGCGCTCATGCGGGTTTCTTCTCTTTTCTACTCTTTCAATTTTCTCTATTCCCGTCTTATCTTGCTTTTTTGATGGTCTCGGTCCTTTCTGGGAGATCAGAGACTACTTTAACTATTTGTATTTCGTTCTCGCATTTTCGGAGAGATGATTTGGAAGTCTTTCCTCGTGTTCTCATCCTGGGTGTGCGGTTTTTTGGCAATTTTTTATTTTATTATTTTTTTTTTTCGAAAACTGCCTCTCGGAAGTCCTCCTGCAGGAGATAAAAATGAGAAAAAAGGTCAAAAAAATCAGGGGAGGGGGGTGATTGTCGCGCGACAGCTCGGTGGAGAGCTCTTTGTCGCGCGACAATGACCTTGTTTGTCGCGCGACATTCTGTTCTATTATATAAGCCCCTTGTTGAGCTCATTCCACCTCATTCTCTCATTCCTCTTTCTCTCTTTAGCTCTCTTTCTCTCTTTTCTCAAGCGCGAAAGCCCTGCCGCTTTTTTGACTTTTCGACTTTTCTCATATATTCCATATACATAGATGGATCCCGCACAGCCGGATCGATTAGAGGGTGACCAGGAGGAGGTCACCTTTACTGACGCTCAGGGCGTCCTTCGGTGTAGTCCTCTTCATGATGATTGGGAGGACCTTGATTGGTATGACGATGATGGGGTGAACCGTGGTCGGGCGGTGATTTATAGAGATATTACTCGGGCTGCTCCGGTCCCGGATGTTCCATGGCTCTTGATGGAGCCTGCTTCTCACGAGATTCGCCGACGATCTCTGGTACGTCTTCTTTTCGTGTATTTATCTGTTCCATTATTTTTGTTGTTTCCTGCATGTATTGTGACAAATGTTAGTATGCATGTCTGCCTAAAATAACGTCCGATTTAGTGAAACTCATACTTTTTACCTGTGATACCCTTTAGGTTCCCCCTTTTTTAGAAATTTACATAATGTAACCCTATAACTCTATAACTCTCATAATTACACCAAAATACCCTTAGGTTTAGAAAATTACATAATTTACCTTTATAACCCTATAACTCTCATAATTACACCAAAATACCCTCATGTTTAGAAAAATTACATAATTTACCCCTATAATCCTATATCTCTCATAATTACACCAAAATACCCTCAGGTTTTAGGAAAATTACATATTTTACCCCTATGACCCTATATCTCTCATAATTAGACCAAAATACCCTCAGGTTTTTAGAAAAATTACATAATTTACCCCTATAACCCTATAACTCTCATAATTACACCAAAATACCCTCAGGTTTTGAAAATTACATAATTTTACCCTTATAACCCTATAACTCTCATAATTACACCAAAATACCCTCAGGTTTAGAAAATTATATAATTTTACCCTTATAACCCTATAACTCTCATAATTACACCAAAATACCCTCAGGTTTTGGAAAATTACATAATTTACCCCTATAACCTTATAACTCTCATAATTACACCAAAATACCCTCAGGTTTAGAAAATTACATAATTTTACCATTATAACCCTATAACTCTCATAATTACACCAAAATACCCTCAGGTTTAGAAAATTACATAATTTTACCCTTATAACCCTATAACTCTCATAGTTACACCAAAATACCCTCAAGTTTAGAAAAATTACATAATTTACCCCTATAACCCTATAACTCTCATAATTACACCAAAATACCCTCAGGTTTAGAAAAATTACATAATTTGCCCCTATAACCCTATAACTCTCATAATTACACCAAAATACCCTCAAGTTTAGAAAATTACATAATTTTACCCTTATAACCCTATAACTCTCATAATTACACCAAAATACCCTCAGGTTTAGAAAATTACATAATTTTACCCTTATAACCCTATAACTCTCATAATTACACCAAAATACCCTCAGGTTTAGAAAAATTATATAATTTACCCCTATAACCCTATAACTCTCATAATTACACCAAAATACCCTCAGGTTTAGAAAAATTACATAATTTACCCTTACAACCCTATAACTCTCATAATTACACCAAAATACCCTCAGGTTTTGGAAAATTACATAATTTACCCCTATAACCTTATAACTCTCATAATTACACCAAAATACCCTCAGGTTTAGAAAATTACATAATTTACCCTTATAACCTTGTAACTCTCATAATTACACCAAAATACCCTCAGGTTTAGAAAAATTACATAATTTACCCTTACAACCCTATAACTCTCATAATTACACCAAAATACCCTCGGTTTTGGAAAATTACATAATTTACCCCTATAACCTTATAACTCTCATAATTACACCAAAATACCCTCAGGTTTCTTATATCCATATTTCCATTTTGTTTGTAGTGGGTTGGCCGAGGTTGGGGTTCTCCCAACACTATATCTTCGGAGTGGCGACGGGCACCGACCCCTGTTCAGGAGTTGCTTCTCGCGACTCCTTTTGGCTCTCTCTTCGACGCCCTCCCGGAGCGGGTTTCTAGGGCGACAGTTTTGGTGTCGGCACTGGCTTGCCACTGGTGGGATACTACTCATACCTTTCATTGGGGCTGGGGTGAGATGACGATGACACCCCTCGATCTTTTTGCTCTGACCGGGATTCCTTCAGGGGGATCCTTATTCAGATTGATGTCCCTTTGCGTCTGACGGCAGAAGGCATCGTGGGCGCACTTGGGTGGTTCCCCGAGCGACGGAGTTCGGGTGATACTATTCCTCGGGGTGTCTTTGTTACGCGACTAGCCACAGAGAGAGCTCGACTAGTTGCTTTGGGGGTGCCGATGACCCGTCAGGAGCCGCGCCAGTATGCCCGCGTCCTTCTTCTACTGACACTCCATGATCTGTTTGAGGCTCGTGTGGGGGACACGGCCCATCTCTGGTGGCTGCCCTATCTCCGGGACTTTAGCATCATGTTCGACTACGATTGGGGCGGTTTTATTCTTGCCGTCCTCTATGATGCTATGGATCAGGTTTCTCGCCACCTAGCCCTGAACCTTAAGGGCTTTTCTCTGCTGTGGGAGGTACATACTTTAGTCCTTTTGTCTTTGCTTCAGTTCTTTTTCATATTACCTGTTGATTATTGCTGATATTCTTCATATTTCTTCTTCAGAGTTGGTTTGTGGCTTATACTCGCCTGGGTCGCGCCCAGGTGGATCTTCTCGTTGAGAACGAGGACCAGTTCCCTTTTCTCCGCCAATTCATTACGGGGAACTACAGGGCTCCCTATGTATACCGGACTCGGGAGACCGGAGCTGCTGCTGTCCATGACCTGCAGGAGGAGCAGGTAAATATTTTAGTATTCTTGCTTTTCAATAGTTAGATAGAATATATAAATTACTGAAATAAAATCCTGTTCTCTTTTCAGATTGAGTGGGCCCCTTGGGGTGATCTGGGTCTCCATTTTGGGTATGGCCGTGCTCTGACCGCCTCGAGGACCAGGCGGCTTATCCGGGATGAGTACGGCCTTCTCTTCTATTTGGGCGAGAGGGTCATTCGCCAGCACACACCATCCCAGTGGCCTCGTGTCCCATTATTTCCTCATGTTCTGATGAGGCGGACGGGCGAGATTGATCCGGTGACGGTGCAGGCCTTGGTCGACGGACTTGGCTTTCAGACGTTCACCGAGGAGGGAGACTACGCTGTTTTTGCTGCCCGTTATCTGATGAGGGAGCCGAAGGGGACTCGGGGACGGGTCTTCTATGAGAGATATCGGGCATTGGGAGGTGATTCCCATTATATACGGGGACAAACTCATTTAGCTAGGGCGGTTCCGGGTCATCTGCCACCTGTCCCCGATCAGAGGGACAACATTCTGGATTCCGAGGACGAGGACCCCGAGGGGGAGAGGGATGTTCCTACTGCGGCCGAGGGTGGTGGTCGGCCAGAGGGCGAGGGAGGTGATGCGACAGCGGTTCCGGAGTCGTCACCTCCGACGACACCTATGGGGGAGCAGCGCGCTGAGGGTTTCGAGTTTCCTACCGGCCCTTTTGTGTCTCCGGGGGTCCTTTTTACTGCTGCTGAGGCTGCCAGGGGGAGAGCGGGATTTTCTGAGAGGTCCTGGGAGCCCGCGAACCTTGGGGCAGATTACGATCAGTTTGTGCGGACTCCTCCTGTGGCGGCGACTACTCCTTCCAGTGGGGTACCTCATTTGAGGGTGACGGCCATGGTGGATCCTTCGGGGGTCCGCACCTACGCCACGTTGACTCCTTTCCCGGCGACTGTCATGGGGCCTCCAGCCCGATCTCCAGGTTTCGGGGGTTCTTCATCCCGACCTCCCCTGTTCCCGATTCGTGAGGAGGGCGGGTCCAGTTCTGCTGGTGTTCTGGCGAGGTCGTCTATTTCGTGGGTAGATCTACCCCCACTTCCCAGGGATATCTCCCATGTCGGTGCAGGACTACGTCGATACACTGTCCCTGAGTACCCTCTTCCCGAGGATACTTTTGATTACTTGGGTGGTCGCCCTGATGATGAGGTACCTTCTTCAGTTTCTCCTGATACCTTTATATCTATATCTATTTATTTTGACTGTGCTGATTCTCTTATCTTATGTCCTTTTACAGAGGGTGAGTGTACGAGTGGCAGATCTACGGGCTTGGCACACCCAGTACCTCTACAACTGGAACCTGCTCCAGTACGTCGGTCGAGACCCTCCAGCCTACAAGCGCGACTATCAGAGGGCTATCGACGTCTCCCTACGGCCGGACGACCCCTTGACTTCCTCTCATGCTCGGTCGGAGTCTAGGCGGAGTAGCAGTCGGACCTCTAGGCGATCCCGATCTTCGGTGATCCGTCCGACGGCACCGGTTCAGTCTACGGGGCCTTCCTAGGCAGCAGTTCCTCCTGTTCCCGGTGTCCCAGTCGTTGATCTTACCCCCGAGGAGGGCTCGGGTGATAGTGGGAGCGTGTCAAAACGCGCTCGAGTAGATTAGTTTTCCCCTTCTGCATTTAGTGTTAGTTTGGACAGATATGTATTTATTTAGACATGTTTAGACATATATTGTTCTTTTATTGGATTTATAAAATATCTTTTATCTGTGTCTGATTTGTTCTTTTATTCTCTGTCTGTGAAAGATATATATATATATATAAGAGTCGGTGATTTAGAAGCCATACCTTGTAGTGTAGCGATACTTAAGTTTCCTGCAAAAAGAACAAAGTGAGAACAAGAAAGCATCCAGAAGTGATTCTTTTTGGCAAAAATGACTGTTATGTGTAAGAAAAACAAAATTAGGGTACCCCTAGATGGGTTTGTCGCGCGACAATCCCTCCTGGACATGGGTTTGTCGCGCGACAAACAGGCACATGTCCCTCTTTTTTGCTATAAATACACCCATCTTCCTTCCTTCATCCCCACATCTTCCAGAAATGTCTTCTTATCGCACAAATTCTGATTTTTCTTTCATCAATGCCCGAGATGCTTTGATATCTTCTGAAAACGGTCTGAACTTCGGTGCTTTTAGTCCTTTAGTGGGCTGGCGCCATCGTCCTGTCGACTTTTCCTTTTTGTTAGGTGCCTTGTATTTCTGGAGTCCTGCGGACCATCTCTTCCGCTTTGGACTAGATGAGCTCTGCCCGACCTATGAGGAGTTCTCCTGGCTGTTGCGTTCTGATGTTTGTCTCCCAATGGCAGTTCCCATAGAAGAAATCGGTCCCCGCGACATGCTAATGGCTCTGTTAGCCATTCCCCAAGCGGCCTGTGATGGTTTCATTACCGACGGACTCCTTGACCTCCATAAAATGGTGAGGTTCTTTCATTGTTATGAAGATAGGGCCTCTTACGGCGTGGGGCGTACTGCAGCGGCCCTGATTTGCCTTGTTTCTGATATGTTGCTGGTGACGGGTTCCTCCCGTGTTCGATCCGACTATTCTGAGTTTGATTTACCAGGCTAGAAATGGGGAGTCTATAATGCCGATTGTTCTTGCAGAGACCCTGAATGGTCTTGATGAGGTTCAACGGGGGGCTTCACCCTTCTTCAGGGGGAGTCCGCGTTTGCTATACATGTGGCTGCTGGAGCGCTTCCGATCGGTGGGTTTCAACGGGATTCGGCTTGATAATCCTACACATTTCTTTCGTCGTCCCTTCTTTGGGGCTTTGACCATGTCTTCCTCTGATTGGACGGTGTGGTTTTCGGAGAACTTTCGGGCTATCCGGTGGAACATTCCTTGGTGGAAGCTGAGGGCGATGGTGCTTAGTACAGGGGGTCAGAACTATGTTCGACTTCGCGGGCTTTGGTTTACCTCTTTTTATCTCCCCGGACGTCTTCTTCGACAGTTCAACGTTCCTCAAGAGATTCCTCTTGGTCTGAATAACTTCTCCTCTGAGTCTAAATTTGTGGCTCCGCATGTTTCCTTATCGGTGGAGAGGATGTGGCGTGCTCGGCTGACTCGGCAGTTCAACTATGCTCGTTTCGGTTTTCCCCGGCCCCTCCGGGCTGATATCATCCGCTCTTGCTGGCAATCCCTGGCAGGAGAACTGATTGATGACCCCCTTCAAATGGAGTGGTTCCGATTCATGGATTCTGAGCCTTCAGAAAATAACATTGTTTTTGCGTACCAGATTCTGGATGAGGCTCGAATTGATTTGGCCGCTGAGGACCCAGTGTGGCCAACCCCTAGGGATTAGTTTCTTCTTGTATGTTGTATTTCCTTTGTAACTTTCGGTGTTCTGAACCACCTCTTAATAATAATATATGAAGGGACCTTTTATGGGAAATAAATTTCTTTACAAAGTTTAAACCGGGCCTGAAGTCACTTCCCAGGTTGCCTACGTTCCCCCTTTTTGATTTTTCCAAAATACAATTTTGAGTTGGGGCTCAGGTTTACGTAGTTCTTATCTATACATGTTGTGCCTTATTGATAATACTTCTTCAGTCGGTCCATGTTGACTGGTGAATGTAGTAACTGTCCGTCTAAGTCAGCGAGTATAGCGGGGCCCCCTGTATCGATTTCTTTGACGATATACGGCCCTGTCCACTTCTGCCCGAACTTACCCCTCGGATCTCTGGCTGGCTCTCGAATTTCTTTCAATACGATGTCATTTTTATTGATACCCCGAGTCCTCACTTTCTGGTTAAATGCTCGAGCGATTCTCTTCTGATACCCTTGATGGTGGTACGCGGCTTTTAATCTTTTCTCATCCAGTAGGGCTAGCTCGTTATAACGTGCCTGGACCCACTCCAGTTCATTGACTTGATTTTCTAGCATTACCCTGAGGGAAGGGACTTCTAACTCGACAGGGAGGACTGCTTCCATTCCGTATGTAAGTGAGAATGGGGTTGCCCCGGTGGAGACCCTCTCGGTGGTGCGGTATCCCCACAATGCATATGGTAATTTCTCCGGCCAGTCCCGGCAGGTGTCGGTCATCTTGCTTAGGATATTCTTCAAATTTTTGTTGGCGGCTTCAACTGCCCTATTGGTTTGTGGTCTATATGGCGAAGATTTGTGTCGGGTGATACCGTATTCTTCCATGACTGTATTAGCTTCTCCTTCAAAGTGGGTGCCGTTATCCGAGATGATCTCGCGTGGGACCCCATATCGGCAGACAATATTCCTTTTGATGAATCGGGCAACTTTCTTGGCATCCAGGGTCTGGTAAGACTCGGCTTCCACCCATTTGGTGAAGTAGTCGATGGCTACTAGTATGAATTCATGGCCGTTGCTGGCTTTGGGCGAGATTTTCCCAATGACGTCGACTCCCCAAGTTGCGAAAGGCCAGGGAGCAGTCATGTTGTACAACTCTTTCGGAGGAAGCTTCTGGGATTTAGCATAAATTTGGCACTTGTGACAACGGCGTACGTGGTTAGCGCAGTCAGTCTGCAGGGTAGACCAGAAATAACCTTGTCTGATGATTTTGCGGGCAAGCTTATGTCCGCTCATATGAGGTCCGCAATCGCCCCCATGTATCTGATCTATCATTCTAACTGATTCTTCTTCGGTGAGACATTGAAGATGAGTCCCGTCGTAGTTCCTCTTATACAATCTTCCGGCACAGAGTATGAATCCTGATGCTAGTCTTCTGAGCGTGACCCGCGTTTTCTTGTCTGTTTTCTCGGGATACTGATGGTTCTTCAGCAGGTTCCAGATGTCATAAAACCAAGCGGTTGAGTCATCGTCTTTTTCAATCTCTACCTCAAGGGCCATGCAGTGTGCGGGTCATGATTTCTTTTGTACTGTGAGGGTTATTTCTTCTATCCCCTCCGGAATATCGATCATAGATGCCAGGGTTGCCAGTGCGTCAGCAAAACTGTTCTGAGACCTGGGGACATAGTAAAACTCCGCATGCTCGAACCTTCCCGCGACATCTTCCAGTCGGGCGAGGTAAGGGACTAATTTCTCATCCCTGATCTTCCATTCCTTCAGAACTTGGTGGACCACTAGTGCTGAATCTCCGTATACCTGTATTTTCTTTATACCCCTTTGAAGAGCGATCTCTAACCCGAGTATGCAGGCTTCATATTCGGCCATGTTGTTGGTGCAGAAAAAGTCCAGACGATATGATACCGGAGAGTGAGTTTGGTCCAGAGAGACTAACAGGATGCTTATCCCGTTTTCGTTTCGATTGGCGGCCCCGTCAAAGTACAACTTCCAGTCTTCATCGATCTCGACATTCATGATGGTTTCGTCCGGGAACTCGGCTTCTTCTAGCATGTCTCCCAATATCGGATTGTGGGCCAGGTAATCAGCTATGATCTTGCCTTTGACTGCCTTCTGGGTCATGTAGGTGATGTCGAATTCGGAGAGTAGAAATAACCATTTTTACATTCGGTTCGAGAGAGTCGGTTTCTCAAAGAGGTATTTCAACGGATCAATCCGTGATGCCAGGATGACTGAGAAAACTAGCATGTAGTGCCGTAGTTTCTGTGTTACCCAAACGAGAGCGGTGCATGATTTCTCCAATGGTGTGTAGTTCATCTCAAACGGGGACAGCTTCTTGCTGAGGAAATAGATGGCTTACTCCTTTCGGGTATCAGTCAGGTGTTGGGCTAGCATTGCTCCCGCGGCTGAATCAGTGACGGTTAGGTACAAGATAAGTGGTAGTCCGACTTGTGGTGGGGCTAATACTGGGGGGCTGGAGAGGTAGTCTTTTATCTTATCAAAGGCTTCCTGGCACTGGTCGTCCCATTCTCCTGGTGAAGACTTCTTTAGGAGTTTGAAGATGGGTTCGCAAGTTTGAGTAAGCTGAGAGATGAACCTGCTGATATACTGCAAATTACCCAAAAATCCCCAGACTTCTTTCTCGGTATGAGGTTCGGGCATGTCTCGGATAGCTCGAACTTTGGCAGGGTCTATCTCGATTCCTTTTTTACTAATGACGTAGCCCAAGAGCTTTCTTTTGGTTACCCCGAACACACATTTTTGCGGGTTGAGTCTCATTTGATACTGGCGGAGGCGATCAAAGAAGGCTCGCAGAGCTGGTACGTGACCTTTCCTCTCTTTTGATTTGATTATCATGTCGTCCACATACACCTCCACTTCTTTATGGATCATATCGTGAAAAATAGCGGTGGCTGCCCTCTGGTACGTTGCCCCGGCGTTCTTCAGCCCAAATGGCATAACGGTGTAGCAGTATGTTCCCCATGGTGTGATGAATATTGTTTTCTCCTGGTGATCCGGGTGCATCTTGATCTGGTTATACCCGGAAAAACCATCCACAAATGACTTCAGGGCGTGGTTGGCAGTATTATCTACTATCAAATCGATGTTGGGCAATGGAAAATCGTCTTTTGGACAAGCTTTATTGAGATCTCGATAATCCACGCACATGCGGACCTTCCCATTAGCCTTTGGAACGGGCACAATGTTGGCTAACCATAAAGGGTACTCAATTACCCGTAAGAAACCCACACTCAATTGTTTCATCACTTCCTCTTTCACTTTCAAGGACCATTCTGGCGTAAGTTTCCTCAACTTCTGTTTGACGGGCCTAAATTCTGGCTTGGTGTGTATCTCGTGCATGACTATCTGACTGTTCAAACCTGGCATATCCGCATAAGACCAGGCGAAGACATCCACATACTCTTTCAGAGTTTGTGTGAATTCTTCTCTTTCTGTCTCACTTAGGCTTGCCCCAATGCGGACCTCTCTTCTTTCCTCCTCTGTTCCGAGGTTAATTACAAGAGTGTCTCCTTCCTCGCTCTGTATACGCTGCTCCTCCCGTTCAGGGTGTTCGTTCAATCTTTCCAATTCCATATAAGCAATTACAGAACTAAAAATAACAGGATAACGCAAAATAGAGTTTTCCTCATTGATAATAGTATTTACAGGTACAAGTTTAAAAAGTTCATTTAGGAGTGACTCCTCCCTATATTTACCCTCACTCTTATCTCTCACCCTTACAATTTCACTCTTTTCCCTTTCTCTTTGGTAGTCTGGATCAGCGTATATCAAGTGTACAGGGTCGTCTCTTGGCTCATCATCCCCCAGAGCCATAATGTCGAAGAGATCTCCGATCATTTCTTCCTCTTCGCCTTTCTTGTCTTCTTTTTCTTCCTTCGGCCCGATTGTCAACTTGGTAGAGAAGCTGTGTATGGTTTTTTCCTTGATATAGAGGTCCTCTTCATAGAAGATTTCCCATCCTGGAAGGTTCTCTCCGTCGCTATTTCTCCAAGGCTCCTGAAAGCCGCAAAAGAGGAAGTCCTCTCATTCTTTAACAAAAAACTCGTTCAGAGAGCTGAAACTCGGATACTAATGCCCTCGACCCCTTTTTTGTTGATCGTCCTCTTCAGTGTGTTGGTACCCCAAACCTTCCCTTTCGTACCTCGTTACTGGTTCCAAGGCTTGAAGTAATCCTGGCTGTCCCATTCCCAGACTGGCTCCAGGTAAGTATTTCATCATTCTCAGCATATTTGTGATCTTGGTGCTGAGACCGGGGATATTGTCAGGGGGAAGGTACTTGATCATCTAGGTGCTGAGAGTTTGTACTTGAGGCTCGTAGGAAAAGCCTCCCAACTGTATACTCTGACTCCCGATGCCTAAAACCGGTAATTCCAGATCTGCCAAGGTCCTTTCAGGATCTCCTTGGATGGTGATTACGTTCCCCTCGAACGGTATCTTGATCTTTTGGTGTAAGGAGGAGGGGAGTGCTCCTATGTCGTGTAGTCATGCCCTTCCCAACAGTATGTTAAAACTGGAGGGAATGTCTATGATTTGAAAGTCGGCTGGAAAGTTTCCCGGACCGACCATGAGATCAAGCTTCAGAGAACCCAAAACGGCTCTCCGGGTATTATCATAAGCCCTGACGGTTACGGCGGATGGGGAAAGCTCTGAATCCGAGATACCCAAGCATCTAGCGGTCTTCAGGGGGCAAACATTTATGGTCGACCCATTGTCGATGAGAACTTGTGGCAAGATTTTTCCTCGGGTCTTGACAGTGATATGGAGGGCCAGGCTGTGTTTCCTTCCCAATGGAGACAAGTCTTCATCTGAAAACGACAGACTTCTTTGGACCGTAAGTGACCCGATCATGTTTGGCAGTTGTTCGGGCGTAGAGTCTGGCGATATGACAGCCTCATCTAGGAGTTTAATAAAAGCGGTCCTGTGAGGTTTGGAGGCAACCAAGAGACCCCAAATGGTAATGTGTGCCTGCGTTTTCTTTAACTGTTCCAGTACCCGATCTTCTCCTACTTCCTTAGGAGGTGATGATTTCTCGGCATCCATCGGTGGTGGATGGTATATCCTTCCTGAGCGGGTAATCTGTTGTATCCAAAGGGATGCTGAGTCTGATCCTTCTGAGATTTCTGATGTCTCTGGCTCTTCCGACCAACTGAAGGTCCCGGGGGAGCTTTCTGTCATACAGATTGTCTCCTTATGGGGGGGTTGGGGTTTCCATGGCTGTTTCTTCTTGTCTTGAGTCCATCCTATCCCAGCTTTCCCGGGATTGGTTTTGATTATGAGTGGTTGCGAGATCCCCTGATTTGTCTTTCCTAAGCCCTGCCCAGGTAGGAAGTTCATCTTGGCCATCCATTGGTCGATTATCGGGTTGAGGCCTGGGGCAACTTGTGCTTTTGCCGGTAGCATAACGGGCGCCTTATAGGCTGGGTCATCCCGAATGAGTCCTACGGGGTCAAAGCCTTCTTCATCAGTGGTCAAGGCGTTAATTCCCGCAGGTGGAGCATGATTGGGAAGGGGGTTGTTGGTAACATTGGGCTCGCTGGGTGCGGGGATGGTTCCGGCTTCAATAAGGTCCTGGATACGATGGCGGAGAGCCAAGCAGCGTTTCGTGTCATGGCCTGCCGCTTGATGGTATGCACAGTTCTCATTCATTCTCCAGGTGCCGGGAATAGGGTTTGGTGGGGGGCGTGGGTTGAGTGGAGTGATCAGTCCGGCTTTTCGGAGTAGTTCCAGGCTTTTGACCAGAGTAGTGGGGAGGGTGTAGAAATTTCTCCTTTTCTTGGCCTCGGTGCTCGAAGAGTCTCCTTGCGCAGGCCAATTCATTGGGGGGACTTGTGGTGACTGTTGAAATGGGTTTTGTTGATACGGGTATGAGCTTAGTTGGTTTACGGCTGGAGTGGCCGTCTTTCTTCTGGCGTAAGAGGCATTCTTGGTGTCCGTTTCTGCCTTTTTGGCCAATTCTTCCTCTACTTGTGACCCCATACTCAACAGGGCTCTGAAGTGTGGGAAAACATGCTTTCCCATGCAGTTCAATACGGCTGGAGTAAAATTCTTCTGTATGATCTCTAACTGCTCTTCTTCATCGGGCCGTTTGGACATTTGGGAGGCCATTTCTCTCCAGCGGGTGACAAAGTCGCTGAAGCTCTCTTTCTCGCCTTGCTTGGCCATCTCTAGGTGTTTACGGGTAATTTCCAAACTCTCGTTGGACCCGTACTTGGTCATGAACTCCTTTACGATATCTCCCCAAGTTTTTGTGTGGTGTTTCTCTAGATCAAAAACCATCTCAGGGCGGCCCCCGTGAGAGTCATGTGAAAGGCCTGAGCCAGTTCCGGCTCTCCACAACCGGACACTTGCATGGATCTGATGTAGGATTGGAGATGGGTTTTGGGGGGTGTGGTACCTGTGAATTTGGTGATAGAGGGGAGCTTAAATCCTTGAGGTAGTCTGGCTTCTGGGTAGAGGGAAAAGGCGTTCATGTCTGTGATCTCGTCTGCCCCTTTTATCAGAGAAATCCCCCTTTATAGAATCTTCATCTGCTCTTTCAATTTCTTCATTTCTTCGCTCTCTCTTGACACCTCATCGGGCTGTTCCCGAGCTATAACCGATTCTGCGTACACTGCCCGGAGTCGGTTGATGTATGGGTACTCATTGGGAGGGGCTACTGGGGCTGGTGGTGGAATGGGTCTTGCGGGAACTTGTGGCCATGGTTGGTATTGGGGGTCAAAGCCGGGTTGTACTTGGGGTTGAGGCCAAACTATGGGTGGCTCTTGCTGTTGGTAAGTGGGGCTTGAATCCGGGGCCCATTGGTTCTGATTGTTGGGGTCGGTTTGAACGGGACCAGCTATGATAGGGCCTGTTTGGGGTGGATTGGTTCCTTGGACTGGGGGAAGTACTTGGGAAGACTGCCCTTGATTCTGATCTCGATTCGGGGGTAGCCGCTCAAACCCTGGTGGTGCAGTTCGTTCGGCTGATAACTCTTCCATTCGGGTCCGGGTGCTCTGTTGCTCGCTTGTGAGGTTTGCCAAATTCATGCTGACGGTCATCAGCAAACGGTGCATCTTGGCTAAAGTTGGTTGAACTGCAGACGCCTCGGCTAGGCTCTGATCTGTCTCCTGATTCTCGCGTTTATCGGCCATTTCAGGTGTGCTTGGTCTTACTAGTCTCCCGGTGTGATCTCGACCGGCCCAACCTTCCAGTCTGTCGTTGCTTCACGACTGTAGATGAAATCAAGTGGCGAAGATGAAGGAAGACTACAATGCGAATCAATTTTTGCCAAAAGAAACACTAAAAATTGTCGAGAAAAGCCTCGGATTTTAAAAAGGTGTTGGAAAGTAAGCCGTAAGGTGGTACATCCCCTACGGCTATTTGACAAGTGTTTTAGCCGACTCAATCTTATATGCAGCGCAGGTGTACGAACGGTTAAGGCTTCAGGCTCCCTCCTATTTGGCAAGACCTTGCGATATACCCCAAGGGCGGGTACGTGCAAGAGTCTTTTGATATACTTCCCGGGTACGTGAGTGTTCTCGTCACTCGATATACCTCGGGGGCGTACTTGGCCAAGGAGAGTGGAAGTAAATGCTTTCGGTTTATGTTGGCCCAAGCAAGCCAACTCCCTACTCACTTATAATACTTCCGAGGGTTTGGGGTAAATTCACACTCGTAGAAACAATGTATGATTTTGTAAAAGTGTGTGCAAAGTTTCGAAAGGTTGGTTTCACAAATATCATTCATCTTGATTGCGTATTTTGAAAAACTCCGACTTTTTAGAAAAAAAAATGTTTCTTCTCAATCAATTAACATGAGTAGGGAAAGCAGTAAAAGCAAGTATTCAACACATAAACAAAGGTCCACATATAAGAGTCTAGTTTTCTAACAGTCCCTAGCAGAGTCGCCACTGTGAGAATCCGCAAATGCGACCCCCGGGTCTCGTCCCCGTTTGGTTGGGCGTTTGAAACGTCGGAACGGATTCCGTCGTTCCATTTGCTGGAGTTCCTCTGTTGATTCAGATCAAGTGTCCCTATGTTCTATTTTTAGATGAAAAGGGGTTCATTCAGAGTCGCCAGTACGTTTTACGAGAAAACGGACAAAAAGGGGTCATGTAAGAGGAAAGGCTATAGACAAGCCTTTCCTTTACATGTTTGTCTACGAAATCAGGATTCTATAGGGTTTCGGAAACTATATTACGGTTTGGGAAGGTGTTAAGCACCCATTCCGCCCTCTCGGTCTCTAGTGGTCTTATATGTTTATTCTATGTTGAAGAACTTGGATGCTTTTACTGACAGTCTATTACTTTCTAAGTGAAAACCCTAATTTTGGGGAAAAACGGGAAAAGGGATGAAAACCTTGTATTCCGAGATCCGATGTTTTTATATTTAAAAGATGTAAATGACAAATGACAAAAACCTTTTTATTTTGAAAGAGTATTCCGTATTATTTCCTCAGATAATGACGGTTTTCTCGAGTCGTGATTATTTTGGAAAGGTTCGGATCTTGTAGTGGAACTAATTCAATATGGAATTGGAACTCTTGAGGGGAGTTCTACTGGGTGTATCGCAATCTATGAACCAGACAAGATACGCCGGGTTTTAATTCCTAGGTAAGTTTTACCGGTCCGGGTTTTGAAAACAGGATTTTATTCCGAACGATAATGTACTTACTCTTTTGGTTTTGAAAATGGTTTTATTAGGGTCTTTTGTTTTGAAAACGGTAGACTATTTGTAACTTGGCAATAAGTTTATTCAAATAAAACGTGGACAAAATAACAGAAATAAAATAAGTGCACAGATATCTAATTTTAAATACTAGAAGGGACTTTCTTTACCTTCTCGATGAGAATAATAATATAAGAAAGAAAATATGATGCGGCGGAGATATTTCCGGCGATAATAATCTTTTCCTTCTTCAGATATTTTCGAGAATTTGATTCTAGAGACGGGACACGTCGAGTGTCGAGAATAGATTCGATAACTCTTCAGAAATAAGACGATAATAGAGAAAGCTCGATAAAAGACTAGAAAATCATATTAAAATTCAGAATTTTTTGATCCCAAGTTGTTGCCCAGAACCCTTGGGGGTGTTGGCCTATTTATACTGCTCGGGGAAGATTGTCGCGCGACATTTTCCCAAAAAGGGCAAGTGTCGCGCGACACTGTGATATGTCGCGCGACAATGTGTCAATGTCGCGCGACAAACGGCTGAAGTGATGTTTTTGACAGACTGATGTGTCAGAGAGTGGATGGTCTGGTGCAGAGGGGGATTGTCGCGCGACATAGTGGGATTGTCGCGCGACATATCAGAGATTGTCGCGCAACAATGTGATATGTCGTGCGACAATCTCTTTTGAAAAAAGGTTTGTTTGGCCAACAAACCCTTTCGGGGAAGTTTCGGGTGTTCGGGTGGGTCCCGGGCCCAAAAACAACAGTTCTTGAAGGTCGTTAGGGTTCTTGCGGGGGTCACGGATCGGGGTGTCTACAATCGTGATTATGTGTCAGTATAGGTCGTACGAAGGTGTTAAAAATTCTGGTCGTGTGTATTTTGGCGGAACTAGGGTTTTGTTAGAAGATAGTGGCCGTGGGAGGTGGGTTTGTGATGGAAGGTGGTATTGGTGGCTGTGTGGTGATGGCTAGGGCTAGGGCTTGTAATGGATCGTGGGTTGCTCTGATACCATGTTGACGAATAGAGAGAGAGAAGAGAGAATGAATTATATTGTTATGATTACGAATGAATACAAAGGCCACTTAAATAGGGATGGAATGAGCTATACATTTGGAAAGAAAAATAAAATCCCATGATTCTAGGAATCATAGTAGTCAACTATACCATATCTATAATATATTCGAATACATCATTGATTAGTTTCAAATTTATCTATCTGCCATTAAAAAAATGTTAAAATCAAACATATACTCATAATCGGAGATCTTGACATAATGGTTTTTATGTTTTAGCATATCATTAATTTTGCTATCATAATTGTTAGAAACCATCTCACCCAAAAGTTTAAATCGTTAGATAGTGAACCATAATGTATATCATGCTTTCAAACACTCACCCTCAAGGGCGAGAGACAAACCAACCCAAGGTGCTAGTGCATGAAAAACAAAGTATGCATGCATATGCACAAGCACAAAGGGAGGGAGAAACAATTGCAGGAGAAGGATTCAAACCTCAGAGCTTGCAAAACCTAAACTTTGATACTATGTTAGAAATCATCTCATCCAAAAGTGTTAGGTACTATGCCAACACTGTTTATCATGTTCTCCAATAGTAATAACTAGAGTATCATAACATGCTATAGGATAAATAATTGGATCTTGGTGGAAGTTTTTAGTCAGTCGCAATCTTCGTCCTCAAAATCAGAGAAAAAATTGTTCATTATTTCTTCGCTCATTACCTCCAGTTTTGATGGCACCCACTAATGAGAAGAAATTATGTTTTATTTCACATAGTTCCAAAACAACGCAACAAGTTGTAAGGGATCTTTCCGCAGTTAAATTCAAGAAAAGACAACTTACTTTTCCAATTTAAAATAAGGGCATTCTCTGTTTTTTTTACCTAAAATACCCCATCGTACTTTTTGTTTTAAATACATTTAATCATATGTGATCAAACACCGCCGCCCTACTACCAGAGATCTTGTGGTGGTCGCCTATGACTGACGGTGATGGTGGTGTTTAGTGAGATGACTCCACAACCACCATGAGTGAGAAGCAGATTGAATTTTTTGACAAGGGTATAATTGACCTTTCGAAAAAAGAGTTGTGCTTTTTTTGCAAAAAGAAAATTATGAAGCCTTCCGTGTGTTATATTGGGGTGAAGAAAAGTGTCCGTTCATTTGGATTTAATTACAGAAAGAGCCCTGCAAACCCATTTTCTTTTCTAAAAAAAGTAAGAGCACCCCAAAGCAAAATCTTGAATTACATTCGAAATGTGAAATTGATGTGAAACGTACGTGAGGATTTTTATCTCTATCAATTATCATGGCGCTAAAACCCTACATTTGAAAAAGTTAAATAAACTGATTAAAAGAAAATAAGAAAGTTAATCAAACTAATGACACCCATCATGATTCATGTTTTTGGGTGCATTTTTGAATTCCAAATATTAATAATTTCAAATTTAAAGTTTTTAACTTGTACAAATATGGTATGATTCATCTGACATAGATTATGAGAATTTATATGTTAGTTTCGGAATCAGGATTTCTGAAATGAACAAAAGCTCAAACCAAACAAGCAAAAAAGTAAACCCTTGAAACAAAACCTCAAAGAAATCATCACTAATTTTTCTTTGCATAATGTGATTGTGAGAATCCGCAAATGCGACCCCCGGGTCTCGATCCCGTGTTTGGGCGTTTGAAACATCGGAAAGGATTCCATTGTTCCATTTGCTTATACGTGTTGATAATTCATATTGGGTGTCCCTCTATCCTATTTCTAGATGCAAAAGGGTTCGTTCAGAGTCGCCAGTATATTTTATGAGAAAACGGACAAAAGGGTCGTGTAAGAGGAAAGGCTATAGACAAGCCTTTCTTTACACTTTTGTCTACGTAACCAGGATTTTATAAGGTTCGAAAACTACGTTATGGATTGGGAAGGTGTTAAGCACCCGTTCCGCCCTTTCAGTCTCTAGTGGTCTTTATATGTTTATTCTATGTTGAAAAACTTGGATGCTTTTACTGACAGTCTACTACTTCTCGAATGGAAAACCCTAATTTTGGGGGAAACGGGGAAAGGGATGAAAAACCTTTGTGTTCCGAGATCCGATGTTTTGTTTTGAAAGATGTAAATACAAGTGACAAAAGCCTTTTTATTTAAGAGAAAGTTTTTTGTATTATTTCCTCAGATAATGACGGTTTTCTCGTGTTTTGATTACTTTGAAAAAGTTTGGATCTTGTATCGGGACTAATTTAATATGGAATGTAGAACTCTTTGAGGGGAGTTTTATCAGACACGTTGCAGTCTATGGAAAAGACGGGATATGCTGGAGTTTAATTCCTAAGTAAGTTTTATCGGTTCGGGTTTTTGGAAACTTAGTTTTATCCGAGCGATAATATGCTTACTTTTCTGGTTTTGAAGATGGTTTTATCAGGGTCTTTGTTTTGAAAAACAGTAGATTGTTTATAACTTGGCAATAAGTTTATTCAAATAAAATGTGGACAGAACAACAGAAGTAAAACAAGTACACATATATTTAATTTTAAATACTAGAAGATATTTTCTTTACCTTCCTAACGAGAAGAATTAATAAGAAAGAAAATATAATATGGCAGAGAGATCTCTGACGATGATAATCTTTTCTTTTTTCAGATGTTTCTGAGAATTCGATTCCAGAAGCGGGACATGTCGAGTGTCGAGAATAGATTCGATAATTCTTCAGAAATAAGACGATTGTAGAAAAATACTTGATAGAAGACCAGAAAGTCAGATATAAAACTCAAAATTCTTAGATCCCCAGTTGTTCCTCTTGAACCTTTGGGGGTGTTGGCCTATTTATACTGCTGGGGGAGATTGTCGCGTGACATTTCCCCAGAAAAGGCAAGTGTCGCGCGACATGTTGAGCAATGTCGCGTGACAAACGGCTGAAGCGATGTCTTTGACAAACTGATGTGTCAGAGAGTGGATGGTCTGGGTCAAAGGGGTTTGTCGTGCGACACAAGAGAGATTGTCGCGCGACATACTGGTTTGTTGCGCGATAATCCCCCTTAAAAACAGGTTTGTTTGGCCGACAAACCCTTTCGGGCAATTTCGGGTGCTCGGGTGGGTCCCGGAACCTAAAAACTGTACTTCTCAAAAGTCGTTAGGGTTCTTGCAGGGGTCATGGATCGGGGTGTCTACAGTGATAGAAGACATTAAATTCGTGAATGAGAAATTGATCTAGTGTCTGCGCCTGACCATCCCTAGTTAATTTATTTAGCAAATAAAACACAACGACATTAATTTATTAATTGTGACATTTATGGCCCTACCATCACAAATTAAGAGTCCAGTTTCATTTTTAGACCTAATCAATGTATCGAACTTAACAATAGCAAAAAAGTCTTATTTTCAATCATTGATTATGTTGAAAATAATGAATTTCTTTAGGGATGTGTAAAAGTCAAAATGGATGGTTAATTTGAGATTGATGTAGCATTTCCCAACACAATAATAAGGGAGATGTTTTCTCTTTACCGATCTTAGAAAGACTTTTAGGTTCGTGGGAGAAGCTATCTGTGGGGGACTAAAAATTTGGGCCAACCTACAAGATGAGGTTTTTACCAAAATCATTATATACGAAACCATTACAAGAGAGACAATGGACAACATATTTTGTTTGTAGGTAGGTTCTCCCAGGGAGTTTTACTTCCTACTGGTAGTGCATCCTCCTTTGTGTGTGTTTATGTGTGTTTTGTATTACTTGGGTAATTGTAAATAGGAATTACAAGCTACCAGCTATTTCTCTTTTTATTACCTAATACCTTAAAGTTTGGACTAGATGAATATCCTTTTCTTAATGAGCTTTCTATTTTTCTTTATATGTATAGAATTAGGATTACAATGCTCTATTAGGGTAAATAGTAAAAAGACTATTAAGGGCAAAACATGGACACCACCACTCTAGCACTTTATAGCTGTCTTCTCATTACTGGCCATAATGCCCATCTTGGCAAAATGTTTTAGCCAAGTCGGCTAGTACAGGCGTCCGATCTTTACTGGTGGGGTTGACCATATCGGCATTTTCTTTATTTATGTTAATTTGATTATACTTGGCAATATTCATTCTACTCGGCTATGAGGCTAAAACTTTTCCAGGCCTCGGCTCTGGTCCCTTTCTTCTCCTGGGCTATGCTCATTCTCCTAAGCCCAAACTAGGTCCTTTTTTTGGGCTACCTCACTATTTTCATTGAGTTCATTGCATCAATGATCCACTTGTCTTCTCAATTAGCAAGAAGCCCTTCCTAAAAAAATGTTATTGGATGCTAAAGAACTATAATATTCTAGCGATTTATACATACATACATAATATATATATTCCTCTTTTTATATTCTTCGCAATGTGAATCCCTTGAATGCCTATGGAAAAGCACTAGTTATTAACCCAAATTTTTCAACAATTTTATAGCCATAAATAAACATACCATCGATGAGAATATTTCTTCAATAGTTTCTCTCAAAAAGCATTTCTTGATAATGTCCAATCTATAATCATCACAACTTAAAGTTAGTAAAGTAAATATAATTAATTCATGTATTATACAACATAAATTTGAACATAAAGAAAAAAAATAAACAACTTTCACCTAGAATTTATGCTATTTTCTAGTACGACTACTATGTGAGAAAAATTGTTGATAATGTCAGATATGGTTGATAAATCAAAGACGTTTGATGAATCCACCATATCAAGCGCATTTTCCAGTAAAGCAAGATCCTATAATAGTTAAAAATGGGTAATAATAATATGAATTAATATAAATAAACACACATGCATTGGTATATATGGCCAAGACATGCTAAAGGGCTGATCCATATACGGGCCAATCCGGACCAGATTCGAACCCTTGGTGTTTAAATATAATTTCTTAGGAGGCTTATGAATACGTAACAAGCCACGTTCAATTTCAAATCTTAGAAGGCAAGACCATTTTCTTGGCTAGTTTACATTTATAATTGGGGAAGAAATCAAGATGTTAGAAGAGTATGGAGATTCTTCTTTGGTAATCGAGCAAACTTTGGGCAATTGGCAAACCTATAATGGGAAGCTTTGCCTTTGTAAGCTTCTCTTGGAGAGCCTTGCAGTTCAATTTGAATAGGTTCATTTCTCCAAAGACATGAACAATTTCACTGGTTTGCTTGCTACATTGGCTTCAATGGTCGACATCCATGATGGAGTGGCAGCATTTTCGTTAATGATAGGGAAGTCGACTGAGCTAGCATACAGTCTTAAAATCAATGTATCGGAATAAGTCACCGTGAATCAGTCAGTTTGGTATTACAATATTTGGAACCTTCTAAGAAAAGGAGTGTATCCACATGGGGTCGACCAAAAAGATTATGTCACTCTCCGAAAACTAGCCACACAGTTGATGTGCCATGAAATTAGTATAATTTATCATGCTAATTTATATTTTAGGACGCACGTATTATTACTATTTTTCTATTTTTAGTGCTTATTAAGTGCTTGAAAAGAATCAGATGAAATTGGCTTTTGAATGGAGAAAATTTGATTTAAAATGAGGAAATTTTAATGAAAAGATTTGAAAGTAAATGAGAAATCATAGAAGCAGTTTGGTATTTTGAGCATATCTTCTCGCTCAGAGCTCGGATTTTTTCATTCTTTATATAGCTGGAAAGATGATTTGAATACCTGCAACTTTTGTATTTTGGGTTTTACATAATTAGAGATTTTCTTGGCCGAAAACAATGTTAAAACTATTGCAGAGAATAATGTGCAGAAATTTATATATTTATTTTATTGGTTACCCAATTTTAATGCTAATGCTATGTTATTATGGGCCCATCAATATATTTACTACTTAAATTAAACAAGTTCACATGCTATCAATTCCAAGAAAATGGGCTACGCCAATTGTCCATTGAAGAAAAGTCTGGGTCGAGCCCATTTAATTAATTAATTAAAGCCCTAAAGGAGAGGGCTGGAAAAATTGAGCCGTTAGAACCGGTTGGGTTCTTAAACGGTTCTTCACTTTTTTGTACTTACAACCAAACCGTTATAATTTAATGGTTCGGTTAACGGTTCTTCGAAAATTGGTTAGGAACCGAACCGGTCCCAGCCCTATTAAAGGAGACGAAGTTTCAGCCATCACAAGTATAAAAGGAGCAACAACCGTAGCAATGAAGAAAAAACCGTGCACAGTGCTTTTGTCGAGCACTATTTATTCTTCTCCTCTTTAATTCTATTTTTTTTCTTCTTACTTTTTACTTTTTCGAAGATTTTGAAGATTGAAGATTTGTTTTAGTTAATTAATTTCATGGGAAGTAAGTTTACTTTAATTTTATTATTTTATGTTTTATATGCTAGTTTAAATTTGTGATAGGACTAGGATAAGTATATTTAATTTATTTTATTGCACATGTTCATGCCAATTGACTCTACTAATTTAATGCTTCAATATTAAATACAATTCTTCCTATTTGATGCATATTTTAATTGATAAAAATAACGTTAGATTCTCATTATTTTTTTATTAAATTCACCTTGTGATTTGTTTAGAGCGGATATAGGGTGTGTTTTGACGGATATAGTGAGTGTTTTGACCTTATACATAAATTTAGTTGTGGAAGAAATATAATTGAATTTTTATAAATTAATTAAACTTGAATGATTTTATTTTTTGCAAATAATAGAGTCGAGAGACTAAATTATTACGAGACAAGAATAGAGTTTACACGCATGAATACTTAGGAAGATGTTATTAAATATATGATTCCGAAACCTTAGCAATTAATTAATTAATTTTATTATCTGGCCTAATATTATTTAGTTTACTTTCTTTGTTTTGCTTTACATATTTTATTTTATTCCACCATGTTTTTGGCTAGATTAAGAATTTAGTGAAAAATTAATAGGTAATTAAAAAACATAATGTTTAAGTTTCCGTGTTATTGACATCGCTTACACGCTATATTATCAACTGATTCATTCACTTATGAGTATCAAAATTTATCACAACAATAGTTCATCCTCTGCAACCACACGATGTATAAACGGGACTATGATGACACTCACCTCCAATGTGTATGCCATGATCAGTTCGAATAAGTAATGGGCCGAATATATTATGGGGAATGTGGCCTCACATGAGCGGAACCAATTTGTCTAGAAGATTGATAAACAGGCTATTTTTGGACTAACCTACAGATGGACTGCAATCAGTATATTCAGAGATGCCATAAGTGTCAGAAAGAAGCCAAGGCTTAGAATCAACCACTGAGAGAAGTATGAAAATCAACCATTCTTGATATATTAAGGTTTCATGTATGAGACAAGAAGAAGAATAAAGCTATAATCTGTTTTTTGAAGTTTGAAACGAAATGAAAAGGCTGGCGCACACAAAGGATTGATATAGCGACGAATGTTTCGATTGAAACATCTAGCCATAACTCGAAACAGGGTATTGGAAAAAACTGAAACGGGGCTTGCCATAAGGCCCCTCGGAGGCTCGGAACATCAGGCAAACGAATCAGAACAACGGACACCCAAAGCGGGTCTATCTGTCATCTAGGAGCAGAACAATCCTCTTGGCCCTTTTCTAGTATGCAAGAGTCACAAAATGTGAATATTACCTTTACTTATGTTGTTTTCTCTCTCAATGTTGTACACTTATCTTAAGCACACAAACGTTGAGGCACTTTGTGGCTACCCCATTCCGTGACTCTTCCATTTATGTACAAACTGTATTATATTTGGTCAAAGCTCAATTTAGTCGTGACTAATACAAAATTCATGGATTTGAATAGAAGGCAGTTACAACCGGGCCAAGACTCCAAAATCATGACAAATTCGGTCCTAGGAGTGCAAATCCCAAAAATAAGATTTAGGGCACGTCACAAATTTAGTGACTAAAAAAGGAGCATAGACCCCTAGATCCATGTAAAAGTGTAGCTAGAGAGAGACATAGAGAGATGAATCAAGGACAAAAGGCTTAGTCTATGTTGAGGCTACAATGACTTGACAAGGAGACGAAGAATACTTGAGAGAGGATGGGTTAGACATTGTACTAAGTGGTTAGGAATTATTCCGACTAAAAGTCTTATGTCGTGAAATCTAATCGTTCAAAATATATAGGATAAAGGAGCTACTTCATCTAATGCCAATTGGTTTTGATTTGAATTCTCCAAATTCTAACATGAAATCACAGGGCGGGTTATTCATCCACGTGTGGGCCTAATGGCCACACGAGTTGAGTTACACATCACCCAATACAACCAGTTCACATGGTTGCTTCAAAATTACGTCACACATGAGGAGGTTTATTGATACTATAAAATTATCCACATCATGAAATCAAAGCCTACAATATATAAGATAAAGTTTCTCCAGCTTTAATATGTTGTAACCTTTCTTGGGAGAACCCAAACCAAATTATATTCTAATTACAGTAATTTTGTATATTTTTTTTATAGAAATTCGCATATAATATAAATGGTGAGGAGTGTCTTTTGTTCTACACCAAAATATGACTTAGAGTACCCTTTTTACTTACCTATTTTCCCCCGTCATTTTTAAGTTCTATAAAGATATACATCCACATTAATAGAATGCGAAAAACTACTTTGGCACAGTTCTAATAGCATAATTAATTTCCATTAATGATCCATAAAATTGAAATTATAATGAGTAGATCATTTCCACAAAATTTTATTGAAAAAGTCAATTTGAATTTCTTGATGAAATTTTGTGGTGAGATTGATTTACTCATTATACAAATCATCGATCTCCATTATACAAATCATCGATCTCTAGCAAATTTCTTAAATTGATCCCGTTAAAAAAATTTAGATTAAAGGGGTAATAAAGAAGCAGTAAGTACGTGTAATTGACTGCTAGAACAAATAATTATCCAACACTTAAAACTGCCCAGGTTTCCCATAGTCAATATTGTTACCATTTACATTATACTGGGCCAAAGAAAACTAATATGGCCAATAACTTCGCTTGGGGGGGGGGGGGGAATCTGGCTTGGCATATTTAATTTGATTTGAATAGTTGACTCGTTTGGTTGCTTAAATTATCTTATTTATAATTGTTTTATTGTAAATTAACAAATTGTAAATTGTTTCATTTCAACAAAAATATTTGTGGTGTGATTTTTTTCACATAAACTTGTATGATAGTTTTAAGTTATATAATTTCAAGTATAGCTTTACGTTTTCTTATTTAATATCTTAGGTATTAACTTAAATTTATGACTTTATAAAGTAGTTTATTTTTGCAACCAAACACTTAAAGTAGATAATTCATGAATTAAATAATTATAAGTAGTCAAATTTGGGAGAACAACCAAACGGGTAACTGCTAGACCAGTTATTACTTTAATAATTATTTTTCATTTTCTTTAAATTATTTATATTCTCATCGTATACATAAAACTCTAATATAAATATATATTAATTGGCCTTGATTTTCACAAATCTACGAGTGTTACATTGTCTAGATGAATAGGAAAAAGAGGAGAATGGAACTTATAAACTAATTCTATAATGTTTCGTTCAATTTATTATAATTATTAAATGTGGTTCCAAAAAAACAAACGTTCAATGTCACACACAATAACTACTTTAAATAAGCCCTTGGCTTAATATCCATGTTTGAATGTACATATGTATATATATACTATTATTAGTGACTCCCAATATATAGGGAAAGGATCTTAACTAGGAGAACCAATTTTATACTTCTCAAATACAAATCAATATTTTTGAGAGAGTATATTGATGAATTTTTTGGCGAAACTTGGTAGTGATGATCTATAAATCTAGTAGATCGTCTCTACCAAATTTCATTAACAAATTCAATTGGGAAGTGAGTTAACAAGAAAATTGATATATATGGACATTTCTAACTGTTGAAATTTTAGATATTTAGTAAGCCCACTTCCCAGTTGTATTTTTGATGAAATTGGTGGAGAAGATATACTAAATATATGGATAATCTTCACCAAGTATCATCCAAAAATTTCTCCAATTACCGCCTCAAAATTATTGGTCCGTATTTAAGGACCAACAAATTGGTCCGCTTGAGAGATCCCTCATGATGTTTCTTAATCATTATTTGAAAAATTATCATTTGGATTTGTTTTTATTAATAGCCTTTGCCATTGGGCCTAGAGTCTTGATAACATAGGGTAGGATAGGTTGGATCTTGCCGGAAGTTTTAATGATTCCCAGTCTTCATCATCAACATTGGAGAAAAGTGTATGCACCATTTCTTCAGTCACCAACTCCAATTTTGAAGGTGCCCACTACATTAATAAATGAAAAAAAAAAGAAGTTATGACTAATAATAAGCACTAATTTGTCAAGATAATTGCTATTGCAAGCGGAATTATTGCTATTAGAGCAAGTATATACACACTCTTCTAGAGCTAGATATTCTCCTCTGGCAATATTAATTGTCTTTGTAAATACGCAAAACACAAACTTAGAAAAGTTAAAAAGTCCCTTTGCAAAGCTTGACATACATATATAATGACAAAGTTCAATGAAGCGTACCCGGGGATTATTATCTTTATCAATTAGCATGGCTCTAGAACCCTGAAGTGAAAAAAAAATGCAATTATATTAATTAGAATATGGGAAAACTTAGTCAAATGAGTTAAACTGACGCTCTAAGTAGTTATTTTCTCAAATTCAAAATTGGTAATGTCACGTACAAAGCTTAACCTCTACAATCTTGTAGTTCAAACTTTGACATAAATTATATGCGAATTTGTAAATTTACCAATTTGAGATGCTTGAAAAGGGAAAAACTTGAATCAAACAAGCAACGGAAGTAACATTTAAACAACCTCAAAGAAATCGTCACTAATTGTTCTCCGCAAGATGTGAGAAAGGGCTTTAAATTCACGTACGAGACATTGATCAAGCTTCTGCGCCCGACCATCCCTAATCTATTGAACATGTAGAATAAAAGTAAATACAATTCACATGATTCGATACCACTATGACAAAATTTATATTTTGCAGTATATTATCAAGTTCAATGTTATTTTACCGATTTTAGAAAAACTTTTAGGCTCGTCGGGGAAGCTTTTTTCATTGAGTTTATCGCACCAACGATCCATTTCTCTGCTCTGCTAGCAAAAACTTCCTCCTGCAATACATAGATGAAATTGATCGAGCATGTTTTGGATTTGCTTAACAAATTTTCAAAAGTTCTTTATTTTATAAATCTGATAAGTTATTATTAATTTGCATACTTTCATGGATAACATAATTAGTAGTATTTGAAGCTAAAATTAGAAAAATATTTCATCAATAATTTAATGAATTTTGGGCTTTTTGGTCCCCCCTCCCCCAACACACACACACACATTTTATATTTAATTAGAATTACACTTTCATGTTATTTCATAATCGTTAGAGTTTCAAAATTAACTACAAATTTTGTATCCTTTTTATGATAAATATACATACCAATGATGATAAAATTTCTTCAACAGTTTCTCCTGAAAAGCACATGTTGATGATCTCCAATCTATAGCCAATACTTCATAATGTTAGTAAAAATAAGTTGAGTTCATGCGCTTATGAATCATGAATATTACTTTAAAGGTTCATTGGGTTGCTAGGAAAATTTTGCGAAAAAGTGCTTCGTTAAAAAAGTGAAGGAAGTGAAGTAAATGAAACGAAAAGAGATTTTTTTTGTGTGCGTTTGGTTGACAAATTGATGCATGGATTTCTCTATTTCAAGATCTACGACACAATTTTTTTTGGTTTGATTGGTTTTGCGCGAAACTTCGTATCTCGCACAAAACTTATTTGATGAGGGGCCAGTAAACTTTCCTACATACCAAATGCAATAAAAATACACGAAAGTTAAATTTCTCGCACTTTCCTTTCTCACCTAGAATTTATATTATTTTGTGTCAAGTCCACTTGTTGATCATATTTGTTGATGATCCCAGTTATAGTTGATATATCAAAGTCACTAGATGGGGCCACCATATCTAGTGCATTTTCCAACGAAGCAATATCCTGTATATACATAAATGATTTAGACAAACACATAGGTATAATTTCAAGTTTGAAATAATTTTATTTTTTTTAATTAAATGGATGCATTTTGAAATAAATGAAAATCAATGTATTGAAGTATTTTCATAGAAAATAACGTATTCATGTCATTTAAATTTTACTAAGAAATATGTGGATATATTTTAATTCAAGTAAGAGTAAGAGTATAATTCGGTACTAAGCGTCCAAATTAATAGCCACTCATTTTCATTTAAAATCGAAGAAGGTGACACCCAATAAAATCAAAGTAAGCGTATGAATATCTAAATTTTTATTTTTGTGTATGTACAAAAAAAGATGTAGATAATTGAAATTGACCACGAGGGCATGAGGTGTAATAATCGAAATCGTTTTAATATTAAAAAGTCTTTAACACTATTAGAAAAAAAAATAGTATTGAGTATATATAAATACTTGATTCCGTGGTATTAAATTACTATTTTATCAAATTTAGTTATACAAACTAAAATGTACATAACGCATAGTACGTATATAAGTAGTTTGTATTGGAATGTCAATAATGTTTTGTTAAAATAATGGTTACACCTTAAATTTTGTATTAAAATTGATTTCACTTGAGGAACAGAGGACGGGTTTTTGGAGTTAAATCACACTCGAGGGATCGCAACCCTACTATTTTATTAAGATTAGTGGCATCATTTGTACCTTTACTTCATGAGTTGTTATTGTCTATTAATTAATCATATGTCATGTTAACGAGTATTTCAAGGACATATGTTAACAACTCATTTATAATAAGAAAAAATGTTAAATATATATTTAATAGGGCACAAATTGTTACGCATAGGGTTATTCTTTCTATTCATACTATACTTAATATGTGTCTTTAGGGTATAAGTTATCATTTTTCATTAATCACAAGAAGATTATCGTTGTTATACAAATTATCAAATTATGAGTTGTCATGATCTATTAATTAAACATGAGTCATGCTAACGTGTGCCCCAAGGGCACATGCTAACAACCCATTTATAATAAGAAAAAAATATTAAATACATATTTTAGGGTGTAAATGGATATTCGAAAATCCGAATCCGTATTTGGTGGATATTTATCTGAATGGATATTTGGAAGAGAATTTGGATAGTGTTTATAAATATCCGAGAAAATGGATTTGGGTATGGATAATGATAGTATTCGACCTGGGTAATCCGTATCCAAGGTGGATTATCCATATTTACGATAATACAATTTACCGGATATTCGTATCCGCTATAATTTAGTATATTATATATATATATATATATATCTCCCCATTTTAAAAAAAAATTTGATTAGGATTTAATTTGGTGTGCACAAAATGGTCACAATTTACCAAAAAAATTAAAGTAAACCAAAAAAGAAAAACACCTATAAAAAAGGAAAATAAAGGGAAATACTATTTACAACATATATGATTTGTTAATATGAAAGGATCAAGACCATATCAAATTTAAAATTGTAGTAATTTTCAACCTTGATTTGTCATTTTGATTTGTATAGTTATATTATAATTTTAATGTAAATCTTATTGGGTTATGATCTGTATGGTTATATTATAATTATAACATAAATTTTATTGGGCTATACAAAAGAAATAAAATAAATTCCTTATTTGAGTTAAAAGTTTGACATAAAACGTTAAACATTATTTTAATACATTTTACAATGTTTCGTTATATTTCTGGAGTTACAACTTGTATAATGTGTCATTTTAGTTGAAAGATTATGTAGTAAAATATAATTTTAAGATTGAACTAATTTTTAGCTTAACAAAACATAGGCAACATGTATGTATGTAGTTATATAGAAAAATGGATAGGAATATTATCTGAATCCGAGATATCCTATAGGATAAGGATAAGAATAGTTTAATATATTATTTGAAAGGATACAAATAAGGATTTTGATAGTAAATTTAAAAAGGATATAGATAATGGACAACGTGGTATCCGATCCGTTTACACCCCTAACATATTTAACGGGGCATGTATTTTCACACTTGAGGTTATTCTTCATATTCATAGTATACTTAATATGTGTCTTTACGGTACAAATTATCATTTTCCATTAATCACAAAGAGATTATCGTTGTTATATAAATTATCAAATTACTCTTTGTAACTTCAGAGGAAAAAAATATTACTTGCAATTAGTGTTTTACCTATAAATAGTATTATTTATCCTATAGGATGAGTTTTAATCAAGAAATTAAAAAGCACTCTATTCAATGACACTATTAATTTAAGAATTTAAGAGTAAACAACTCAGATTGTTACTAAACTATTGAGCGAATTTTATTTTGCCCATCTAACTTAAAAAAGATGTTAGTTTGGCTATTAAACTTTGAAATGAGTTTCATTTTGCACATTCCATTAATTAGGCAAACTGGGAAACTGAAACTCGCTCCAAGTTTGATGACTAAATGTTATGAACCCAAAGTAGTATATGAGGCGCATAGTTACACTTAATTATTTTGCAAGCCTATTTTCAGGGCACATGTTCTTCCCATGAATTTGTAACACTAAACTTATGGTTTTTAAAGTTGAATGAACAAAATCAACTTCACAAAATATTTAGGGACCATTTCAGTTGTTTACTTTTAAATTTAAGGATTAATTGCACTTTGCCCTTCTCAACTATGTGGGTACTAGCACTTTGCCACCTAAACTACCAAAGTTAGCAATTAATGCTACCAATTATTCAAGTTGTTGCACTTCACCGGTTTTGGCTTACAGAATTAAAATTTTAAACGGTTTAGAGCCCAAATGTAATTTTGAATACTTGAGGGCAATAACGTAATTTTCACTCTATCATCACAATTTTTGGTCACCATCTCCGGCCACCTCTGTTACCACCATCTCCGGCCACCTCTGTTACCACCATCTCCACCTCTTTCTCTTTCTAAACTCTCCACTTTTCTCTCTCATCTCCACCAACAACAACCCCTCTTTCTCTGTCATCTCATCAACACCATATCCCCCTTTCTTCTACCAATATTAAGTTCAAATTTTAAAAATAATAATTATTTTTTTCCGAAAGGCTTTCATTCTCATTAACTAGGTTTGAAAATCCGTGAGTTTGAAATGAATGAATTTCAAGATCAAGAGTAAAGGGATAGAGAGAAGTTCAGGGGCGGGGGGTGGTTTGATTTAAAAAATGATGGGTTCTTTTTGGGTTCACCTTTTTGGGTTCTTCAGCAGCTATGTAACAAGTAAAAATGGGAGGAAAAATTTAGTATTTAGTGATAAGAGGATTGGTGGGTGAAGTGTCAATTGACAGAGAAGATGATATGCATTATGCATGTATATGTATAAAGAGAAATAAAGGAATGAAATATATAAGGGGAGATAGAAGAGAGAGATATTATAGATGGGGTTGGGGAAGATAAAGGAAGGGAATTCATTACAGAATGATGACCTTGGTGGAAGAAATGGGGATATGGTGTTGAAGAGAGGAGATAAGAGACAGGGGGGTTGATGTTGGTAGAGATGAGAGAGAAAAGTGGAGAGTTTAGAGAGAGAAAAGGGTGGAGTTGGTGGTAGTGGAGGTGGTCGAAGATGGTGGTGGCCGGAGATGGTGACCAGAGATGATCACCGGAATAGTGATGAGAGATTAAAAATTACGTTTATTGCCCTCATCTATTCAAAATTACATTTGGGTTCTAAACCGTTTAAAATTTTAATCATGTCAAACAAGACGGGTGAAGTGCAACAACTTGAATAGTTAGTAGCATTAATTGCTAACTTTGGTAGTTTAGATGGCAAAGTGCTAGTACCTCCATAGTTGAGAGGGGCAAAGTGTAATTAAGCCTAAATTTAAATTTAAAAAAATTGATAAACAAATATATATATATATATGATTTGGTAGTATACCTTTGAAAGGATAAAATGAGTTGCAAGGCCACATGCAAGCATGGAACCCCCATCTATTCTTGCACCTGTCAACCCCAGATACTCTCCTGTAATATATTTGTTAAAAAAGTGCTATAAAATTACATGCTAAAATGCCAAACAAGAAATTTTAATATTATATATAAAGGTTTAGTTCTATGATTTTTAATTTTTTTTGTTTTATATAAGTTTTTAGTAAAATTAAGTTGATAAATGGTATTCCCTCTAGTAATGAAACTTTAAAAATAAATTTGTCGCTTACAAACGGGAAAAGGGTGAACACAAAAGGGAAAAGAACATGGAACACGCTTGAACCCAAGATATGTTAAAAAATATGCAAAATAACCAATCAAAATATACTTTACAATCTTACATTCGCTGGGTTTAACATATAGATTAAGATGACGAGATAGGATAACTGTCTCATGTTTAATTTCTCCAGGATTGGATATTTTGTCGATTATATTATTTATCCCACAAAAATTTCTTATTCCACCAAGCCAGGGATTAACGAATCATATCTTAGAGGTGAGATTGTTTTTTCCTATCTGAAGGTAATTAAATAATCCTATCCGACATCAAACATGAGATAGGACAACTTTATTCCATCCTATTCTCTTATCCTACATGAGATAGAATAACTTTACGGTCTAAAACAAGTGTAGTGATATAGTAAAATGGTACAAGTTGTATGATGGAACAACGATAAGTATACCTAAGTTTTAACATTATCAAGAAATTAAAACTTTAAGAAAATGTAAAAATTACATAATTTTCTCAGAGGGTTACCAAGGAAGCCAGGAAGCCGAGATAAAAAATGAGATGCCCCAACATCTGGAAATAATCCTATTGATGCTTCCGGCATGGCAAATACCTGTACAAGTTTATATAAAATAAAGAATGTCTTAATTAGTCAAGTTGATGTATAGCGATAACATGCGCGCATATTTTGCTATGTTGTACTCACTGGCATATAAGTTGGGTCCGGGTACCGACAGGACCCACTGGTCAACACACCTTTGTGTCACATGTGGATTTTATCTTAAAAATCTCGTTAATATGTGGTGACACTACTGTACTTGTCAACTTTTTTTGAGTTATACATTTTCCGATTTGGGATTAATGGTTTGAATCATATATCCATTCTCAATAAAATTTGTGTATATAGATATATTACTTCATAAAGTTTTTAATTAATAAATATCTTATTATTATTTATTTTTTTACAAGTTACTCAAATATAGAAATTGTTTCATCTTTATGTTAAATCTTGAGAAATAAAGTATAAAACACTACAAAAAAGAAAAAAAAATCAAGCTAAAGTTCATCAATTCATGATAAACTAACTTAATTAACTCATAGTTATTTAAAAGAACATTTAACTAAGTTAATCTCTCCCGAATTAATTAAGATTATTAATTAAAAAAAAAGTAAATACATACAGTGTTTTCTGTAACAATTCGAAATCTTGCATGCATGGATATTCCAGCACCTCCTCCCATTACAATTCCATTTATGAGTGCAACCTACAATTTATAAATTAAGAACAGCCGCCCCAAGTAGAATATATTAATTAAAAAAATACAATAAATTAAAGCATACACATATATATAGAGTTCATTTTTCATACTGATCAAGTTCGTACTGATAAGGACCTTTAGCGACAACTTTCCTAAAACATTGTGGAAATCTTTTAGTGACAAAAAATTGTCGCTAAAGGTCGGATTTGTATGAGAAATTTTCTCTATATATATAACAACAAATTAAAATATATAGTATACATGATTAATGTCTAATTAAAGAAATATATCTCACCACCGGCTTTTTATATGTTCCAAGTAAGTAGTCTAAAGTAAGTTGCTTTCTGTAAAAACTTGCACCAAAAGTCCAGTGCCCTATTTCGTTCATGAATTTATGTGAGCTTTACATAAAAATAGGTATGTATTTTGTGTCATTCGCGAAACATAAAATAAAGAACAAAGGAAGAATCATATGTGTAAGAGAGTTTTACACATAAATTATACACATATCTATTTATGCTCCAATAATATTTATGTGTAAAATTGAAATGAATCAATGAAAATCACACAAATGGAATGTATCATAATCACAATGGATCTTATTTTGTAACTCTTGATGATTAGATTTCAAATATATAAATTATATTAAAAACTAATTTTTAGATCTTTAATTATATCATTTTAAAGTTTTTGTAAAAAATTAAGGAGAGAGAAAGACGACGTGAATGTGTAAATTGGGTTTATATTTTATACAACACTTTTACACAAATCCTAGGCGTCAAAGGTTCTTGAAAGATTGCTGAAGAACACTTTTTACAAAGACGTACGGGTAAATTTTATACAAATCAAAATTATACAAGACAATTTGAAATGCTCTGTAAGATATGTTAGAGCATCTCCAACAATAGTGTATATCATTGTTTTGTGTATAATTTACACAAATTGTCTACATTGGTCTTTTAAATTTGCATTCGTGTAAAATAGATGTGTAAAATACACTCCAAGTTTACATCGTCACTTCAACTTTTCTCTCTCAATTTCTTTTTTTATAAAACTTTAATAAGTATTAACTTTTAATATAATATATATACATATATATATTTGATATCTACTTAATAGGACCAAGAAATCAAGATCCATTATCATTATAAGATTACAAATACATAAATTCCAAAAAATAATAACAATAATTGCACAAAATGATATCAAATATGCGTCGACATCTCATTGGTTTATTCAAATTTTACACAAAAGTACCAATAGAACATTTTTTTAAAACTTTAAAATTTGTTTAAAAGTAGCTTTACACAGAATTTACACAATAATTTTTACACTATGGTTAGAAATGTTCTTAGGTATTTTTTTAATTTGCTAATATAAAAATGGGAAATTTAAAAAAAATAGAAAAGAAGAATGAGGAAGAACATAGGAAAAAAAATGAAAAAATGTGAGCCATTAATGTTTTTGTACGCCTGGATTTGATTTAACGGGCGAAGGAAAGGGTAAGATACGGACGGGGAATTAAATCTGTATTTTTTACACTTTAGCTTCTTGAAGTTTGCTTCAATTGTCAATTTTGTCCTTGAAACTTTCGTCCCTAAAATTCATTTTTCAAATTTTCTCACTCCAATAGTTTTACAACGCTTCACTTTAGTACTTTGCTTCCCTTTCTGTCAATTAAATGAACGAAGCACGCTCTCTAGGATGGGAAAGTGCATTGAAGGACCAAAGTAAAGAACTATGAAAACATTGGTGTGTGAAAAATCATAAAAGAAAACTTGAGGATGAAAGTGACAATTAAAACAAATTTCAAGGAGCTAAACTGTTGAAAACTACATCAATCTTTTTTTTTTTTCAACGTAGTACATGAATTACAAGCCCTGTGTAAAATAAACTAAACTTAGCTAATTTGTCGGTGTAAATAAAAGCTCTGTAAATTTACGAAAATGTCGATTCTAATATCTACCAAAACATATATATATATATATATGAAAATTTTTAAGTAAAGACTTTAATTTAAGAATTTTATTTACGGACCAAGTCATTTGGCACGCTTCCCGATAAATTTTTTTGATGAAATTTTGTGTGGTTGCTTTCATCATGTGTAGAATATCTCCATCAAATTTTATCAAAAAATTCAAACGGGAAGTAGGTTAACCACATGATTGAAAAATATTAGTCCAGAAATAGATATATAAAATCCAATATTTTTTCAATCCTATAGTTAACCTACTTCCCGATTGAAATTTTTATAAAATTTGGTGGAAATGTTCTACAAATGATGAAAAAATGTCCCCACCAAATTTCATCAAAAAAATTCATCGAAAAGCGTGCTAAATAACTTGATAAATTAAGATCTTTAATTACATGAAATGCACCCATATATATTATTTTTGTTTGGGTTTGAGTTTGACTATTCCTATAGATCGAGTATTCAACGCATCATTTAAGATCCTTTGTAAATTGAATAATTTTATTTTTTTTAAAATATTGGAGTACAATATTTAGGAGTACTAATTGGAGTAAAGTATTAATTCCCTCGCTGCACAAAAAATGTAAATGTTAAAATTATAAATCTTACATCTGGTTGAGGCGTTTATATTGATAAACAAGCACCTTATTCCATCTTTTATTAATTAATTTTAGTTGGATGTTCTCAATTATAAAAATAAATAACAAAAAATGAATCATTACCTGTAATCATACAACAAATAGCATCTTTGACATCTCCGCCAGCACAAAATGCCTTCCCATTTCCCTAATACAAGGAGAAATTAAGCCATATAAGATAAAGGAAGAGATTTCGACCTTCTTCAATCTAATTTAGAAAGGAAAGATCTTTTGTTTTATAAATGGTGCGAGTTCAACTATTTTTTACAGTGGCTCGGTTTTCAAATTTCAGCTTAGGATTTTGCTTTCCTCTTAAAGAGTCCAAAGGGTACATGTTGGCGAAGAAAATAAGATACTAAAAAAATGGTCCATATGGACAGTCTGAACCAGATCTAAACTCATATATATATATAAATTAATGTATTATTGAATCTTTAGTTTTTTCAGTGAGATATTTCTCCGACCAAGATCTAAAAATTTCTATGAATCCTGAAGCTAATAATTTAGTAATTTTGGATTGTCTTAATCACTATATGTATTTACATTGCTATTAGCTACTATTGACATATGATTTAATTTATTAAGTAGTTCTTGCTTACTAAGTCTATCAATGTTCCATTCATACATCTTGTTGGATGAAACTGAGAATTGGTTGCTCAAATTCCTTTCTTCGAATTGTAAATTCGGAGGAGTAAGTTTTGAATACCAATTCTTTGTTATAATAATAAGGTTTGGTTTACTAAAGCTTAATTTATTAAATTACTTTTCAGTTATAATTAAGGAAGATGACAATTTTGAACAGTAAAAATTGAAATTACTATTCATGAATAGTATCCGTAAATATTACCCGCTAGCACTATTCATCAACAGTGAAAAGTACTTTTACTATTCATGACAAGCCACTACTTATGTACGGTAAAAGAATTCTTACTATTCACATTTATTCAAAAATAGTAAAACTCGCGTGATTTTACGGTTCGACTTCAAATTCAGTTATAAAAGGAGAAGGCGGCTAGGATATTATATATATATATATGCAAACATCTTCCAATATTTATTGAACAAATACGTACCTTTAGAATCACAAAATTTACCGAGGGATCATTCTCATATACCTCCAACTTCTTTAACATCTGACAAACCTATGAGCAAAATTATTTGGTTTGCTCAGTAGAATACATACTAACTAGTTTAATTGAAACACTCCTTTTTTACAATATTTTATTTGTGAGTGCGCGATTATCAACTTTTATATCAGGTACATTGACATGCTGTACATTTTGAGAATGTGCAATTCATCAAAATACTTGATAAGTGGTGGATAAGACATGTAAAATTTTATTTTCCCATTTCTTTTTATGAAACTACATAAATTGTTTTCTTATCAAAAGTAATAATTAATAAATGCGGCCAAATAATATAAATCATTTTCTTACATATATTTGAGATTACAAATAAAGGAGAATAATACTAAACAAAAATGATATTGACATATATATATATATATATTATAGAGTAGCAAAATGTTTGGACTATGATTCAACTGTCCATTTTTTAATATATATATATATATATGAGATTATGATTGTTTTCAAATTGATCAATTGGTATTTTTAACATTATGTAAACATAACTAAAGTATTAAATTATTAGCTCAATGTCTAAAAATGTGGTAATTTAGATAAAATACCCCCAATATTTTTACGACGGTCCGTACGGACCGATCCTTTTTAGGACGGTTTTGCGTCATAAAAAATACCCCCAATATTTTTATGATGAAAAAGCATTGTAAAAAGGTCCAGTTCGTATCAAAAACGGATTCTATGTATATATATATGAGATTATGATTGTTTTCCCATATGGTTGATGAAAAGTACTTCTGTCCAGGAAAATACCTCAGTAGATAGGTCCAAGTACTTCATTCTACTTAAACTTGTACATAATTATAAACACCAGCTCTCGGATCACTCATGCCAAAAGTCACGAGTTCGAATTATGCATTTAGTATTATATATTTTGTAGTAATTAATTTTTAATTTGAGATGGATAATTTAATAATTTTATGTATATACCGAAATTTATCATTCGTACTTAATATATAGTATAGATAGATATAAATAAAACTAAATTTGTTAGGGAATAGTATTACAGTACGAAAAAGAAATAATTACTATTTTAGCACACACACCATCTCATATTTGAGGCTGTTGAATTTTTGGGGTCGATTTAGAATTACTTTTCTCACACCCAACCCTTCTTCAAAAATTACCTGTTGATCGATTCAATTAAATAAAGCATGATTAGATACATACATAATAATGGAGTAGAGTTCAAATTGCAATAGTAAACGTGGTACTTTTAAATGATCAGAAAATGAGACATTGGGGCTTGAGTTTAAGTGGTTAAATCCCATCCCATCCCTCCCCCACCCCACCCCATCCTCCCTTCTCTCTTTCTCAAACTGCCTAGATGTACCCATGGCTTGAATAAAATAATCCAAAAAATATCTCCTCCATAATGATATTCAAGCCGAGGACACATTGATATTCCATGTTGTATGGAGGATTTCATCCACAATTTACTTTAGCTATAAAGATAATTTTCAATCTTTGCCCACCAAATAGAAACACAACTTTTTTGAATGGTGAATTATATCCCTACAGGGGCAGAAGGAAAGGTAAACAAAACTGCTCCCCTTAAATTTTTAGATCAATTGCTATTTCACCCCTAAAATTTGAATATATATTGAAATTACTAAATTAGTTAGGTTTGCCCCTTCTTTAGCTTAAAAGTTTACTGTTAGTATTAATTTTGGCCCTCTAATTTTAAACAAAAATAGTATTATTACTAAATTTTCTTCTTTAATTCCCATAAAGTGACATTACTATTAAACTTGACCCCCCTTAAAAAAAATAAAAAAATAAAAAAATAAATTTTCTAACTCCACACCTACCTTTATCACAATCTTTTATTTCTTGCCCACTATCATAAATTTTTACTCAAATCTACATCTTTAATTGCATACCCTGTAGTGCATAAGTAGAATTGTACTAAAATTTATATCTTCAGATAGGGTGCAAAAACATATTTTCAATAAAATTGTAACAATTGTTGCTTATGGATTTATCACACAAACAAATTTACATTAAAATTTATGTCATCAGTTGCTTAGGGATTCAATCCAAAAACATATTTCCGATGCGTATGTCAAAGTTCCGGTAGTAAATACCGAATTTAGTGGAAAAACAGATTTCGATCAACATACATGTGTGAGAATCCGCAAATGCGACCCCCGGGTCTCGTCCCCGTTCGTTGGGCGTCTGAAGCGTCGGAAGGGATTCCGTAGTTCCATTTGTTGGAGTAATTCATATTGGATGTCCCTACGTCTATTCTAGATGCAAAGGGGTTCGTTCAGAGTCGCCAGTACGTTTTACGAGAAAACGGACAAAAAGGGGTCGTGTAAGAGGAAAGGCTACATATAAGCCTTTCTTTACACGTTTGTCTACGAAACCAGGATTCTATAGGGTTTGGGAACTATATTACGGTTTGGGAAGGTGTTAAGCACCCATTCCGCCCTTTCGGTCTCTAGTGGTCTTATATGTTTATTTTATGTTGAAAAACTTGGATGCTTTTACTGACAGTCTACTACGTTTCAAATGAAAAACCCTAATTTCTGGGGAAAAACGGGAAAGGGATAAGAGCCTTTGTGTTCCGAGATCCGATGTTTTTATTATTAAAAGATGTAAATGCAAATGACAAAACCTTTTATTTTGAAAGAGTATCCCGTATTATTTCCTCAGATAATGACGGTTTTCTCGTGTTGTGATTACTTTTGTAAAAGTTCGGATTTTGTATTGGAACTAATTTAATGTGGAATCAGAACTCTTGAGGAGAGTTATCAGACACGTCGCAGTCTATAGAGAAGACAGGATATGTTGATTTTAATTCCTAGATAAGTCTTATCAGTTCGAGTTTTAAAAACAGAATTTTATCCGGACGATAGTCTACTTATTCTTCTGGTTTTGCAAATGGTTTTATCAGGGTCTTTTGTTTTGAAACGGTAGACTGCTTTGTAACTTGGCAATAAGTTTATTCAAATAAAACATGGACAAAACAACAGAAATAAAACAAGTACACAGATAAACCTGATTTTCGAGCGCGTTAGAAATCTAGCACAACCATGTTGCCACTTCGCTTACCAGGACGGGGATCGACCTTCTTCAGATATTTCCGAGAATTCGATTCCCGAGACTGGACACGTCGAGTGTCGAGAATAGATTCGACTCTTCAGAAATAAGACGATAATCGAAAATGCTTGTTGCTATTTTCTGCACTGTTTTGGCGATTTTTCTTGTTGTTTTCAGCTCTAATCTTGCTTTGATATTTCTGTCTAGAACCCATGGGGGTGCTGGCCTATTTATAGTGTCGAAAGGGCATATGTCGCGCGACATTTGGGTGTATGTCGCGCGACAATCTTGACTGTCGCGCGACATTCTACTTTAATGATGATTCTGACTCACTGATGAGTCAGAAAGTGGAGTGGTGGGGTGTTTGTCGCGCGACATGTCCCCATAAAGTTAGGATTGTCGCACGACAATCCTGTGTATGTCGCGCGACAATCTTGAATGTCGTGCGACATTTCACTTTAAAATATGTTTGTTTGGCCAACAAACGCTTCCAGGACAGTCTCGGGTGTTCGGGTGGATCCCGGATTCCCGAAACAGCAGTTTTCAAAGGTCGTTAGGGTTCTTGCGGGGGTCACGGATCGGGGTGTCTACAACATGTTTACCCTATCTTCTGGAACGTGCTACCAGTAACCCTTTTCTTTTCTTTTTTTCAGAAGCTACCATCAACCTTTTGTATTCACTTGCTTGCCTTAAATTTATTCTTTCGAAAAATTTCTCAGAGTTTAACGGAAAGGGGAGAGTGTGCCCTTGGTGAAAATAAAAAATGTTGTATTCTTCGGGTTACACAATGAAAATGAAAATGAAAAGAAGACGAAAACGACAAACTAGTAACAAACATAAGATCTAGAGGCTATTTCACCCATTGCCAATTAGTTTTAAGTTGGATGTTTCGAACTCTAATAAAAATGAAATGAAAATAATGATGATTACTAATACAACAACGAAAAACATGTAACACACATATGAATGAAGTGAAAAATGATGATATTAAAAGGGAGTAATATGTACCTGGTTAGGTTCCCTTTCTATGGAAATAGCCATGGAGTTGAGTGAGTGAGTTTGAGCACAAGCTATATATCCAATCTGTGTAAACTATATAATGTCTTTCGAATCAATGCAAGAAAGCCAGAAGATTCTTGGCTATTTATATACGAAAGCACACCATTAGGCTATATTTCCAGTTTTCTTCAATGGGGTGCAATATCAGAAATAAACGAATGATTTTCTGTTTTAATAAAATTTTGGAAGCAATTGGGTATAAAGGCTCATTCCAATAATAACATAATTGTAAATGACAATTATAAATTAATTAGCACAGTAAATTAAGGACACTACACAAAAAATACACTAATGTCTCTTCCTTATTTAACTAATAACATAATAACCCTAATATAACGTACATCTCAAATCTCCAAAAAAACACTTAGCACCGATCCCGATAAAAAATTTCAAAAACCAAACAATCTTATTTCCCAAGAAATCCACAATGGTTGATCATCAACATTGAAGATGACGCAAGAAATCATTTCGATTATCAACTCCGATTCATTGTCCAGTTATTTATTCATAGAAGTACCTTCGACCATGTTTTAGCACTTTTGATTACTCTCAATCTTTAATATGTTTCTTCCAGTGTGAAAATTATATATATATTGCTTCAAATATTTATATTTCTCCATCTGAATCTATTTAAACATTAATTAATTATGTAACTGTTTTTGAACGTTTTGGATTAAGTAATTTTAAACTCGGTTTATGATACGAGGCACTAATTTGTTTGAGTACCTTTTGGTTACTTATTTTTTCTCTACTGTGATTCCATTTTCTGTTTGTTAAATTTCATCGATAATCTGCCGTTAAAATTGTATTAGCACTAATTGTCAAACACTAGAATGGTGCTAAAAAGGTTTTAGCACTAATAGCCCAGCAGAGAATTACTAAATTAAAGGTACTAAAATAGATTTAGTAACAATAGCCCAACAGAGAACAACTAAATTTAAGGTGCTAAAATAGATTTAGCACCAATTGCTCAGAATAGAATAACTAATTACATGGTGTTAAAACTTTTTAAGCACTAATTGTCCAACATTATAATGGTGCTAAAAAAGTTTTAGCACCAATAGCAAACAGAAAACAACTAAATTCAAGTTATTAAAATAGATTAAACACAAATTGTCCAGAACATAATAATTAATCACATGGTGTTAAAACAATTTTCATACCAATTGTTCAACACTAAAATAGTGCTAAAAAGGCTTTAGCACCATAAGTGAACACAAATAACTAAACTGAATGTGCTAAAGTAGTTTTAGCAGCAAATGTCCACAAAGATAACTAAACAGAAGGTGTTAAAAACATTTTTAGCACTACATGTCCACACAGATAATAATTAAGACCGTGTAGAGAATTCTAGAGAGAGAAAATTTCGATCGTGTAGTTTTGTAGGAAAGAGTGCACTGTTCATGAAAAGGTTTACATTAGGGATATATTTGTCCATCAACATTTATCATTTTCTTTAAAATATTTTTTATTATGAAAAATGTCCTTATTGTAAAATCAAATTATAAAATTAAAACTGCTTCTCTTTATTAAACACGAGTCCATCATTAAAGTCATAAAACATTATGGAGCGAGGCACTAGAGCCAATTATCTCAAAATTTTGTACATATAATATCAGTATATAACAAGTATATCATTATCTCCACAAAATTTCAACAAAAACTTCGAACCAGAAGTGTGAGTAGTTATAATTTTGCATGTATGTTCATTTTTCCTACATTGAAATTGTAGATGATCATCTCACTAACTTTTAAACTAAATCTTCTGATGAAATCTTTTGAAAAAGATCAACTCATTATAGATATGATGTCTAACAAATTTCATAAAAAAAAAATTATTTATTTGTTTCTCCAAACGGACTCCATTCGAAAAAATCAGAGAAATGTTGCAACGCAAATGAGGCAAGCAATCACACAACTTTCCATTCATTAATTTTATCAGTAAGGAATTTTAGTTTGAAATTAATTGTGTTTCAACTACTGCAACTTTCCATTAAATTTTCCACAACTTATCTATACGCAAGGATCTTTCTCCTTTCTTATATATTTGTTACAACTAATTTTGACCGGCCATTAATTTACGCTATGCTGCTGCCTCCTCCTTCTTCTTCGATTAATTTTTTATGTGTAATAATTCAAGGAAGTGTTAGGTCTTTAATTGTAACGAGTTCTCTATGGCATTGAAATATTCTGCGGATTTTTATTTTACGGATTCTTTTATATTTAGTTTGTACAATAAAAGTGAATAGTGCCGCAACACTAGTGGTGCGGTTTGGGTAATCGAACACGTGACTTCATTATTCAAATCAAGAGTTATGTCGACTACACTTTTTGCATGTAAAACATAAGACTGCGTTCATTTGAAAAAAATAGACTTTAATTATAATTTTTCTTTTTTTGAGTAAAAAAATTAAATGGTTATTAAACTTTCGATCTAATACTACGTACTTTGGCCATTATGTCCAATTTGACCCTAAAAAATGATGTATTTGCGTGGCACATGACTTCGTGTAATGTCTCCTTTTAGTCATATTGCAACAAAATTAAATGACATTTCTCTCTGGTGATTCTCGCCAAATGAAATACTTAAAGTGTATAAAACATAGCAATATTTTCAACAAATAGCACAACTTGGACCAAAATGATCAAAATAAGCTTAGATGAAGTCACGTGCATTGTGCATGGTTTAATTCCGTTCAATTTAATTGTCCAATTGGAAGGAATAATCAAAGTGACACTCACTCCAAAGCTAGATGATCAAAGGTGCTTGTTTTAAAATTTGATGGCCAAAATGTTATTGGATTAAAAGTTTAATAATCATTAGAACTGTTTATTCTTTTTCTTTTTTCCTAATACAATGATTGTCAAGTAACTAAATACAGTCTTTTAAGTACGGACCAGCACTAACATATTTATGATAAAACTTTTTAAAAAATTGCTTTTGTGCCATAGTACTAATTTTGTGAAATATTACATTGCATGCATGGGCGTGTACCACTTATATATAAGTTAGTACTAGTATATCACCCGTGCATTGCACATGTAACACAACATGAAGAATATCTTTATAGTGAAAAATAATGAGAATTTTAGTAATAAAAAAATAAACATCGCAATGATGGAGTAGAAAGTCAAAAAATTAGATATAATGAAAAGGAAACAATAGACATACAACAAAATTATTACAAATTTTGGAAAACTTCCTTGTACACTACATTCGTTGTTGAATTCACTGTGGTCATCCATCTTTATCATAAATATCATTAATCCATCGCACATTCTTACTCTTGACACAGCAACATACAACTGTCCATGGCTGAATACTGGTCTTTTCAAATATAATCCTACATGTGTGCCACGTCCATCAAATAGTGGTTCAATTAAGAGTTTCATTAATTAGTTTCACCAATTTGGGAATTTTCATAAAGAATTGTCAAATTGGAACAAAGCCAAGTATAATTCATAATTTATAACACTTATGTTCAATATAAACCTCCCCACATGGTCTCAACACATATTTTATTCAAAATAGTTTTAGAAATCTGCCAAAGGCAGTTATAGACTGGCTAGTTATTCAACAATTCTCACAAATATCCAACCTATAGCTTAAGTACAACGATAATATCACATATATGAGTAATCATAACCAAAACATGCTTTAAACCCATAAATATATCCATATATATGTGTATCCCCAAATTATTATCTGTTATCGTATTCATATGTATGGTTTCCAAATCAATCTTTAAGTATAACAACAAATGATGGGGGATTCATGTGAAATCATTAAATTAAGGTTAAAAACATCACAAATCCACTAAAAGATTAAAGGAAAATCAACCTAAATCCTCGTGCACAAGCAATTTTAAAATTATAAGAAAAAAAACCCCCATTTTTGGTTTGACTTAAAAGATGCAACACATAATAGGTTGAAAATGAGTTTGAGTACTATCTCATTAAAGCTAGATCCTCGAAGAATGAGTGTTGGATTGAGCCAAATTGAAGCTATCGCAAGTTTCCCCAAAACCTTAAAACCCTAGCCACGGTAGGTGAAGAAAATGATGATGATTTGGGGATGATTTGAGAATGATCTTACATCAAGATGAGGGATAGCGATCTCTTAAATTCACCACAAAGATGAGCTCACACCCCTCTCTAAGCCTCTTAAATGGTGTAGGGTCGAATGGGGAAGAAAATGGGGTGAAAGGGGATAAATATCTAGTAAAAATAACATGTTTGACCCTATTTTGATGTGCTCCGTTGACCTCCAAAGTGATGTTTTCTCAACTCGGGCTAAACAGGAAACTTGTGGAGGGGAAAAAAATGAAACTTTAACCGCAATCGAGGAGTTATTTGGACTTTGTATGAGAAAGTTATGGCCTCTCAAAGTTTGCAAAAAAATTTATTTTGGCAAAAGTACAATTTTCATCGTTAGTCACCAAATTCAACCATGGCTTCCTGAAATGCGTTCTAACCATGCACGCATACTTAATATACATAAAATAACTTACTAGTAGTGATGGATCAAGTATGAAAGTTTCGAAACGAAAGTCAAGTCCTTTCACGAAAATGAAACCTCAATTAATTTCACGAAGATAATTAACACATAAATGGAATTTGGGGTTTTACATGCTATGAATTTATTCTCACATATTTTTGGATGCCATTTATATAATTGGTAGGATTAAAAAATCTTCGTGCTTAAAGCTTTAGCTAGTGTGTATGAATTATTTTCTTTGATAAATCGCATATATCCAGGTAATATCTTACATCCCTCTTTGTTCTTTCATATTTCAAGTCAACGCGTTTGTTCCTTGGAGGACAAAGGAACATTCAAGTTGGGGGGAGTGGATAAAACTATTAATTTTGTTAGTCCTGCATATGAAAAAATATAATTGCTATGGTTCTTTGGTTTTAATTAGGATCTCATTTTCTAGCTAGTGTGTTAACGATGACGCATTCGTCTCAATACGTTACATGTGCATGGTTAATTCTTCTACTATCTTTATTATTAGAAATTTCATGATTTTCGATCATTATTATATTTTTGCACATATGACAACATTTACATGACTAGATAGATAAGTGAGCATAACTAAAAATTCTTAAAGAATATAAATGCGAAGACTAATGAACTCGTGAAAATCTTTCCTATTTGAGGGTTTTTATATCTACTCCAATTTTTTTAAAAAGCGTATTTCATTGAGTATTCTCATTATACTTTGTTTTGATTGAACAATAAAAAGATATGTCCATAAAATGCAATTTTTAAGGATTCTTGATATTGCTTAACTACAAAACAATATACCATAGGAAATTATTTCGGCCATCTTTGGTAGCCTATATATTAGCCTAATCCTACATGTACATTTATACCTCTAGTCACCCCTTTGAGCCTTTTGTTGGTGCTAAAATCTAGGAGGGTATTTCAGACCACACAGCCAAATAATTGTATCGAATGATTAGAGCAATGAAGGTACGGAATTTAAGAGAGTCAAAGATTTATAGAGGAGGTTGGCCTCGTATGAAGATACAGGTTAGTCCTCCCTTGTGGAATAGAGCTAGGAGCTCGGTTTGCCTGATATTATTGGTAAACAAACAGCTATTACCAATTCACAAAAGTCTCTCTAGCTATTATATCCTCACAATGTTACAATAAGAGTATGCTCGAGCTACATGAGTTTTGGCTCCTCTATTCTAGGAGCTCTACTGAGTGCTTTGAGCTTCTATTTCCCTCTTGTCTCTTTGCTATTGAATGCTGGATTCTCTTTCTTGGAGTGAATGCTTATCCCAGGTAGATGGTTATGTTGTGTGTCCGCCTTAAATGCTGGATCCTCCTTATATATATATATGAGACAGAGATGGCGTGTAGACAAGCTCTACCTGTTTGCCAGAGGCCATGCCTTGATCATCACCCACCCTCACCTTGCTTTTCCATGAATCCCGGTACATTAAATGCAGTCGGTGGGCATTTAATAAAGATGAGTGAAGTTCTGCACCTCTTGCAAAGAAGATGGCAGTCGCCTATACTGTCTGTCAGTTATGCCATCAGGGTGTCCAGGCGAGCTCCAGAGCTCATTAGTAGAGCTCCATAGCTTGAGTCTCATCATCCGTTGTGTGGAATTAAACCTTTAGTCGGTGTTCCCCTACTAGAGAGCTTCATTCTAAACTGTAGGGCTCGAGTAGAGCTCTTTAAAGCTCATTTCGCTATGGCGGTAAATGTGACTAATGTGGATGGTCATGTGTCCCTTCGTGGTTGGTTGGATAAATTGAATTAGTATTTTGCACTATCAACTGCCCCAATCCTTGCCATTTAGCTTGGAAGAGCTCTGAGGCTCGAGCTATCCCGAGCTCGTTTTTAATTTGAGCAAATGACACTGGTAATTTTCGTATATGTGGTAGGTGACTTTGTGTTGATCCTATTTATCCCCTTAGCTTGTCGTTTAGAGCTCATTGTTAATCCGTTACCATTTGGGGAGATCGTGTCCCACTAGGTTCAAATTTCTTGGAGAACGTATAGACGTGGTTAAGCGGGTTTGTGAGTGGATAGTTAAGGCATTTAAGGTGACAATTAGCTTTCTCAACACACCTTATATAATCCCTCTTTCCTTAGCAAAATTTTCACATCATCTTTCTTAAACCCTAGGTATCTCAGGGCCCAAAAATCCCAATTCGTCCTCCGTTCTTGATAACCTGGCCTACAAACCACTTTCAGATCTTTTAGGAGATTTTTGAGTGTTCCCCTAAAGGATTTCATCAAGTTCATCCCGTATTTTGTCCCTTCCACTTCTCTTCATACCTTAGCATTCCTCATGGATCATCTTACCGAGCACAGGCAAAACCTAGAGATCATCACCCAAGGGGAGACCGGCTTCTCCTCAAGTGCAGTTCAAAACATCGCCTCAACCTTCGCAGCCCTAGCGCCCATCAACATCATATGCATACTGGATAATTACCTAAAAGAGGTCACCATTTGCCTTCCTCCTACGGTCGCAAACACAGAGGCTGCCATTAGGGCCTATACCAAGTACTTGAGCTCTTTGTCTATTTTTTTATCCCATCTACGTTCTCTACATTTGACATTCCTAATTTTATGAATTGATATCAAATCCTCAATGGGCTAAGGATTAGAGCTCTGGGTCTGGATGAAAGGGCTTGCTACTTTTTACCAGGGAAATTATATTTTTATGAATCAGCTTTTGAGTACGGGCTCCGTTTTTCGATGGATTACCACCCGAAGGAGCTCTTAACGGCCCTAGACCTTACACCGGCGCAAGTCCCTCCAAACATGTGGAGCTACCTGATCGGATCCATTTTGATAATCAGAGCTATCACTACTGGGAGCCAAGAGATTTCAGTCGACAAGTTCCTTACATTGTTCCAGTGCAAGGATGGCGGAGGCAAGAAATGAGGAACTCTTAGCTGCTTCTTCAGAATAAGAGCTCCTAAGCTCATCTATGACCTACCTTCCAATATTTTTAACTAGAAAAAAGGTTCTTTTTCGTGTCTGGGACCGGTTGGGAGCACGATCCTCGATGTTCCAGCGTGATCGACCTTAATTAAAGCTTGGTTCAAAGACCCTGTCTCAGTCCGTAAGTACTCAGATTCTTGCCTATTTTCTTTTAACAACCACAGCTGAGTTATTCTGACAACTATTTTCTTCTTTTTTTTTGTAGAAAGGTCTGCCTCCGTGTCCGATGAGTGGATAAAGGACGCTGAGATGTTTATGGTGAATAATTATGCCGAGCTCACTGCCCCAAAAATGTCGTGGTGCTTTGGTTTGGGTCCCAGACCCAGCAACATGCACCTTGCCATCCAAACTATGGCAGAGCTTAAGCTAAATAGGCCTTTCGTGGCATTGGTAGACAAGCCTTTGTCTACCATTAGTGCCAAGGCTTTTAAGGAGGGACGTACCGCCCCCTTAGTAGTCGAGAAGACAGAGGAGGATAAGGATGCAAGAGGTGTCAGATTGTTTGTGGAGCTAATGACTAGTCCTCTCATCGCTCTCCAGCCTCTAAGCCTGTAAGAAACAAAGTTAGAGAGGGTCGAGGAGCTCCAAGATGAAGATATTGGCGTCTTATCGCCAGGCAGGGCCTCTCCCATTAGGGCATCTTACAAGGAAATGGTCTCTGACGAAGAGGACATGCAAGAGCTCGACCCTACTGAAGCTCAGAAGTCGTCTGCCTTTGGAGGTGCCTTCAGCTCCGCTACCCCTAGGACCACTGGAGATGGGTCGAAGTTCTTCATTCTTAGGCTGACCTTGCCTCCTTTGGGTGAGGGCATGCTTCAAAACGTGAGGGAGGCAGGAGTTAGCCTATAAACCGATGAATACGACTATCATATGAGTCGGGTAACATTTATGCTCTAATTTTTCCTTTATTTTGGCACTCTCTCGTTCGAGATCTTAACAACAGTTCTTCTTTTCAGGCCATCTCCCTCTTCTATTATACCCTTCACATAGCCAAGGAAGGAACCGAATACTGGCCTCTCTCTACAGAGCTAGAAAAATACAAGAATGACCTCCACGAGCTATGTAGAGACCACAACAGAGTTCTTGACCGAGTTGATGGGGCAGAGAGGGAGTCTACAATCCTGAGGACTACTCTAGAGGAAGCGCAAAAAGCTATTGAGCTCGAGCGCAAGGGAAGAAAAAAGGCCCTGAAGCTTATGGAGCTTAAGAAGGAAGGGAGAGTAGAGGCCAGTAATCACATCAAGGAGCTCCAAGCTGAGCTACCAGCCAAAAAGGAGGAGTTTTTTTTGTCTTCCATATGAACGAGGCCATGAAGAACCAGGTCTCAGACCTGGACAAAGAGGCTAGGGACCTAAGAGATTTCATGCATGCAGTGGAGCTTCAAGCCATGGAGAGTTTCTGTGCTCAGGATGGGCCATTAGCCATGATCAGCAATGCTTATGTGACCGGTTTCTTCAGGTGCCAGGAGTCGCCCTGCAGCAGCCTGACAATATTGAGGGTATAGAGATCCCCTCAAACATGGGCTTTACTCTAGAGCTCGAAACAAAGATTTTAGAGAAAGGAGGGGACATCCTTGCCATTCTTCAGTTAATAAGGGAAGAGGAGCCCGACATTCTCGAGAAGTGGAAAACTGGTACACCTTCGCCCTCTGAAGGTGGAGTTGATAGAGATGGAGCTGATGCAAGGGAGGCTCAGTAGATTTAGTGTATGTAATTGTAGGATTTTTTGCTTTCCTTACTTTTCTTTTGTAATAGAGGCCTTAGGATCCGGGTAATTATTTCCCTTTATTAATGAAATAAACAAGTTTTGCATTGGAAATTTCTCCATTTTAGTTTGCCTGAATTTCTTGTCTTTTTCTTTTATCTAAGTTGTCATGTGAGATGCAATGAGCTCCGTTAATACTCTAATGCCCCCACAACTCAGAAAAAAGTTAAGTAGAATTTTATGCAAAATGTGTAGTGTGCCTCAAAGGAGGTCTTAGCCATATTCATAAGAGATCAAGGACCTGTAGCTCGTTGAATTGGTTGTTGTTGGGTATCTCAGTACAATGTGGAATTCTCGTTATTTTGGTTAATGTCTATAAAGGTCATGCCCCCTAGGCATTAGGCAAAATTTATTGAGAACTCTCAAGTGTTAAGTGGACTCCTCAGTGTGTAAAAGTGCTCATTGAGTTGATCAGTTACTACACTGAGCTTTGCATGAGAGGAATTGTACAGTTCTTAATAGGCCTATATTAAGGTCCTTTTGTGCTTGGTGACTGACTTATATGATTATAGGAATTTTTGCAAAGTCATTGGTGTTTAAAAAAGTAAATTTTGTTTTGTTTTTGTCTAAGTCTTTAGTAAAATCCCCCTTCTAACTTAGGCAAATTCTGACAATTTTTTCATTTGTTACCAGGCCTCTTCGATTGAAAAACTGACCTCTTCGTGAGAGGTTTTTTTTACAGAGTATAAGTGTGCTTCTTGCGAGCTGAGCATTTACTAAACTAACCTCTTTGTGAGAGGTTTTTTTTACAGAGTGCAAGTGTGCTTCTTGAGAGCTGAGCACTTACTAAACTGACCTCCTTGTGAGAGGTTTTTTTATAGAGTAACTGTGCTTTTTATGAGCTGAGCACTTACTAAACTAACCTCTTCGTGAGAGGTTTTTTACAGAGTGCACTTTACAAGTAATGAAGTACCAAAGCAAATCTATTTCATATACGTTTTTCTTGGAAACAGCTATTACAAGAATACAATATATTTCAGCTCAATGGTAGTATCTCTTGAGGTGTTCTATGTTCTATGGTCTCATGAGCTCCATGCCATCAACAATCCTTAGATAATAGGTACCAGGTCGGCTGACCTTAGTGACTACGTAGGGACCTTCCCATTTAGCAGAAAGCTTGCCATGTTCAGATATTTTGGTTGCCAGGATAACTTTTCGAAGTACTAAGTCTCCCATATTCAGACTTTTGCGCTTGACCCTTTTATTGTAATTTTTGACCATGCTTATTTTATAGGCCTCTTCTTTAATTCGAGCTTCCTCTCTTTTTTCTTCAAGGAAGTCTAGATTAGCCAGCAGGCCTTCATTGTTACGAGCTGGGTCGTGATGGTTGATTCTGCATGTGGATACCCCTATTTCCACTAAAATAATAGCTTCGGTCCCATAGGTCAGAGAGAAGTGAGTTTCGCAGTTGGACCTCTAATAGTGGTCTGGTAGGCCCACCGAACTAACGAAAGCTCTTTAAACCAATTTTTCTTGGCATCATCGAGTCTCTTCTTCAACGAGCTCAGCAGGGTTCTGTTGGTGACTTCTACCTGACTATTGACTTAGGGTGGACAGGGAAGCTGTAATAGTTTTCAATCCCATGTCCTTTGCAGTAATCCTTTAAGAGGTCGCTGTCGAATTGCTTCCTATTGTCTTTGATCAACACCTTTGGCAGACCGAAACGACATATAATATTTCTACATAAGAAACTCTGGATTTTTATGGTGGTGATTGTGGTCAGTGCCTCTGCCTCAACCCATTTAGTGAAGTAATCAATTGCTACCATTGCAAATTTAGTTTGCCTCATTCCTAAGGGGAAGGGCCCAACTATGTCGATGCCCCATTGAGAGAAGGGCCAAGGACTGCTAACGGGTGTCATGAGCTTTGCTGGGAGCTGCTGGACGTTGGCGAATCGTTGGCACTTGTCACATTTCCTTACCAGATCTTTGGCGTCTTACAAGATAGCAGGCCAAAAGTAGCCATGTCAGCCGACTTTAAGGGCCAGCAAGCGAGCTGCTGGATGACCTCCACACACACCTTTGTGGATTTCTAATAGTGCTGTCTGGGCCTGGTGAGGATGTAGGCAGAGCAAAAATGGGAAGACATACCCCCTCTTATACAGTGTTTCTTTAATGACCACATACCTGTTGGAAATGTATTTTATCCTTTTGGCCATATTCTTGTCTTTGGGAAGAGCTCCGCTCGTGAGATAGTTTAGAATTGGGTCGATCCAATATTTACAAACCTACATTGGGGCTATGTCGAGCTCTGTGATCTGATAAATGGTCGTTCTTTCTAAATACTCTACATGAACACCACTCGGCACCTCCGTGGATGAGGCAAATTTGGCCAAGTGGTCTGCGTTATTGCTCTGAGCTTGGGGGACCTTGATGAATATTAGGTTCGAGTACCTCTGAGCTATTACCTTAGCCTTGGCCAGATAGGTAGCCATGTTGTGGCTAAGTATTTGGCCAACCACTGCTGCGGAGTCGTTATATACCACCATTTTCCTTGTCCCCAGATCTTTAGCTAGTTTTAGTCCTAAATGATGGTTTCGTATTCAGCCTCGTTATTGGAGGCTAAGAAGAGAAATTTGAGAGCTATTTCTAGATTGATAGCTTCAGGGGTAATCAGCACCGCACCAGCGCTAGATTCTTGTAAGTTGGATGCCCTGTCTGCATGAGGGTATCCATATGGGAATCTCTGGTCATAAGTTCAGAGAGGTGGGGCTCGAGGTGCTCGGGTCCACAGGTGGCAACAATTCCTGAGATTCAGAGACAGTTCTTCATTGTATGTGAACTCCGCGATGAAGTCTGCTATGGCCTATCCCTTGATAGAGGTTCGAGATTTATAATTGATCATGAACTGTCCGAGCTCTATAGCCCAAATAGCTAACCTTCCCGACTGCTTTGGCTTGTCAAAGATCCTTCATAGGGGCTGGTCGATGAGTACATCGACGGCATGGGTATGGAAGTAGGGTCTCAATTTCCTAGAAGTGAGGAGGAGGGCGTAAGCCAATTTTTCTAACCTTTGATAGTTCAGCCCTACAGCGTGCAAAGCTCTACTCCTGTAATAGACAGGAAGCTATGCCCTTTCTTTATTTCTCATTAGTGCTAAGCTAACCTCCGTTTGTGATACTTCTAGATATAAACTCAAAATCTCCTATTTTTTTTGTTGAGCTCCAAGATATTGCTTGAGTTGCTGAAAGGCCAATTCATACTTTTCCGTCCATTCGAATGCTTTCTTGAGAGTTTTGAAGAAGGGGTGGCACTTGTCGGTTGCTCTGAAAATGAACTTGTTCAAAGCTGCGACCCTTCCCGCCAGACTCTGGACCTCTTTCGTCTTGGATGGAAATCTCATATCGATAAGGGATTGTATCTTCTCGGGATTAGCCTCGATACCTCTCTATGTTACCATAAAGCCCAAGAACTTTCCCCCTTTGACCCCGAAAGCGCACTTAGCCAGATTGAGGGATATGTTGTTCTATCTGAGTATGGTAAAGGCCTCGTTGAGGTCAGCCACGTGATTAGGGGCTTTGAGACTCTTAACCAACATGTCGTCAACGAAAACCTCCATGTTCCTACCTATTTGGTCCCTGAATAGAGCGTTCATAACTCTCTAGTAGGTAGCTCCAGCGTTCCTTAGACCAAAAGGCATATCCCTATAACAGTATGTGCCCTCATTGGTGATGAATAAAGCATTCTCTTCATCTTCATCTTCTGGAGCCATCCTGAACTAATTATAGCCAGAATAGGCGTCTATGAAGCTCATCATTTCGTGGCCCGTGGTAGCATCCATAAGTTGATCAATCTTGACGAGTGGAAAACTGTCTTTCGGACAAGCCTTGTTGAGATCTTTGAAGTCGACACACATTCTCCACTTTCGATTATGCTTTTTCACCAAAACCACTTTGGAGAGCCACTTGGGGTAGTAGACCTCTTTTATGAAACCAGCTCGAAGGAGTTTCTGGACCTCTTCTTTGGCGACTAAGTTTCTCTCCGTAGCAAAATTCCTCTTTTTCTGCCTGTGCACCATGACCTTTGGATTTAGCTATTTCATGTCGTTGTGCGACCATGCAAAGACATTGGCATTAGCTCGTAAGTATTGACAGAGCTCTTCTTTAATTTCTGAGTCAAGCTGATCATTGATTTTCAGGATTTTGTTAGGCTGTGACGAGTCTAGAATTAAACCTTCTAAGTCTTCTACTAGTTCACCACGGAGCTTTTTCTCTTTGTCTCGGGTCTAAAGTGTCGATCTCCTATTTCTCTGAGTCGTCAGGCCTTTCCATATTCATTGATTCTTCCATATTCGTGACTTCGAGCTCAACGACCTTAATGTTTGCAATTCTGACCTCTTTCAGAGTCCCAAACTGGCAGTACCAAGCTTCCACGTGGTTTCCTTTGACCTCCCCGACTCCGTGGGGGTAGGGAATCTTATAGTCAGGCTACAAGTTGAAATGGCATCCCTGATCTCATTAAGCGTACCCCTGCCAAGGATAGCGTTATAATGAGGAGCTCTATCTAGTACCAAAAACTCGGCGATAGTGGTGATTTGCTTTGGAGTTGTATCCAAAGTTATAGTGAGCTTGATGGTCCCTAGAGACTTAGTCTTCTCCCCTGAAAAACCAACCAGGGTGACTGTCGAAGGGGTCAGGTGTTCTGCCGTGAGGCCCATGGCCTTGAAAGCGCTGTAGTACATGAGGTTGGAAGTAGTCCCTGTGTCTATGAGGATTCTGGAGATATTGTGATTTCCCACCATCGCCATCACTACCAAAGGGTCGTCATGTGGGAACTCTACCCCGTTCATGTCTTTATTAGTAAATATGAGCTTCTGAATGTCATACTTCACCATTTTGGTAGGCTTAAAGTTGAGGTACTCTGCCTTTGAGCTCGAGGATTTGGCCTGCTTGATGTATGCCTTTCTAGACCTATTGCTATTTCTAGAATATAAAGAGCCCCCCTCAATCATGAATATCTCATTTTCTGGTACTTTTTCTTTGGCTTTTCGGGGGACCTCTTTCTTATTATCCACATATTGTCTGAGTTGCCCTCTTTGGATGAGCTTCTCAATCTCTTCCTTTAATTTCCAGCAATCATATGTTTCATTGCCATGGTCTTTGTGGTATCGGCAATACTTGGTTGTATCCTGTATTTTCTTAGATGTCTTCATCTTTCGAGTTTTTGGGATCTGTCCTGGATCTAACTGGGCATAAACTTCACCCAGAGGGGTTGTCAGAGGAGTAAACTGTTGATGTGCTCTGCCTCTGCTTAGTTCGGGCTTGCTTGATTCTTTTATGCACTCTCTCTCTTGACCTCGAGGTGGGCTGTACTCCTTTAGCGCTTGGAGGATGGTAAAAAGGCTGATAGCCCTAATAGGTCTTGTCCCTGCAGAGTTTCTTTTATGCCGATTTGCTTATTGACCTCATCCAAGACCTCGGACATGGTTTTAGGGGGCATTCTTGCTAGGGTCATGAGGCAGTAAGGGGAGCTCACCCCCTCCATAAAGGCTGCCAACGCTACTCCTTCATTGAGGTTAATGATTATCAGACTCTCTTGGTTGAATCGACAAGCGTATTTTTTCAGGCTCTCGGTGGACCTCTGCTTCACAATAAATAGGCGAATGGACAACTTGGATTACTTTCGGGTTCCTAGGAAGTGTGAAATGAACTTAGTGCCGAACTCTTGTGAGCTTTGAATTGACCCCGGGAGCAGGCTGTTGCACCATATTCGGGCTTCCCCTTTAAGAGTGATAACAAAAGCTCTACATATTACACTATCCGGGATATTTTGGAGCCCCATCATATTTTCATATTATTGCCAGTGATTCACAAGGTCGATGGTTCCATCATAAGATTCCAGCGATAGGAGCTTAAACTTTTTCTGGACCTGATAACTTTGAATGTGGTCAGCGAAAGAAAACTTGGAGTCCCTTAAAAGAGCTGCTGCTGAGCTCCATCCCAGATGGCTCACAGTCTTCATCATTTATGCTATTTGAGCCTCCATTTTTGACATCAATCTCTTTTCGACCTCTTCTACCGACTCTCTAAGAGAGATTCTATCGAATACCGACCCTCAAGACCTAGCATCTGCCTCTTGATGAGGTGCTCAAGCTGAAGGGAGGGGAGATCGACCTTGTCTATTTTGACTCTACTATCTTGAGGCCCTTTTCGACAGCCTTTCATGTACCATATGTACCTGCGCGTTCTTTGGTGGTGGGGGAGGAGTTCGACCGAGTCCTCTTTGAAAGATGACTCCTTCCTGGAGCTAGATCGGCCGGACTCAAGTTCGATTGTTCTGCTGCGGCTCCCCCTAGACTCTCCGAGCCTTTGCCTGGCTGGGACACGCGGTGCAAGGACTGGGTGGGCAGCTGCAAACCCAGAGGCTAAGGGCGACCTGCTTCTCGAGCTGGCTGGGGGAGTTTTCCTCTGGGCTATAAGTCTGTCTATTCATATTTGGAGGGCTGCTTGCCGCTCTTGTAACGCCAATATGGGGTCTGGCTGCAACTGTCTAGAAGACATGGATTTTTTTAATGTTATTAGCTTTTGGAAAATGATGTGACTTTGAGAAACTGTCTTTCGCATAGACGACACCAAACTGTTGGTGCTAAAATCTAAGAGGGTATTTCAGACCATACAGTTAAATAGTTGTATCAAACGATTAGAGAGCAGTAAAGGTACGAAATTTAAGAGAGTCAAAGATTTATAGAGGAGTTTAACCTCGTATAAAGATACGGGTTAGTCCTTTCCAGTGGAATAGAGCTAGGAGCTCAGTTTGCCTTATATTACTGGTAAACAAACAGCTATTACCAACTCACAAAAGTCGTTTTAGCTATTATATCCTCACAATGTTATAATAAGAGTATGCTCAAGCTACATGAGTTCTAGCTTCTCTATTCTAAGAGCTCTACTGAGTGCTCTGAGCTTCTATTTCTCTCTTGTCTCTTTGCTATTGAATGCTGGATTCACTTTCTTGTTCTTGGAGTGAATGTTTATCCGAGGTAGATGGTTATGTTGTGTGTCCGCCTTAAATGCTGAATCATCACCCACTCTCACATTGCTTCTCCATGAATCCCGGTGCATTAAATGCCGTCGATGGGCATTTAATGAAGGTGGGGGAAGTTCTGCGCCTCTTGCATAGCAGGTGGCAATCACCCATGCTATTTGTCAGTTATGCCATCAGGTGTCCGTGCGAGCTCCAAAGCTCGTTAGTAGAGCTCCAGAGCTCGAGTCTCATCATCCGTTGCGCGGAATCAAACCTTGAGTTGGCATTCCCTTGCTGGAGAGCTTCGTTCTAAACTGTAGTGCCTCAGTATAGCTCATTTCACTATGGCGGTAAATGCGACTGACGTGGATGGCCACGTGTCCCTTCATGGTTACTTGGACAAATTGAATTAGTATTTTGCACTATCACCTTTTCTATATAGCCTTTCTTTGTTAACCCGATAACCTTACGCTACTCCAATTAGGAGGTTAACCCATATTTACCGCCTAACTTTTATCTAAGAATGTATTGAGATTAATTATTTTATGTATACGAGAAAAAAAAGTTATGATATCTCCTCCAAATATCTAAAGAAAAAAATGTGCGAAAAAAATGAGATGTTAAAAAAAAGTGATGAAAGAAAATAATAATAATAAAAAAAGGAAAAGAAAATGCTAAAATGAATTCAAGTTAAGCCCAAAAGTGTCAATTTATATCTTAATTTATTTCTTAGATTTTTGAATCTTTTATATACCCCTTCCTTTCATAATCTTACCTAAATCTTATGTTACAATCCAGAAAAGTCCTATTGATATTTTGGAATATGATTTAGAGGTGAGAGTGGTGGAAATGGATCAATTTACGCATTTCATTTTTCTAATGGGTTATATCCATTCACAAGACTTATGTTATTTTAATTATATAATTTTTTATATATACATGTGAGAGGCATTTGAGTTTGAATATATTTACTCTTTAGTGCCTGCATATAATGAGAGCATTTACACATTCTTCTCTAGTGTTTTATTTGTTAAGTGATAAGCACCCAAAACTGTTATTTTTAATTCCCCAAATGCCGAAATTTAAGTGTCAAAAATTGCATTATGTTATCTAATGTTGACATTTAGTTGTTTTGCAGGTTCTTGTCTCAATTGATGTAATTAAATGCTTAACTTTGTTGAAAATGTGAGACAGGACACCTAAAGTTGCTCGGGATAGTTTTTAAAGCATAACGTTTTGCTCGGAACTCCGAATCATGCGTTTCTTGAGCCTAAAATCAAGAGAATTTAGATAGCTACAACTTTCCAGTTCAACACTTTTCCAAATTCAGCCATATTCATATCCGAAATTCCATTACAAAATTCTGGCAGCAAAAGAAAAAAAGAGAGAAAAATATCCCAAAAGTGTGCCCACTCTCATATTTTTAATCACTCAACCCATATCCCAATACTCCACTACCTAGACAAGATCCACATTTTTCTCCCATAATCCACTCTCTAGACAAAGTGTCCTATTTTTCTTACACCCCTCACCCCATTGTCAACTTTCATCATTAATATTCTCTCCCATTTTTCTCACATATATGGATTCATATTTGGCCAAGGAGAGAACACCTACGAGAGTTTGAAGAAAGGAGGAAAGTTTGGAGCAAGAGAGCTTGTTCTAGAGAGAGAAAATATTTGAGTGCTACATATTTTTCTTCTTCTTGTATTATTGTTTCATTTTGTTGAAGAAGATAATATTGTAGAGTGTTGAGAGAAATTCTTTTACTCACATATTTGGAGATATTTAAGGAGCTATTTTATTATTTGTTTTGTTCTTCTATCTTTATGGAAGGCTAATCTCCCTTTCAAGGGGAGAGATGAAGCCTCATTTTTATTTGTGATTTAGAATTTTATAATATTGCATAAATATACTCATTTGTGATTTTTCTTAAATAAGATCTTTGGATTACTCTACACACCATAGGTGATCCCATTTTGGTTTTTATACTTGACTTAAGAGATGAGCTACATACCATAGGATTTTCTTAAGTTCATTTTATTTTCCAAATTTATCTTCTAGTTCTTGATTGTTAATGTGAGTGAGTGACAACCTTATATTATTATTATTTCTAAAAAAAGAAAATATAGATCTTGAAAGGAAAAATCTCTTATAAACAAATAAATTGTCAAATACTATTTGGTTAGCTTTTGGGTTCACTCTACATACCATAGGTGATTCCATTTAATCAAACTAGTATAGAATTTATTTTGGGTATATATGTGCAATAATATATTATTCTAGATCCATTGATAATTTGATGGTGGATTCTTAACTCTTGAAATTCCTACACTTTATTTCTCAAAGACAACTTTCTTTACTTTACATTTTAGTAGTATTAAAATTATTCCTAAGAAAAGTAAGCATTTCTAAAAAAAAATGGTTTTTATTCTAAATCTATTATTTTCTCAACTTTGTTTTCATTGATTCATAAAACAACTCCCGTGGATTTGACCCCTTACTACTACTATCTACGTTACTAATATATTTTGTAGGTACATAAGGATTTTTGATCAAGCTATTTTTAGCGACGAAGATAGCTTCCTATCATTAAGTGTATGCCACTATGCCATATGAGGAGTTGAGTAAAAGTATAGTTTGGATGGGATTTGAAAGTTTTCTTACATTGATATCAATTGTAACAACCCGCCTTTTAAAAGCAGGTGTTAATGGATGCTGTATCTAATAACAGCTAAAAATATAGGCAAATTAATAAGATTAAACGCAACATCGTTTAAAATTCTAAAATTTCAAGAAAATTCTGCATGATGCCTCTGTATATACAATATAGCAATCCTGTTGAAAAATTTAAAGAATACAACTTTACAAGTTCAAATCCTTCATGAAAAAAAAATATTATAATACAAATCCCAATTGTTTTCCAAAGTAAAAAATAATTACAAATCATCTCTTTACAAATTAAATAGACACATGATACACGCGGTCAATGCCGAACAACTAGAGAAAATACTACATATGACCAAGGTATCAGAGGACTACAAAAATCCCGCACTCTTCCCCGTGAACCCAGCATAGCGCTACAAGATGAACCTGTAATGAGAAACTAGGTGTAGACACTCCAATCTGTGACCCCCGCAAGAACGCTAATGAGCCATCGCTGGTACTATCGATAAGTCTGTTACTCACACGGAAGTACCAGAAACTGCTCCGAGAAGTTTGTAACCCAACAAACCCTTTTTTTAGAGGGACTTGTCATGCGACAAATCTACCTATTTTGGTATATGTCGCGCGACAAAATAGATTTTTGTGCGACAAACCTCCAAATGTCGCACGACAAACTCCTCTGACCCAGACCATCCACTTCCTAACACATCAGTCTGTCAGGGACATCACTTCAGCCGTTTGTCGCGCGACACTTGCCCTTTCTGGGGGAATGTCGCTCGACAATCTCCCCCGAGCAGTATAAATAGGCCAACACCCCAAGGGGAAAGGAGAGAGTTGGGGGGGGGGAGATTTATGAAAAGAGAAAGGTTATTATCTAAAAATTTGATTTTCTAAAGAAGTATTCAAGGAATCTCTGAGTTCTAACACTCGACGTCTCTAATATTGAAAGTTGAATTCTCGGCTATATCTGGAGAAGAAAAGCCTATATCCGCTGGATTATCTTCGGTCATATTATATTTTCTCTCTCGTATTCTTATTATTATCCCCGGGAAGGTAACTAAAATTCCTTATAATAATTAAGATTATGTCTGTATACTAGTTTTATTATTTTTATAGACCTGTTTAAATTCTCATTGTAAGTTTGCTATATATACGTATTCATTATTTTCGGAAGTACTATAAGTGAGTAGGGAGTTGTCTTGCTTAGGCCAACATAAACCGAAAGCATTTACTTCCACCCTCCTCGTTCCAATTTTAATTAAGTTTATTACTTGTAGACTCTTTCTATCTGTTGTTCGGTCCACTTTCTAGCTGGATAAAATTTATTGTCAAGGTTATCGATATTCTATTTCTAAAAATCAACCAAAAAATCATTTTCAAAACCAGAAGAAGTAAAGTTATTATCACCGGAATAAAAATCAAGTTTTCAAAACCCGGACTAATGATATTTACTTAGGAGTTAAAACTAAGATATATCCTGTCTTCCACATAGACTGGGATAAATCTGATACACTCTCCTTAAGAGTTCATCTCCATATCAATTCAATTCTGATGAAGATCCGATCTTTTCTAAAACAAAATTAACCTAACGAGATAATTGATATTGTTATCTGAGGAAATAATACCGAATCACTCTCATTTCCAAATTGATAAAAACATATTTTTGTCATTAGATTTCGACCAAACCAAAATATCAGATCGCGGAATACAAGGTTTTCATCCATTTTTCCTTTTTTTCCCAAAAACAGGTTTTCATTAGTTATTCCCAGAAAACAGTAGAATATCAATAAAAGCATCCAAGTTTTTCAATTTTAGAATAAACATATAAGCCACTAGAAATCGAAAGGGCGGAATGGGTACTTAACACCTTCCCAAACCGTAATATAGTTCCCGAACTCTATAAGAATTCCGATTTCATAGACCAAACGCGTGGGAATAAGGCTTGCTTTGGCCTTTACCCCTACATGGATTTTTGTACGTTTTCCCGTAAAACGTGTTGGCGACTCTGAACGAATCCAATTACATTTTAAAATAGAAAATAGGACAAAATCCTATAAAATGAAGTAAATGAAATGACAGAATCTGTTCCGATATTTTAGGCCCCTAAACTCGGGATTGAGACCCAGGGGTCGCATTTGCGGATTCTCACACAAGGGAATGAGCCAATGCTGGCCCAGTGAGAACCATAGGGGAAGGGAAAAATGCAATACATACGCAAGAAACCAATGTCTACAAGCTTCATGTTATAGAACAATAGTTATAAAAGTTCAGCTTGTAAAATAGTCAATGATTTATACAATTAAAAATAAGTTGGTCCGCCCCGGCATACTAACCTACCTCCTCCTCCTCCACAACCTAATACCAGTACTAGACGGAATATACTACCTACAAACGCACCCCACCTTACCATGGGTCAGTGCACTGGTAACCAGATTTATGACACCCCATCTTCCCATGGGTCTGTGCAATAATATATAACAAGCATTTTTATACCGGAGCTTATCCGGTTCCAACAATCTCAATGTCTCAATATCGAACGGTAGTAGTAATGCCCATGGATTTATTTTAATAATTAAAGTAGTAATAACCCATGAATAATTTAAAACAATTATCTCAACAATTCTCGTGAATAAATTTCTTAACTTCACAATAATAATACAAATGCCATTTCATGGGTTAAATATACTGCTTTCGGCAAAATCATACTAGCTTTCTATACAAAGTTCCTTTGTATAATCTTGAAAAAAAAGGACCAACACCATAATTTAGTAAAAACCATCAATTAATGGTTAAAATTCTCAGATTTGTTTAAGTTATGCATTGCACCATTACTATACTCTTCATTCAAGTAATGCCATTTTCAAGTGAAAAACAATTAAATGTAGTTCTAGACCAGTTGGTAAGGCAACAATCCACCAATTAACATGTCTAAACATAGTTTAAGAGACAATGAAATACTATGCATATTCAGAATTAAATTTACATGCTCATGTTATCCATGCGTTGTATTAACATTTGATAAATCTTCCAATTTCATGAGTTTAATCCAAACTAGCAAGTGTTACCTAACTACAGGCTTTAATCATGTATTTGAAGGCACAATATTCTGGGAATTGAAGAAAAACATGTAGTTTGGTGAGTATTAGACATACATGGGTTGATTTCTTGTCATTTTGATACCAAAATCACAAAACAGTCCAAAAAGACCAACATGCATGATAATCAACCTTGATTTACATCATAATTAGTGTTTTAAACATCTAAATGCAAGATCAGATCATAAAAATATCAATTTCTCCTAACACATGCAGAGAAAATGGTGATTTTGATATCGAAAGGCTACATTATCTCTCTAGCAAGCAATATATTTAAAGAATAAGAGAAAAGGGGAGATTCCCATTTGGAAAATAGAAGAACAAAGGTTGGATGACCTAGAGTGAGCTTAAATGGTCCCCCACATCAAGCATGCAAGCCCGGAAATGAGTTGAGAAGGCGAAGAAGATGAAAAATCTGAGTTTTCGGTATGAAACTCTCAATTTTGAGCTATGAACCCCCAAAATTACTCCAAGAACCACTCTCTCTCTCTCTCTAGAATAGCTCTGAGCTCACTTGTGTCGAAAATAGACTGAAATGGAGGTGGAAGAGGTTTAAAAACAGGTCAAAGTTGGTCAAGGCGATATAAACAATGTTATGGAGTTACTGTTTGTCTTTTGGTCATAACGTTTTACTCGGAACTCCGATCGGGATGATCTTTATATCAACGGAAAGGTAATTCAAAGTTCTAAAACTTTACTGAAGGATGTTACTCCAAATTATGGACAAATTAATTCCAGAATTCCGTTGAAGACAGCGCTGTGCCGAGATGCTACAGAAAATCAGATTTGGTTGATTTGCTAGTTTCGCACTCACTTTTGACCAACGAGGAGTGTGAATTAGCTTTTGGCTGAAACACAAAAGTTGTATACCGATATATGATAAAGCTATAGGAGTTGGAAGAGTGGTATTTGGATAAAAGATGACAAAGTTATGAGTATCCAAAATGGACTGATCTAAAACATCGAGCAAATATTCCCGATTCTAAAAATGCCTCTGAAATTGCTCATTTCAAATCCGAACGTGACGAAACGCTCTAAATTTCTTCTAACACATATTTATGACATGTCAAAAAAAAGGGAACTGAATTTGGAGGTCTAAATATTCCGGAACCACAAACGAGAATTGTATAAATTGTTAACGTTTAAGGAAGGAAATTCGATTCTACTAAATACTTAAAAATTCTTAAATGAAGTCATGATGATTTAATAACGAATTTAAAGAAACTTTACATAAGGAAAGTAGAAAAATAGAAAATGATGAATTACTCAAACTATTTAATAACTATTATATGGGAACATTCGAACTTGTCTAAGTCCACGAATGAGAAGTAACTAACTAAATGAACGAAAATGCGCCTATCAAAACACGGGGTGTTACAACTTTCCCCCCTTAAGAAATTTTGTCCTCAAAATTGGAACCTACACAAATTTACCGCAATGAAGCCAAAGAAAATAAGTCGAACCGGTAATCGAAACTCTCAAAGAAACAACTCCTAAGTGGGTTTGAGAATTACAAAATGATTCAACAAGGGTGCTAATACCAATGCTAAAACAACCAACATGTAATGCCCAGATAGAAAAGTAGTGATAACCTGACATTGATGAAAATTTCATAGTAAACAAAAACTCTAACCATTGCTTGCTAAGAATCATACTAAGGAGGTAAAACATACTAACGAGTACAAAACTGATATGAAAGAAGACTCAAGGATACACCAGAACACTATATTCTAATCAAAACAAGACCAACTCATACTCCGTCAACCTGAACAGAAAGGAATTATAAAATTTAATAGTAACTGTTAGCTAACACACCGGTGAACAAATCCTCTAATTTTAGTCTTCTATTCGATGTGTTGTAGATAAACCGATAAAATCTTCACAAAAATCCTTCCAGGTTTTTATAACTCTTGTAGCAGAGGAGGTAACCAACAGGACGCAACGTTCACAACTGATTCCAATAAGGACTTCAACCACAACTCAAAGCGGATAGAAAATCTTGGGTATCCAAAAATGGTATTCCAAAGTATAGAAAATTTCCAGAACCTTGATTCACACCAAAGGTAACTAACCCTCCCAAAATGAAAATGATATAGATATAGTCTATTATTTTACAATGAGTTTTGACGGTTGTCGAGATGATCCAAATTTCTTAGCTTATCCTCAAGGCTATGAAGCTAGCAACTCAACAATAGACTTCAACTATTATTTGATCGAATTGATCCTCATTTTATCTTCTAAAACTTCATCCGTTTGTTCCTTAATTCCGCTATTTCATCCCACCATTTGCCACGTATCATGACTTGAGTACCCACTGGCCATTGCAAATTCAAATTACTTCTGCTAACCTAATCAACTCAGTAATGGTTATCTTAATAATCTAATTTGCATCTTCAGTACTGGATATTTACTATGGTAGCTTGCTGATGGTGAAGTCCATGCCCTACCTTGTTGACACACACCTAAATGCCCCGTTCTTTACTATATGTGAATGAAAAATTCACAATTTATTTATGAGATTAATACCACTTCACTGAACTTCTACTGCTCACCATCACCCAAAGTACCCACTTGGGCCAGAAGAAGTCTCCCCAATTTCCGTCAACCCTTAGAGTACTTTTCTCATTATCCGTACTAGCTTCTATTTAAGAATTAGCAACTTTACAAATCCCAAATAGGAACACCTTACAATTCTTCGAATAGCTCAGTGAATGGATTGTTTGATGGTTGAAACCGATCGTGATTATTTCAATGATTGAGCCCGTTCAAGTCTTTGATCGGAAAAAAATTACCAATTAAAGTTTTGCCATGCTTCCTTTTAAATGCTCTAATTCTCCCAAAATTAAAAATGGCGGCCCATGATCATTATGATGCATACGTGTGACCTATACAATTGGTTGAAATCCAATAGATAACCGTCACCCCAGTAGTTCTTCATCCATCCAATCAATATATTACTCTCCTTTTTACAATTTTAACTCCTCACAGTCGATAATTTAAAACTAGCTCCTCAATTTACCCTTTTCACCAGCCTTTCGACATAACTATGTCATCAAATTACTCATAGTATTGTCAATATCTAGTACGATCCACCAATGACTATGACACAAGGCTTCAATAACACACACCAAAAAAAAGGACCAACAACACCAGAAGAAGACTTAAGGAATGAGACAACCTACAACTCTTCAAAACTCCTCAACTAGAACACAATTCCCCCAATGTATTAAGAGATGGCTGCCAAAGTTACAAATGGAGAAAGAGTACTATTACTCTAATCAGTTTTTAAGACTTGCCACAACAAAAACAACTAGACGCTCAAATAAGCGAAGAACCATCACAAGAGAAGATTATACACTAATAGACTATAATCACCCGAGCTGAGCTCCTAACGATCATTGGACACACTAGAAGGGAAACACCCACGGTCACTAATACGCACTATCCACATAGAAGATCTAAAGCTAAATCCGAAGTACGTTTACTAGCCCACCGTCCAAGATGACTAAAACGAATGTCCAACAAAAGAATAGGAATAAAACAACAAGAACTACAAGGCGTCTCTAATATAATAATGCTAAGAATGAGGCATTAATGCTAGTCTTACAGGCTTGATAAACGCTTAATATTGTCATTCATTTGCTCATTTTCGGAGTTGTTTGACGCGTTTATTTCTCTAAAACTACTCGGTTTGCCAACTTATTTCGCGATTAGTCTCGTAGCACTTTTGTATTTAACAATGCTTGGAAAAGCATATTTTTGTGTTTATTTTGGTGTCTTTAGTTTTCAAGAAATATTGTATTTAATACAATATTTGAATTTTCCATGGACAAAAAGAATTCAAGAAAGTGGAAGTCTCCATGTGATTAAAGAGCATCCAAGAGAGAAAGTCTCCATGTCCATGTGATTAAAGAGCATCCAAGAAAGAAAGTCTCCATGTCCATGTGATTAAAGAAAGAAAGTGGAATTCTCCATGTGACCAAAGAGCATCCAAGAAAGTGGAATTCTCCACCAAAAACAAACAATAAAAATAAAAATAAAAAAATAAAAATAAAACGCATTGTTTATTATTTTAGCATCCAACACAACTCTCCTATTTATAGTCTTCATTGTTGTGTTGGAGAGAGTACTTTGATTACTTCTCATTTCTCAATTTATAGAGAGCTTGTAATAGTTTTATTTTCTAGAGAGAGAAATTGGAATTCACTTTTATAATTCTTGTCTCTACATTTATTATGGAGTAAATTTCTTTGCTAAGGCTAAAAGATGAAGTTTGCAATGCATTAATTATGTAAGTTCAATTCTCATTCCATTGTTAGTATTGTTAAATACTTTTTGAATCCTTCATCTTCTCCATTTTTTCAACCATTCATAAGCTAGTAAGATAATTTTCATATGATGATTTGACTTTGTATGCCTTGTATACATAGATCTCAAGCATTAATGAGAAAATGATACACTTGTGTATTTCTTACTAGCCTATGTTCATTCTTTCTTTGAATGAGATACTTTTCATTGCCAAGCATGATTAGTCTTTGAATATTCATAGAAACACCATAAATTTGAGATTTTAATCTTTAAATACTTTAATGATATGTTGAGTGCTTTCTACACTTTATGTGATTTTAAGACTCATCATCTTCTTAGTTAAAGTATTGCCAAAGAAGATCTTTTAAATTTATGTCATAAACAACTTCATTAATCATTTTAAGGATTCAATTTGTATTTATCAAATAAGTCTATATAGGACAGTTTGACCTCCACCTAGACCTCCCAATCTTAGACAAATGAAATGTTATGATTTATTGAGCTAAACTCCTTGTAGTTGGCCATTTTCATAATCAAGTCATTTGCCTAGGGGAAACTAACAATGAGTTCTTAAATGCCTAGTTTAAATTTATGCCTTTTCTTTTTGTGTATTTTAAGTTTGAATCTTGCTTGATATTATATGGGAATGGGTTGCACTTGCTTCACACCCTTTGTCACAAGATAAAAATGAGAGATACACTTGTGTTGATATTTGCTTACACCCTTTCTTTATATGGCATTTATATGGGAATGGGTTGCTTTTGCTCCACACCCTTTTGCTTAGAAATGGGTAAAATATTCAACACTTAGGAATTGCATTGAGAACTTTGAATGAGATTGATTTTACTTAACTTTGCAAAACAAATGAATTCTATAATGCCTTAGCCTTTTCTCATCTATTATTACATCATTTTAATTTTTATTGCAAGACTTTAAAATCAACAACTAAAATCAACCAATCATATTCTCTTAAACAAAGCCTTGGACTCGTAATCACTACATCGTCTTTCCGACTATCCTTGTGGTTCGACACTTGGACTTACCAAGTATTATAACTTGACAACCTGCACTTGGGTACCTAAGCACGGAAATATTTTTGGCGCGTCAAGTTTTTGAAAGTTTATTCCAAGACCAAACTTTGAAAATCAACTCGAGGGAATACGCTTAACAGGGAAATTTCCAACACTCAAGATTTGCGGATCGGTCTACTAAATTGGCTAGACTGGTCTGGCACCAAGTTCTAAATTCTAAAAACTTTATGGACCGGACATTGGAGTTTCAAGCAAAAAAGGGGCACTAAAATGTTAACTTTATGTCCAAATGTTACATAAAACTCCAGAATTAATCTAATGACTTATTACGGCTGTACAGAAAGGACAGTACCTGATTTGGAGGTCTAAAAGCCGAGAGGCTAAAAATGGTTATCTAATAGGTACCTTACCAAATTCAAGACCACAACTATGCCAAATGACTAAATTCCAAGGCCTGCTCTTAACAAAATCCATGGAATGAACATAGAGTCCTAATGTAACTCCTGAGAGAAAATTGTGATCAATTCGAGGGTCTATATGCCCTAAGAGCAAGGCAGAAAATCCAATTACAAGAATTCAAAACAAGAACGCCAAACTTTAGGATTTAATATACAAGTTGAAATGGATGGCATACCTTTACCTATACGTGAAAGAATTTCTCCCAATCCCTCCACTACACACTCGGCACTCCAAGTGTTATACACCTAGGTTCTATACTTTCTCTTATACAATAAATTGGTACCACAAAAAGTACTATTATCTTATACTGGCTTACACACACATGCATGAGGATAGGCGAGGATTAAACCAATGTGAAGTGTATAATCGAGAAAAAAATAGGAAGATGACGATAATTATAAGTTTTTGCTATCAGAATTTCACTGCCAAACAATGATGTTCCATGGATCTCAATACCGCGACTATTTTCAAGACTCCCAAAATAAGAATAACTGAATCAAGAATGGAAAATCCGACACTAAACTCAAGCCAAACATCTAATAATTACGCAAAGTTCACAAAGCATGGGGAGTCTATTCAAAGTACATTAATACAAAATTCACTATTACGGTTCTAAACATGAGAAATTTCAAAGTTTCAGCTAGGGGTAAAACTAAAATCCTAAAGAGTGATGTGGGTCCTTGTGTTCAACCATAGTGAGCCGCAGTAGACTAATGCCTCATAAGATAGTCATCTGTTGGCCGTCGGTTGACTATAATATAACTCGTCAGTCAAATGTGCTTACTAAGAGTAGAACTCAACTTCCCAAAAGTTAAAGTAGAACGGAAACGCACTATCCTAATCTACCCATCTTCCCACGGTGGAAGGAATATGAACCTACGCCTCTGATACCTACTGTAACAACCCGCCTTTTAAAAGCAGGCGTTAACAGATGCTGTCTCTAATAACAGCTAAAAATATAGGCAAATTAATAAGATTAAACGCAACATCGTTTAAAATTCTAAAATTTCAAGAAACTTCGGCATGATGCCTCTGTATATACAATATACCAATCCTGTTGAAAAATTTAAAGAATACAACTTTACAAGTTCAAATCCTTCATGAAAAAAAAAATATTATAATACAAATCCCAATTGTTTTCCAAAGTAAAAAATTAATTACAAATCATCTCTTGACAAATTAAATAGACACATGATACATGCGGTCAATGCCCAACAACTAGAGAAAATACTACATATGACCAATGGAATCAGAGGACTACGAAAATCCCGCACTCTTTCTCGTGAACCTAGCATAGCGCTACAAAATGAACCTGCAATGAGAAACGAAGGAATGAGCCAATGCTGGCCCAGTGGGAACCATAGGGGAAGGGAAAAATGCAATGCATATGCAAGAAACCAATGTCTACAAGCTTCATGTTATAGAACAATAGTTATAAAAGTTCAGCTTGTAAAATAGTCAAAGATTTATACAATTAAAAATAAGTTGGTCCGTCCCGGCATACTAACCTACCTCAAACAACCATATCCTAAGGTACAATCCCATTGTACCGCTCATAACACAATCCACCCACCTCCTCCTCCTCCACGACCTAATACCAGTACTAGACGGAATATACTACCTACAAACGCACCACACCTTACCATGGGTCAGTGCACTGGTAACCAGATTTATGACACCCCATTTTTCCATGGGTCTGTGCAATAATATATAATAAGCATTTTTATACCGGAGCTTATCCGGTTCCAAAAATCTCAATGTCTCAATATCGAACGGTAGTAGTAATGCCCATGGATTTATTTTAATAATTAAAGTAGTAATAACCCATGAATAATTTAAAACAATTATCTCAACAATTCTCGTGAATAAATTTCTTAACTCCACAATAGTAATACAAATGCCATTTCATGGGTTAAATATACTGCTTTTGGGAAAATCATATTAGCTTTCTATACAAAGTTCCTTTGTATAATCTTGAAAAAAAAGGACCAACACCATAATTTAGTAAAAACCATCAATTAATGGTTAAAATTCTCAGATTTGTTTAAGTTATACATTGCACCATTACTATACTCTTCATTCAAGTAATGCCATTTTCAAGTGAAAAACAATTAAATGTAGTTCTAGACCACTTGGTAAGGCAACAACCCACCAATTAACATGTCTTAACATTTGATTCCACACCTGGAAAATAGAAGAACAAAGGTTGGATGACCTAGAGTGAGCTCAAGTGGTCCCCCACATCAAGCATGCAAGCCCGAAAATGAGTTAAGAAGGCGAATAAGATGAAAAATCTGAGTTTTCGGTATGAAACTCTCAATTTTGAGCTATGAACCCCCAAAATTACTCCAAGAACCACTCTCTCTCTAGAATAGCTCTGAGCTCACTTGTGTTAAAAATAGACTGAAATGGAGGTGGAAGAGGTTTAAAAACGGGTCAAAGTTGGTCAAGGCGATATAAACAATGTTATGGAGTTACTGTTTGTATTTTGGTCATAAATTTTTACTCGAAACTCCGATCGGGATGATCTTTTATCAATGGAAAGGTAATTCAAAGCTCTACAACTTTACTGAAGGATGTTACACCAAATTATGGACAGATTAATTCCAGAATTCCGTTGAAGACAGCGCTATGCCGAGATGCTACAAAAAATCAAATTTGGTTGATTTGCTAGTTTCGCACTCACTTTTGACCAACGAGAAGTGTGAATTAGTTTTCGGCCAAAACAAAAGAGTTGTAGACGGTATATATGATAAAGCTATAGGAGTTGGCGGAGTTGTATTTGGATAAAAGATGAGAAAGTTACAAGTCTCATAAATGGACTGATCTAAAACATCGAGCAAATATTCCCGATTCTAAAAATGCCTCTGAAATTGCTCATTTCAAATCCGAACGTGACGAAACGCTCTAAATTTCTTCTAACACATATTTATGACATGTCAAAAAAAAGGGAACTGAATTTGGAGGTCTAAATATTCTGGAACCACAAACGAGAATTGTATAAATTGTTAACGTTTAAGGAAGGAAAATTCGATTCTACTAAATACTTAAAAATTCTTAAATGAAGTCCGAATTTAAAGAAACTTTACATGATGATTTAATAACTATTATATGACGTATCGAAAAATTAAGACAAAACTCAATTCGGACCTCCCTAGGTCGATGAACCGAACATAAGGAAAGTAGAAAAATAGAAAATTCAAAGAGTACACCAAATTTCCAGGTAACGCACCAAATTACTCAAACTAGTTTCGAATTAAATCAAAATTTTCAGATTTTATCCATAACACCAAAGTGACGCGTGGGAACATTCGGACTTGTCTAAGTCCACGAATGAGAAGTAACTAACTAAATGAACGAGAATACGCCTATCAAAACACGGGGTGTTACATCAATGATGTTATGTAGTTGTCGATTCACATTGGCGCAATGAGAATTGGTGAGAATGAAATATTTATTAATCTTGCTAGTTTCAGAACTTTGAAGTTGTATGTGTGTCACATTGTGGGTGTTTGGATGTCTTTATTGAGTTATTTGCATTAGTCAAAAAAGGGAAATTAACTTTTAAAAAGAACAATTACATTAGATTTTTATTGAAAACCTTGGATTTAAGAAAATAATTTATTTTGAGATTTTTAGGTTTGCTCGTGGCTAGCAAATTGTAAGTTAGGGGATTGATAGGCCAAGAAATTGGTATAATTTATTCTATTAATTTATAATTTAGAGAGCATATATTATTACTAATATTTATATTTTTAGTATTTCTCGGGTGTTCGAAAAAAATTGAAAAAGATTGAGAAAAATAGATAAATTTAACTGTCTTAAGGTCCGAAATTGTAACACAAAATACAATAGTTAAAAATGACGAAAATTCATTATATTTAACTACGGGCCCATTCATATATTTGCTATCAATATTAAACAAGCCCAGCTTATCTCCTAAATCAGCCACTCGGCAGCCAAGCCATCCCATTTCCCATCAACTAAAGCCCATCCAAGTTAATTAGCATCTTATAAAAAGAGAGCTAGTTGTGCATAATTGAAGGCAGCGAGCACAGTGCTGGCCGCATTCTTCTTCTCTCTTATTTATTTTACCTTTTTTATTCTTTAGCTTTTATATTATTTGGCGATTTGACGAATTAATTTATTTGTTTAATACCAACTAAGTGTTTTTTATTATTTTTTATTTATTTTATTTATTTGTTCCAAATCTTTCTCTACTTCGAATTACATCTGCTACAAAGAATCATCCACAAACTCGAACATGAAAATTTATTCCCTTCACAATATAACTTCAATGACGATAATATTTGTTCTTCCAAAAACACAAATAACCTCACTACCGAATATTGTATCACAAAAATCAAGGCTTGAAATCTCATTATGGTTTCCAATCGTAAAGATTTATTTGTTCTTTCAAAAACACAAACAACCTAAACGTAATAGAAATTAGGAGTTTCCAGAACCCTCACCATGTTTCTCTCAAGGAAAGATATATCTGCTAAAATCGTAGACAATCTCTCAAAAAGAGTTGCATAATGGGAGTTGGGAATTTTGGTTAAATTGAAGGATTGTTTTATTTATTTATTTATGAAGAATGATTCTATAAATAGGAGAAGAGTTAGAGTTTAATGAGAAAAGTATGAAAAAATGTTGAATAAGGATTGGATTATTGAAGAGTAAGGAGCAAGAAATTAAATGGAGACAACACTTCTTATAATTTTTGTCTTTGTGCACTGGCAGTACCTTTGGGACTATTTTTAACAAAGTAAACCTCCAAATTTAAGAAAAACTCAAAACACGAAAGTTATAGGTCTTCAAATCTTCTTTCCAACCATACAAATAATGGAAAAATCCGAGTTCTGAGAGAAAAAATATGCTGAAAATATCGATTTGCTGCATAACTTTCCCAAATACAATTTTTGTTTTGGGATTCCTTCGATTCGCTTTTTCTAATTCACTTCGATACTTTATTCACACAATTCAACCCATTTTCGATATTTTCTTCACATACTCTATAATTATTACAATATAATTATTAGTTCATATTTAAGGACCAACAAATTGGTCTGCTTAAGATCCCCCATATAATAGCTAATGTTTCATAATCGTTATTTGAAAAATTATTATTTGGACTGGTTTTTATTAATAACCTTTGCCATTGGGCCTAGAGTCTTGATAACATAGGGTAGGATAGGTTGGATCTTGCCGGAAGTTTTAATGATTCCCACTCTTCATCATCAACATTGGAGAAAAGTGTTTGCACCATTTCTTCAGTCACCAACTCCAGTTTCGAAGGTGCCCACTACATTAATAAATGAAAAAAAGAAGTTATGACACTAATAATGAGCAGTAAATTGTACAGACAATTACTATTGTCAGAGGAAATATTGCTATTGAAGGCGTAAGAAGGAACACAATGTTCTAAAGATAGATATTCTTCTCTGGCAATATTAATGGTCTTTGTAAATGCTCAAAACACAAACTTTGTAAAGTTAAAAAGCCTCTTCACAAAGCTTGACATACATATAAAATGACTAAGTTAAATGAAGCGTACCCGGGGATTATTATCTTTATCAATTAGCATGGCTCTAGAACCCTGAAGGAAAAAAAATGCAATTATATTAACTAGAATATGGAAAACTCAATCAAACGGGTTAAACAAATGCTCTAAGTAGTTATTTTCTCGAATTCAAAATTGGTAATGTCACGTACAAAGCTTAAGCTCTGCAATTTTATAATTCAAACTCTGACATATATAAATTATATGTCGCAGTGTAAATTTACCAATTTGAGATTCTTGAAATGGGAAAAACTTCAACCAACAAGCAATGGAAGTAACATTTAAACAACCTCAAAGAAATCGTCACTAATTGTTCTCCGCAAGATGTGAGAAAGGGCATTAAATTCACGTATGAGACATCGATCAAGCTTCTGTGCCCGACCATCCCTAATCTATTGAACAAGTTGAATAAAAGTAAATACCATGCACAGGATTCAATATCACCTTGACAAAATTTATATTTTGCAGTATATTATCAAGTTCGATGTTATTTTACCGATTTTAGAAAAACTTTTAGGCTCGTCGGAGAAGCTTTTTTCATTGAGTTTATTGCACCAACGATCCATTTCTCTGCTCTACTAGCAAAAACTTCCTCCTGCAATACATAGATCAAATTGAGCATGTTTTGAATTTGCTTTACAAATTTTCAAAAGTTCTTTATTTTATAAATCTGATAAGTTATTAGTCATGTGCATACTCTTTTGGATAACATAATTAGTAGTTTTGAAGCTAAAGTTAGAAAATATTTCATCAATAATTTAATGAATATTGGGCTTTTTGGTCTTTCCTCCCATTTTCTATTTAATTAGAATTACACTTGCATGTTATTTCATAATTCAAAACTACAAATTTTGTATCCTTTTTATGATAAATATACATACCAATGATGATATTATTTCTTCAACAGTTTCTCCTGAAAAGCATATGTTGATGATCTCCAATCTATAGCCAAGACTTCATAATGTTAGTAAAAATAAGTTGAGTTCATGCGCTTATGAATCATGAATATTACTTTAAAGGTTCATTGGGTTGCTAGGAAAATTTTGCGAAAAAGTGAAGGAAGTGAAGTAAATGAAACGAAAAGACATTTTTTTTGTGTGCGTTTGGTTGACAAATTGATGCATGGATTTCGCACGAAACTTATTTGATGAGGGGCCAGTAAACTTTCCTACATACCAAATGCAGTAAAAATACACGAAAGTTAAATTTCTCGTACTTTCCTTTCTCACCTAGAATTTATATTATTTTGTGTCAAGTCCACTTGTTGATCATATTTGTTGATGATCCCAGTTATAGTTGATATATCAAAGTCACTAGATGGGGCCACCATATCTAGTGCATTTTCCAAGGCAGCAATATCCTGTATATACATAAATCAATCCATCAAATTGTATTAAAAGAAATAAAAATTCAACTCATCATATTGAACATTAAATGATTTAAACACACACATAGGTATAATTTCAAGTTTGAAATAATTTTTTTTAATTTAAATGGATGCATTTTTGAAATAAATGAAAATCAATGTATTGAAGCATTTTCATAGGAAATAACTTATTCATAACATTTAAATTTTATGAAGAAATATGTGGATATATTTTAATTCAAGTTCAAGCAAGGGCAAACTCATAATTTCTCTGAGAGGCAAAAGAGCTAAAGCTGGACAGAGGGTGGACCAAACTATACAATTATATATATATAGTAAGTAAAAAAAAATTACCCTAGGTTAGAGCCCTCCCCGCCAGGGTTGGGTCTGCCCATGAGTTCACGTAAGAGTATAATTCGGCAGTAAGCGTACGAATACATAGCAAGTCATTTTTATTTAAAATTGAAGAAGGTGACACCCAATAAAATCGAAGTAAACTTATGAATATCCAAATTTTTTTGTGCATGTGCAAAAAAAATGTAGATATTCGATCTTGATCATGAGGTGGAATAATCGAAATCGGTTTCTTATGCCGAAGTTCTAAATTGCGCTCTTTCAATCTTTTTAATATTAAAAGTCTTTAACATTATCAGAAAAAAAATAGTATTGATTACATATAAATAATTGATTTGTGGTGTTAAATTACTATTTTATCAAATTTAGTTATACAAACTAAAATGTACATAATGTATAATATATAAGTAGTTTGTATTGGAATAAGTAGTAAACACCCTAAATGATCACTAAATTATTGAGTGAATTTTATTTTGCTCATCCAACTTTTAAAAGTGTTAGTTTAGCTACTAAATTTGGAGCAAGTTTTATTTTTTTGGGTCTATAGAGCGAGTTTCATTTTGCCTGTTCCGTCAACTGGACAAAATGGGCAAACTGAAACACGCTTTGAAATTTGATGGCTAAATGTTATGAACTGAAAGTAGTATATAAAGTTCATAGTTACCTTTTTTTTGCAAGCCCGTTTTTAGGGCCAAGTTCTTCTCATGGCCGGATTCGTAACACTAAACTAACAATTTTTTAAATTGAATGGAGAAATTGAACTTCGCTAAATAGTTTAATGATCAGTTGTTTACTTTTAAATTTAAATTTAATGAATTTGATAAACAAGTATATGTGATTTGGTAATATACCTTTGAAAGGATAAAATGAGTTGCAAGGCCACATGCAAGCATGGAACCCCCATCTATTCTTGTACCTGTCAACCCTAGATATTCTCCTGTATATATATGTAAAAAAAGTGCTATAAAATTACATGCTAAAATGCCAAACAATAAATTTTAATATTATATATAAAGGTTTAGTTCTATGAATTGTTTTGGTTTTAAATGAGTTTTTAGTAAAATTAAGTTGATAAATGGCATTTCTTCTCGTAATGAAATTTTAAAAATAATTTTGATGAAATTAGCTTTGATATATGCATTAAGTTTGGCTGTGTTTGACATGAAGAATAAAAGGACGAGATGGGATAACTATCCCATATTCAGTGTTCGTGTAAATTAGAATATCGGGGCGGATTCTATATTTCTTATTCCATTGAGAAAGAGATCAACGAATCCTATCTAGGAGGTAAGATTATTTTATCCTATCGGAATATAATTAATAATCCTATCAGACCATCAAATTAATAACGTGTCGGATTAAAGGATCAGATAAGATTATTTAAGCTCATTAAGGCGAGTGGAATAAATAATCCGTTTCGATATCTAATCCTAATGATATGCAAATATGCATGGGATATAATAATTTTATCATATTCTGTCCTCTTATTCTGAACGTCAAACACAGTCTAGAACAGGAGCATTGATATAGTAAAATGATACAAGTTATATGTAAAAATCACATAATTTTCTCAGGTAAGTTACCAAGGAAGCCAGGAAGCCGAGATAAGAAATGAGACGCCCCAACATCCGGAAATAATCCTATTGATGCTTCCGGCATGGCAAATACCTGCGGAAGTTTATAGAAAAAGAATGTCTTAATTATTCTAGTTGATGTCTAGAGTATCACGCTTTTCAATTCCTAGATTATTAAGTAATAATGTTGTGTTCACCGGCATATAGATGGGCCCCAGGATACCAACCGGGTCCACTGGTCAACACACCTTTGGGTCATAGGTGTGGAATTTTGTCTAAAACTTCTTTATTATATAGTGACACTACCATATTTATCAACTCTTTTAGAGTTTTGCAATTTCCTAATGTGGGATTAATGGTTTGAACTATCCATTATCAACAAATTAATGTGCGTATATATATATATTACTTCTTAAAGTTTTTAATTAATAAATATCTTACTATTATTTATTTTTTTACATGTCACTCAAATATAGAAATTGCTTCATCTTTAAGTTAAATCTTGAGAAATAAAGTATAAAACACTACAAAAAAGAAAAAAAAACTAAAGTTCATCAATTTATGATAAACTAACTTAATTAAGTCATAACCATTTAACTAGGTTAATTGCTCTTGTTTAATTAGAAAATAGTAGACACATACAGTCTTTTCTGTAACAACTCGAAATCTCGCATGCATGGATATTCCAGCACCTCCACCCATTACAATTCCATTTATGAGTGCAACCTACAATTTATATATTAAGAACAGGCAACCCAAGTAGAATATATTAATTAAAAAAATAAAAATAGAATAAATTAAAAAGGTACACACACATATATATATAGAGAGTTCATTTCTCATATAGATCAAGTCCGTACTGACAGGAACCTTAGTGACTGTTTTCTATTGCTAAAATATTTTTAAAGTTTTTTAGCGACAAAAAACCGTCGCTAAAAGTCGCAATCCGTACAGACTCATCCGTATGAAAAATTTTCTACATATATATAACAACAAATTAAAATAAATAGTATACATGATTAATGTCTAAAGAAAAATATCTCACCACTGGCTTTTTATATGTTCCAAGTAAGTAGTCTAAAGTAAGTTGCTTCCTGTAAAAACTTGCACCAAAAGTCCAGTGCCCTATTTCATTCATGAATTTATGTGAGCTTTACATAAAAATATGTAAGTATTTTGTGTCATTCGCAAAATGTAAAATAAAGAACAAAGCGAGAATCCATATCGCAATAGTTGCGTTGAATCCGTGTCATAAATATGTGATTGATTTAAAATTTTGTATGTTTGATAATAACAATAAAAATATTTTTATCTAATGATTAAGTTGACATATTCTGATTAATGAGACAATATTTTACTATTAGTTGTAAAACCTTTTAACCTTACACTGAGTACCATATATATATGCATGCATTTAATCTAGAAGAGCTTTTATTTAAACCCACAAATGATTTAATTTACAAGAATATCGTCTCTCTCAAAAATAAATAGTTTGAGAGAGAGAAAGAGACGGGTTTAGATTGGTAAGTTAACTCAGAGAATCTACAATAGTTATTTATATATATTTTTTTTTGTGTAAAATCTTATGTGTAAGGGAGCTTTACACATATCTATTTTGTGCTCCAATAATATTTATTTGTAAAATGTAAATGGACTAATGAAAATCATACAAATGGAATGTATCATAATCACAATGAATCTTATTTTGTAACTCTTAATGAGTAGATTTTAAATATGTAAATTATATTAAAAACTACTTTTTAGATTTTTAGTTACATCATTTTAAAATTTTTGTAAATGATTAAAGAGAAAGAAAGATGATGTGAATATGTAAATTGGGTTTAAATTTTACACAACGCATTTACACATATCCTAAATGTTAAAGTTTCTTGAAAGACTGCTAGAAGCCATTTTTTAACAAAACACGTAAATTTTATATAAACTAAAATTATACAAGGCAGTTTGAAATGCTCTACAAGATATGTAAGAGTATTCCAACACTAGTGTATGTTGTTGTTTTATGTATAATTTACGCAATTTAGAAAAAAAATTGTTTTCAGCAGTGTTTCAAATTTGGCATTTGTGTAAAACAAATATTATCCACTCCAAGTTTACACTACTACGTCAACTTTTTTTCTCTCAAATTTTTTTTATAAAACTTTAAAATGTAATAACTTTTAATAAAAAATATATATATGGGGAGAGAGAGAGCCCTTCTCTTAAGGATGGTGCTTAAGTTAACTAATTTAAGGACCGTTCATTTTGAAATGGTAAATGAATAATTTTTTTCATGAAACTTGGTGGAGAAGATCTCTATAATGAGTAGACTATCTCCACTAAATTTCATAAAAAAACTCAATCGGAAAGTGGATTAACTGAAAAATTGATATATATATATATATATGTGTGTGTGTGTGTATTTATGGACGATAAAATTTTAGATTTTTAATTAATCCACTTCCCATTTGATTTTTTTGATGAAATTTGGTGGTGGTGATATACTCATTATAGAGATCATAATCGCCAAGTTTTATGAATTCATTCATTCATTTACATCTCAAAATGGACGGTCCTTAAAAGAATTGGACTATATATATACTAATAAAAATTATATATTTAAAATCTACTCAATAAGATCAGGAAATGAAGATCCATTATTATTATAAGATTATGTATACATAAATTTCAAAATATAATAATTGCACAAAATGACATCAAACATGCATTAGTATTTTATTGGTATACTCAAATTTTATACAAAAGTACCATTGGAGCATATTGATTTAGACAAAAAAATATATTTGAAATCTACTTATTGAGATCTATAAAATAAGATCCATTGTGACTATTTTTTGAATTCTTTTCATGATTTGTTTTTGAATTGGTTGAAAAAAACTCCAACAAAAATTAAATTCACTTTTCAACCTACTTTCACACTTCCCAAAAATAACTCTCAAAAACATGTTTTAAAATCTCAACCAAATAAGCAAAAATAATTTTAGATTTTTAATTAACCCACTTCCCAGGATTTTTTTTGATGAAATTTGGCGGTGATAATATACTCATTATAAAGATCATCCTTACCAAGTTTCATGAATAAATTCATTCATTTACATCTCAAAATGGACGGTCCTTAAAAGAAGTGGATTGTATATATATTAATAAAAATTATATATTTAAAATCTACTCAAGAAGACCAAGAAATCAAGATCCTTTATTATTAATTATAAGATTACGTAAATTTTAAAAAATAATCATTGCACAAAATGACATCAAACATGCATCAGTATTTTATTAGTATATTCAAATTTCACACAAAAGTTTACAAAAGTACCATTAGAGCATTTTGTTTTAGACTTCAAGATTTGTTTAAAAGTGGCTTCACACATAGAATTTACACAATAATTTTTATACTGTGGTTGTAAATGCTGTTAGGTTTATTTTAATTTGTTAATATAAATATAGGAAATTTAAAAAAAGAAAAGAAGATCGAATGAGGAAGAACATGTGTCTGAAAGCAAAAAAAAAAGGCGAGTCTAATTTAAGTTTGGATTTGATTTGACGGGAGAATGAAACGGTAAGAAACTAGGGGTGTCCATCAGTTGGAAATTAATACATTTTTATAATTCATCAATCAATCTAATTTAATCCAACTTTGCTTTAAAATCCAATCAAATCCGATCCAATTTAACATTGGATTCAATTGATTTGAAACCAATGTATTTTATATAAGAATTATTTAAGTTTTAATAACATGCAAAACAAATCTAATCAAGTTCACAAAGATCAAGACAATATAAATAAAAAGTTTCCTTTATTACTAAAATAAAAATCTACGTTAAGTTATTATATATTAAAGTCTAATTCATTAGTAAAATAAAAGAGAATTAAATTAATGTTTACTTATTAGATTCTTTTATATATAGTAACAATAAGGCATAGTGCAGCCTATATTAATAACATAGTGCATAATAACAATAACTAATTATGTAAGGACAAATGTCATTTTAAATAGAGGTTGGATTTGATCGGTCTGATATTGGTTTCGCCAATGTGCTAACCAAATCCAATGTTTGGTTAATTTTCTAAAACGTTAACTAATCCAATTCACTAGTTTCGCCGAATCCAATTTTAGATTGGATCGGTCAATTTAAGTAGATTGGATTGGATTCTGCACACCCATATAAGATACATATGGGGAATTAATGAACCATAAATATGTGTTTTTAACACTTTAGTTCCTTGAAATTTGTTTCAATTGTCACTTTCGTCCCTCAACTTTATTTTTCAATTTTTCACAGCACTTCACTTTAGTACTTTGCTCTACTTTCCGTCAATTAAATGGACGGAGAACGTTATGTAGGATTGGAAAGTAGAGCAAAGAACTAAAGTGAACCGCGGTAGAAACAATAGGTGTGAAAAATCAAAAAATAAAGTTTAGGGATAAAAGTAACAATTGGGACAAATCTCAAGGACTAAGGTGTTGAAAACTCTAACAATCTTTTTTTCAACGAAAGAAAATTAATTTACGTACAACACTTAAGAATCTTTTTAATTTGAAAAAAAAAATTTAAATATTATAGTACAGTATTTAGGAGTGCTAATTGGTGTAAAGTATTAAGTCCGTCGATATGATGTACAAAAAATGTAAATGTTAAAACTATAAATCCTACATCTGGTTACGGCAAATTCATAAAGAAGCGCGTTATTCCACCTTTTATCAATCAATTTTAGTTGGATGTTCCGAATTATAATAATAAAAAATAAAAAATAAATCATTACCTGTAGTCATATAACAAATAGCACCTATGACATCTCCGCCAGCACAAAATGCCTTCCCATTTCCCTAACACAAGGAGAAATTAAGCCATAATTAAGATAACAAGGAAAGCATTTAAATTGCAAATGTTATAAGGGAAGAGATTTCGGCTTTCTTCAATTTAATTTAGAAAGGGAAGATATTTTATTTTATAAATGGTGGGATTTCAACCATTTTTTAGGGAGGCTTTGTTTTCGAATTAATTTCAATTTAGGATTTTGCTTTTCTCATTGAAATATTTTTCCCACCAAAATCTAAAAATTCCTATGAATCCTAAAAAGTTAGTAATTCAACAATTTTAGATTGTCCTAAATCATTGAATGTATTTACATAGCTATTAGCAACCATTGAGATGTGATTTAATTTATTAACTAGTTCCTACTATGGGTGGGAAAATATACCATTTGTACCGTACCAAACCGAACCAATACCGATTGGTATTGTACCATACCGAATTACTTTGGTACGGCACTAGTATTTATATTAATTATCGATCGTATACCGTACCGTACCAATTTTTTGGTATAGTATGGTATACCGTACCATACCAATACCAAATGTGCCATTATACCAAATACTAAATAAATACCAAATTATCAATATTCCACAATTAGATATAGATGAAGTTAGATGAACGGTATAGATTGTCAACAATCTCATTTTCTCTTTAGACTCATTTCAGCTCTAAATTAGATAACAATTCTCGTTTCATATAAATATTCCATTTAAACAAATTTTGTCGGTTCATTTTAATATTGTTCAATTCATTTAAATCGTTTCATTGAGTATGCACTCGAACTTTGACATATATAATATTTATTGATGATGAGAAGATATTAGTTTTTGTTTTCTTTCACAATAGGCTATGGCAGTATATAGTTTCAACAGATGATGTCAAGTAAAGGAAATAAATTAGAGCATTGTAAGTTTTATTTTGAATTTGGGAACCTAGTTGGTTGAGTGGGACTAAGATATATAAATTATAGATATATGTGTATGTATATATTCTGCAATTCTGCTTAGTTGTAAGGGTTCTAAGTTCTTCATCATCCTTTTAATTCTGCGAAAATTGTTCCAATTTATTTAATTTATTTGAATTATGATGGCTCAATTTACTTAATCGGTTTGCATTACCATAAATATGAACCATCATAGTAATAACATATTTTTATTTGTTTAATGATTTAGTCTATTTTTTTAGACAATAAAATGCAAATATGTAAATATTAACAAATCATGTCTAATTCTTTTTTCAAAAAATTTTAGATAAATTTAGGTTTAAGCTAAGTTAGCCTATGTTTTACGTTAATTAACAATAATCAATTATTTCGTAAATCAGTTAAATTCAAAAAATTCAGTTAAATTAAAAAAAAAAAACTTTTTTATTTACAAGATTGATTTTTTGGTAATGTACCCATACCAAACCGTACCATACCAATATTTCGGTATACCAAAAGTTTGGTATGGTAATGGTAATAAATTTTGGTGTACCAAATTTTTGATATGGTACTCGGTATAGCCGGTATGGTACGATATTGTACCAAATCCACCCCTAGTTCCTGCTCACTAAGTCCATCTATGTTTAATTTATACATTTTGTTGGATGAAACTAATAGTTGGTTGCTCAAATTTCTTTCTTCGAATTGTAAATCTAGATCAGTAGGTTTTGAATACTAATTCTTTGTTAAAATAGTAGGGTTTGGTTAACTAAAGCTTAATTTATTAAATTAATTTTCGATTTCTCCAAGACAATAATTAAGCAAGATAACAATTTTGAACAATAAAAAGTAAAATTATTGAATAGTACCCATGAATAATAAATAGTATACACCAACACTATTCATCAACAATAAAAATTATTTTTACTATTCACAATAAGTCACTATTTATCTACCGTAAAAGAACTTTTAGGGCTTGTTTGGTAAGTAATTATTTTTTCAAATTTTAAAAACTCAACTTAAAATCAATTTTACTTTTACAGTTTCCGAAATTTATTTTACTTTACTTTCTCTCTCTAAAAAAACTTTTAAAACACCATAACTTTAAATCCAAAAATCAAAATTAGATAAAAAAATATATATATATTTGAAACATACTCGTCGAGATCTATAAAATAAGATCCATTGTAACTATTTTTTGAAATTTTTTTATGAGGCATTTTAATTGGTTGAAAAAAACTCATATAAAGACCGAATTCACTTTTCAACATACTTCTAAATTCTACCAAACACCAGATTTTATAAACTAACTTAAAAATTCAACTCAAAACATCAACCAAACATCACCTTAATATTCATAATTGGTGATTATATAACTCTACTTTGAATTCAACCATAAAAGGAGAAGGCGGCTAGGATATTATATATATGTAAACATCTTCCAATATTTAATGAAGAAATACGTACCTTTAGAATCACAAAATTTACGGAGGGATCATTCTCATATACCTCCAACTTCTTTAACATCTGACAAATCTGTGAGTAAAATTATTTGGTTTGTTCAATAGAATATATACTAACTAGTATAATTGAAACGCTCTTTTTATAATATTTTATTCTAGAAATTAGGTAGAAGGGCTTATTATACATTGATTTTTACCAAAAATCCAATGAATAATATTTTTTTGAATGAAGGGCCTATTTTTAATTGGTAATTTGAATGAAGGGCCTATTTTTAATTGGTAATTAGTGTAAGATGCCTATTTTGTTTTATATTTTAAATGAATGTATTTGAATAAATTTAAATATCATTTAATTAATAAAAACATGTTATGTATTACCTAAATTACCCCTTTTAATGAAATTTTCACAAAAAATATGGACTGCAAAGTTCATATTGCAATAAAATATGAACTGCAAAGTTCATATTGCAGTGAAATATGTACTGCAATATGAACTTTGCACTAAAAATATGGACTGCAAAGTTCACATTGCAGTAAAATATGGACTGCAATATGAACTTTGCACTAAAAATATCGACTGCAAAGTTCACATTGCAGTGAAATATGGACTGCAAAGTTCATATTGCAGTGAAATATAGACTGCAAAGTTCATATTGCAGTCCATATTTTAATGCATATTGATATTTTTTTAGTTTATTTTAAGGGTTGGGATGTCATTTTATAATGAAAAAAAAAGACACATGTCATATTATCAATAAAATAAAAAATAGGCCCTTTATTTAAAAAAAAATTATTCCTTGACCTTAGTGTGAAAATCTTTCTCTAATAAGCCCTTTTTTTTAATTGCCCCTATTTTATTTGAGAGTAAGCGATTACCAATTTATCGAGTATATTGATAGGCCGTACATTTTGAGAATGTGCATTTCATGAAAGTACTTGATATGCGGTGGACAAAACATGTAAAATTTTATTTTCCCAATTTAGTATTATGAAAGTACATAAATTATTTTCTTATCAAAAGTAATTAATAAATGGTGGCAGATAATATAAATAATTTTATTACAGATATTTGAGATTACAAATAAAGGAGAATAATACCAAACAAAAATGTTATTGACAAATATAATATATATATATATATATATGGAGTAGCAAGAGGATAGGTATTTTCAACAGAAATTACAAACTTTAAGGATGCTTAAACTAAAATTAGAAACTTTAAAGATGTTTCAATCGAAATTAGAAACTTTAAGGATCTTATAACTGAAAATTGAACTTTAGGGACAAGTGAGAGATTTTGGTCAAACTTTAAAGGTCATTTTTACTAATTACCCGGTTTAAATCAAAAGATGGCTCTCACCTTTAATATATAACTAGCATGTTGATGCACAATCTACGTGTGTGCATTATAATATTTATTAACTCTACAAAAAGTATACATTACACTTAGTCAGTAATTAAACACACTCTTATGCCAAAAATCACGAGTTTGAGTCTGACATTTAGTATATATTATTTTATAGTAATTAATTTTTAATATGGGATGAGTAATTTGATTTTATATATATACGGAAACTCCTCCTAATCCATAATATATAGTATAGATAGATATAAAAAAATAAAACTAAATTTGTTAGGGAATATTAGTACAGTACGAAAAATAAATAATTACTATTTCAGCACACACACACACACCATCTCATATTTGAGGCTGTTGAATTTTTGGGGTCGATTTAGAATTACTTTTCTCACACCCAACCCTTCTTCAAAAATCACCTGTTGATCGATTCAAATAAATAAAGCATGATTAGATAGATACATAATAATGGAGTTCAAATTGCAATAGTAAACGTGGTACTTTGAAACTATGACAAAATGGGACATTCGGGCTTGAGCTCAAGTGATAAAAGACCTACGCATTCAGGTAGGGCATACATGCATGTTCAATCCCCACCCCATTCCCCCTCCTCTCTTTCGCAAACTAGCTACTTAGATGTACCCATCGCTTGTATAAAATAACTAAGAAAAAAATTGTATGTCTTTTCCCTATAATTATATTTCAGCCAAGAACACATTCATATTCCATACTACATGGAGGACTTCCTCCGCAATTTGCTTTAGCCGACAGCTTTTATTTCTTCCCCTACCACAAATTTGTACTCAAATATACGTCTTTATGTAAGAATTAATTATTTAATTCTTGTGTGGCCCACATAATTGGCTTAGTTTATTATTTAGTGATTTATGAAGAGAATAAATAAATAATGAGAAAATGGCAAAGTCTTTGACTCTACGGTTTTATTGAGGATAACAACATATTTAATTAATTGGGATAAAATCTCTATTTGTTAGAGATTAATAAAAATTATCTCTAATTAGTTAGAGATAACTACCACTCACCCACTTTGATGGAAAGTGGGAGTTATAGATAAGTACGTGAGGAATTGGGTCCTCTATCTGGGGTTAGTAGATCTTTCCAATTATATATATACACACGTAGAATTATGTTAGTCCAAGATTCGTATGTTGATTTGTATAGATGCATGAATGTTATCCGCAATTATATTGATTTAAAGATCTATGCAAAATTAATTTACACTTTAATCTCATGCCGTTTAGTGCATAAGCACATTTGCATTAAAATTTATATCTTATATAAGTTGTCTACAGAAATGGGTACAAAAACATGTTTGCAATAAAATCTATAACATTAGTTGCTTAAAGATTTTTTGCATAAACCGATTTGCACTAAAATACATATCATTTGCTTGCAGATTTAGTCCAAAAACTGATTTGCAGTACCCATGTCAGAACTCCGGTAGTAAATACCGAATTTAGTGGAAAAACATATTTGAACATGCATGTTTACCCAATCTTCTGGAACGTGCTACCAGCAACCCGGCCCTTTCTTTTCAGAAGCTACCTTCAACCTTTTCTGTTCACTTGTTTGCCTTAAATTTATTCTTTCTAAAAATTTCTCAGAGTTTAACAGAGAGGAGGCAGTTCCCTTGTTGAATTGAAAAGAAAAAATGTACGTTGTACTCTTTCGGTTAATACAATGAACATGAAAATGATGACGATGACGAAGACGAAGAACAAGTAACAAACATAAGATCTAGAGGCTGCTCTACCCATTGTCAATTGATTTCAGGTTGGATGTTTCAAACTCTAACAAAAATGAAAATGACAACGATGATGACGACGACGACAAAGAACAAGTAACATACATATGAATGAAGTGAAAAATAATGATATAAAAAGCTAGGGAGTAATATGTACCTGGTTAGGTTCCCTTTCGATTGAAATGGCCATGGAGTTGAGTGAGTGAGTGAGTTTGAGCACAAGTTATATATCCAATCTGTGGAAACTATATAACGTCTTTCGAATCAATGCAAGAAAACCATAAGATTCTTGGGTATTTAAATACAAATGCGCTCAAGGTCCACTTTCAAAAATAAATGAATGGTTTTTTATTTTATTTTTTATAAAATTTTGTGGAGATAATCTCGATATATAATGATTATATCATTATCCCCACAAAGTTTCACAAAAATTTAAAACCCAAAGTGTGAGTAATTATAATTTTGCATATACGTTCATTTTGGTACATTAAAATTTTAGATGATCATCTTATCCACCTATAAACTGAATCTTCTGATGAAATTTTATGGAAATATCAACTAATTATAAATATTATATCTACTAAATTTCATAATTTTAATAATAATAATAATAATAAAATTATTTGTTTGTTTCTCCAAATGGGCTCCATTGAAAAAAACCGGGAAGTGTTGTAATGGAAATTTTATACATTTGTTCATTTTAGAAATTTGATGCATTTATTCATGTTCAACCATTCAAATTCTAGATCACCATCTCAATCACCTATTTCTAGACTGAATCTTTTGATAAAATTTTATGGAGATGATCTATTCATCACAGAGATCATCTCTACCATATTTTATAAAAAAAATTCATCCGTTTAGTTCTCGAAGTAGATCCCCTTGGACGAACTTGGATAAAAAAATAATATAAATGAGTCAAGTCCGAAAAGAGGCAAGGAACCACACAACTTTCCATTCATTAATTTTGTTAAGGAATTGTGGCTTGAATTTAATTTTGTTTCAACTACCCCAACTTTCCATTAAATTTTCCACAACTAATCTCTACGCAAGGATCTTTCTCCTTTCTTATGTATATTTTTTACAACTGATTAATTTCAACTGGCCATTAATTTAGGTAATGTATTTTTTGTAAGGGAATTTAGGTTACTTTTTATGTGTAATAATTCAAGGAAGTGTTAGCTTTTTAATGTAACGAGTTTTCTATGACATTGAAATATTTTGCGGATTTTGATTTTACGAATTATTTAATTTTTAGTTTGTATTATAAGTAAATAGGGTTGCAACAGTAATGGTGGGTTTGGGTAATCGACTCATGACTTCGTTATTCAAATCAAAAGTTACGACTGCACTATCCTTAGGGCTTTGGTAGGAAATCGTTGTGTTTGATTAATTATAGATACAGTTAAAGAGCTTGATTTGCATGTAAAACATAAGAGTATGTTTGTTTTAAAAAATAGTCTTTAAATATAATTTATTTATTTTTTTGAGTAAACAACTTAAATGGTTACTAAGCTTTTGATTTAATATTACTTTGGCCATCAAACTTTTAAATGAACCACTTTAATCATTAGACTTTGGAGTTAGTACCGGCCACTTTGACCAGTTTGTCTAATTTGACAGTTAAATTTGATGTATTTGCGTGGCACATGACTTCATGTAAGGTTATTTTGTCATATGACAACAAAACGATCTTTCTCTCCGATAATTCTCACCAAATGAAACACACAAAGTGTATAAAATATAGTAATATTTTCAACAAATAGCGCAACTTGGACCAAAATGATCAAAATATGCTTAGATTAAGTCATGTGCCTTGTACATGGTTTAATTCTATTCAATTTAACAGTCAAATTTGAAGGAATAACGAAAGTGATACTCACTCCAAAGTTAGATAGCCAAAGGTGTTCGTTTTAAAATTTGATGGTCAAAATGGTATTGGATTAAAAGTTTAATGATCATTAGAGTTGTTTACTCTTTTTTTCCCCTAATACAATGAATGTCAAGTAAATAAATACAATCTTTAAGTAAGGAGCAGCACTAACATATTTATGATAAAACTTTAAAAACAATTGCTTTTGTGCCACAATACTAATTTTGTAAAATATTACAGTGCATGCATGGGCGTGTACCGTTTCTATATAAGTTAGTACTAGTATATCACCCGTGCATTAACGTGTAACACAACATGAAGAATATTGTTATAGCGAAAAATAATGGGAACTAGTAATCGAACAAACGAACATAGCAATGATGGAGTAAAAAGTAAAAAAAATAGATACAATGACAAGGAAACAATAGACATACAATAAAATTATTATAGATTTTGGAAAACTTCCTTGTACACTACATTCGTTCTTGAATTCACTGGTCGTCCACTTTTATCACAAATAAGTATCTTTAATCCATCACATTTTGTGACTCTTGACACAGCAACATACAACTGTCCATGGTTGAATACTAGTTTTTTCAAATACAATCATACATGTGATAGGGATTGTCCTTGACTCTTATTGATAGTCATTGCATACGATAACATTAGAGGATACTGCTTTGTAAATTTGAAAGGTAATCTATGGTCAGAAGGCGTCAACGTCATTCTAGGTGTAAGGACATACTGCATGCCTTGCATTATGCCCAGTAAGAATTTTTGCTTCAAGGACATGTTTGCCAAGTCTTGTAATGACCAATTTAATTCCAGTTCCATTACATAAACCAAATAAATGATCTATGTTTCTCATTAGCATCACTAGGGGGCCAACTTTCAACTTTAGTTCATGGTTAAGCACACTGGAACATCTAATCCCATTCAAAAACTCAGGCGTGTGAATATCCTATAACATATCAACATTTGAATCCGACCTACATGTAGAATCAGAACTCAAATAAGTATTCACTTTAGTCTAAGTAAGTGATATCATGTATACATTTGCGGATTCCATAACATCAAGAGTTGGTGCTAGAATAGTTGTTCCCTGTAAATATAATGTGTCACAAATGTCATTTGAAAGGGTTGGATAAGTGCTACTCACAATAGCATCCACTGGATTATCGTATCCAGTAATTAAAAGATCATCCGGTATCTCAACGGTTGCATGACCTTAATTAGGACCACCGATTGTGCCATCTCCAAAGAAATCCATTCGGAGAATAATATCTCCATAAGTATGATGAATTAAGGGATGAAAGCATAATGTCTTACCTACTTCCTTTTGGAATCACAAGCAAAATCTACTTAAAATCCCCTCCAAAAACAACAGTGTTTCCTCCAAATGGCAATTCCATTCTCATGTTACTAAACCGCAAAATATCCCTTATGCTTTTGTCTAGTGCTTCAAAACAAAACTTGTTCATCATTCGTGATCACTACCTCAAAAGGACACTTAGGCGACATAGATTGTACGTCGCCCAAGTATACGTCTACGTCACTAATATCTTAGGCGACGTATCCTACGTCGCCTAAGGTACGTCTCCTAAGCTTTGTCGCCTTAGGTAATAGGCGACCTAAACAAATAATTAGGTCACCTAAGAAAAATCCAAGGCGACGTAATAAATACATATGTCGCCTGTGTGGTCAGAGCAGAGTTGACTTTGACTGGACTTTAGGCGACGTAAGTAAAATAAGTACGTCGCCCAAGTAAGAAACCTAGGCGACGTAATTATTTAACTACGTCGCCTAAAGTCCAGTCAAAGTCAACTCTGCTCTGACTTTAAGCGACGAAGGTAACTAAGTACGTCGCTTAGGTTTCTTACTTGCGTGACGTACTTATTTTACTTACGTCGCCTAAGGTAAGAGTAGAGTTGACTTTGACTGGACTTGGGCGACGTACTTATTTTACTTACGTCACCTAAGTGAATTAAAATAATTATAGAAATTGCCTGTTTCTGTGTGCACGCCACACATGCACTTCTATACAAATAACCTGCATTACAAACCAATTTCATTCATTCAAACATCCTGGCCAATCGTTCATATTTTTAATTCATTCAAATATCAAAACATTCAACTATTCAAATATCTAAGCATTCAATCATTGAAATATCTAAGCATTCAATTAAATGTTCAAAACGTTTATAAATTATAGCACTGTCCTACAAAACTGTTTTAAAAACTTTACAATCATATAAAATTGATCAATAAGAAAATAAACCTAAAACTATCCTGCGTTGGAGCCACCGGATGGTGGAGCCCTCATATTCATCTGCCTCGCCATTTCTGCAAGCTGGGCCTGTACCCTAACTTCGAACTCCAGCCGCTCCCTATCTTGATCCTGCCGCCCCCTCTCGAGCTACCTCTCGCGCTTCTGCCAATCACGTCTTTCCTGTTGAAGTCGCTCCTCCAGTTCCTTTTGATTTGCCCTAAGTCTGGCGAACTCCTCCTCAATTGCAGCGTTTCGGGGCTCCAGCCAGGATGGTCCTCTCGTCCTCGGCTGCTTGGCGGCGCCGCTGCCTAAGCCGGGAAACCTGGTTCTTCTCAAAGGATCGACCACCCTCTCTATAAGCCCGATCTCTACATCAACAGAGAGTCTCGGCGGGGCTGTGACTGAGGCCGGCAAGGTGCCATCCGATGTATCCTCTATCGGAGGCATACTCTCCATCAATGAGGCAACCGCCTCGTCGCTCGCCTGCTGAACCCGCGACTGCAAATAGCAATAAATATAATTAATGAATTTCTTATTAAAAATAATTAAGCATAAAGATCGAATTTCTTATTACAAATAACTAGCAATAAATGTAATGAATTAATAAATAATAAACTTACCGTGCCATCGGGATCGAATTTCTTGTACATGTCTATGTACGTCTTCGCGTGAGGAGCTTGCTCGCCTTTCTTCGTGTACTCTTTAGCCCGAGCTGCAAAAGGCACTACAAGAAAAAAGCAGTTCAACGACATGTAAAATGCATCGTGGAAAGGTTTCCACGACACTTTTGTGGTGTCGTTGTGAGGGGGTGTCGTAAAAGGTTTTTCCCATTCAATGACATTCCTTAGGCGTCATGACTACTAATTCACGACAGTTGTTCACTGTCGTTGAAAATGGTTTTCATGACAATTGTATTAGTGTCGTTGAGAAGCACCATGAATCTTATTTTCATGACACTCATTTACATGTCGTTTACCCCATTCCATGACAATTTATGTGTGCCGTGAAGTACATTTTTACGACAAATTATACATGTCGTGAGCATTACCAAAAATATAACCAGATTTTGTTGTAAAATAACATTTTTTTTTTATCAAATTACTATTTCTAAATAAATTTATTTCTTATTACATATCTTGTTAACTAACTCAAAATGTGCATGGTGTAAATAAATTGCGCATGCTTAACTGATACAAGAATATCAACAATAAAATTCAAATGTAATGACAGCACACCATGATTAAATAACGCACTAAAATTGGAACATAATATATTGTACATAATTAAGCAAACCAACAATATAAGTTTAATATAAGTTTTTGCAAACTATCTATTACATTAAACCATAGAAAAAGAAAAACTTTAAGTGAAGTCCGCATTTTGGTGCCATTATAACAAAAAAAAAACAACTAAAATTTGTCCACATTTCAGGCTTGCAAGAATTTCCAGTTCCTACACACAAATTCACCGAGCTTTATTCCATTTGATTTGGTGTCAACAAGGCCAAGAGTGCGGTATTTTAGATATTTGGTTGATAAGATGGGCAATAAAATCTTTATTAATCCTCCTGGTGCTTAACGAGGTTGCCAAGTCCAAAAGATCAGGTGCCAGGCTCTAGTAGTCGTGGGTTGTAGAAGTATCATGTAGTCATCCCCAGTCTATATCCTATAATTAAAGAATTACAAATACACATGAGACAAGCAGCAAAGATTTCACAGAATCACCAGCATTGAATATTTGGCAACAATTGCATAGGTGACAGTCCATTAGCGTGTCTTACTGCATTTCTTTTTAATGGAAAATGCTCTAAGTTTCATATAATTAAACCAAAGGCAACTTCAATATCTTACCTGAGCTATATTGAGACCGCAAACAGTAGCTCTCATTTGGAAATGAAGCTTCTAGAATGGATCTCGGGCTGAGATTGTCTTGGGCATACCCGACTAAAGCTCTTGTTGTCTTCAATTTGGCCTGTGGGAAAATAATACCCACAAGAACACCCTGTGTTAATAATTTCTACCATACCAAAAATGTAATTAAGACAATAAAAATAATACCCACAACCTTCAGTTTTGTTCTCCCTCTTAATGACACCACTCTATTTATTTCTATTGTCTGTGTACATAGCCTAGATTTCTCTATTAACACAAAGCTAGGTCGACTACTCTCTGGCTTGTACTTGGCCTCAGTTCTAACTTTGATCTAGGTTAGTACCAACAATCATGCATGTACGATATAACATCGATCCTCTTGGTTCACTGCTATTTTTCTTTTAACCCTGTATAAGCAACCATTCTGCACACTTGGCAAATCAAAGCAAATGACACTCAAATTACTTAATCTTTAAATACCCAATAAATAAAAACAAAGACATACGGAATCTTTAATTAGTACATTGATTATATCCGACAAAAAGAAACTCTTATTTAAGGAAGTTACAAAAAGAAATAATTGGACTCTTAATTGGGCTAGGAGATCTTAATTTGGATAAGAGAGTATTGAAATGGTATTTGACACATAATCAAGTCAAAATACAGCTTTTATTTTATTAGTCCTCCCATGTCCATTTTTTTGTTATATTTGTTGTATCAAAGTACTCATCTATAAGTATGCTTCATCACAATTTCATAATCTTACTGCTAGTTAGGCATTTTCTTTCTCTATACAAGGACACTAATTAATAATACATGCTTCTTTTTTTTGTTGGATACAGATAGACAAATTAAGCATGTTCTTGCATCAGACTTGTATCGTGCACAACAATATGTAGCTGGACATTGGCATCTAGCTCATTCATTATTCTATTATTTGATAAAGGTACAAGAGGGACAATAGTGGCTATGGCCATGAGAGAATATTTTAGATCATTATATTGCTTCTACCCTCCACCATATCCCACCCACACTAAGTTCCATCTTCTACCAATAACAACCTACCACCTCTAAATTTCAGATCAAATATTATGAATTTGCTTTATGTTCTATGAAATTATTATGAACTTTTATGTGGGATATCCTGAAAGGAAGTTATAGCTTTTAGTCTAGTTTTTACATTCATATCAATTTACCAAAAGATGCATGGTACATTAGAATATTAGGAATAAAAAAAAAAATTTCTTCATTGAACAATAAAATCCGACAACAAATGCAAGCAATGCCTTTCATGAATCTAGTTTTTAATGGATATACAAAACCTCACTATTGCAAACCATTAGTAGGTGTTTTTCTTGAATATACATCTGGTGCTTTAATTGGCTATTTAGTTTTCGCAAACCATGTAATCTATATAATAAGAGGCAATGGTTTTTTTTGAATCTTATAAATTTATAAGATGGTGTTTATCGTTCTGGGGCAGCTAAAGAAAGGGCGACAACGTTTGCCAATCTACGAACAAAAGAAATGTGACAATCCGCTATAGCCGAAACAATGGCTTTACAATCATCAATAACTATACCAAGACTAGAAAAATTAATCGAGGCTTTATTGAATTCATTCGCTAAAATTTGCGAGTCCGTTTCAATATAAATCGAGCCCAACGCTTGCTTTTTAACCCAGCTCAATACTTCCCTTAAGCCAATTGCTTCCGCGAGCAGAGGCGTGTAATTGCCAAGTAAATTCCCTTGAATTGTAGCTACGAAACCCCCGTCTGAATTACAAAGAACGCCCCCGAACCCCATAGAGTTATTTGCAAAGAGTGCAGCATCAACATTACATTTAAACACCCCTGGAGGAGGCTTAACCCACCTTGTTATACTACACTGTTCTACTGCTACGGGAACAGTCGTTGCTGCCTTATGATTGGCAGAAAGCCACTCACCAAGAGCAGTCGTCTGAATGGTTTTATTTTCTACCTGAGCAGTGATGTATTTTCCTCTTTCTGGACACTTTTCTACAAGTACACTTATGTAAAAATTAATGTAATTTTTATTTTTTATGGATACTTTTCTACAAGTACTCTCATCTTTTGTTTAAATAAATAATGCCACTAAATGTCATATTATAATGCTAGAGTAATTTACTCATAGTTTATTCTTGAATTATTTAAAATCAATAATCCAAGTTACACGCAGAAATGCATGCATGCTCTGCCCCCACCCCTGATCACTCGATCCTTTGAATTTATGACCGTACTAGAGCGATCATGGCATAGCACAGAAGTGGTTTAACTCCATTACAAGTTTGCACTCCCAACACTCTTCCCCCCCTTCTCTCTCTCTCCAACTTTTGGCACCTATAAATTGCACAGCCCCTCAAGCATACACTTCATTCAAAAATGAGTTACTGTAACCCACAAATACAAAATGTTGGTTATTGATTATATTACCACATGGATGGGTAACTCCGCTTAGACAATATTCAATTATACGTGTAATTCTTAAACTTTTCTTTTGTTAGTCTATCTAGTGTATCTACCTTAATTTTGTTGTTTCATTATTAACTCCTAAAATGCAACTTTCTCTTCATCTTGTACATTTTCAAAATTTTATTAGTTACTACTTTGTTAAAATAAGAAGGTAAGTTTTTTTTTAGTTTAACTACCTATAACCATGATTATAGGTATCACAAATGAGAGTCATAGAGACAGATGAGGTGAGGAAGTAGTTGACAGATCTACGAAGCATACAAGTATGAAGAATTTCTACGAGTACCCAAATTATCACTTTGTTTTTGAAAGCAGATGAAATCATACATATCAAGCAAGAAACAAAAGAAAAAAATATTCAAATTGGAAAGCAACTGCAATCAAATTTATCATCAAAATTGACAATTTGCAAAAGCAAACACAAATAACATAAATATAGATAACGATTACATGTTTAACACTAACACACATCACCTTGTCGTTGTGAAGAACCACTGTGCTATTTGCAATGGATTTCTTGGCTTGATAGAAAAGATATAAAGTGGCGGATTGCTTTGGCTATGGCCGTGAAGAGAGAAACACTAGGCTACACAAGGGGAGGGGGAAAGCGAAGCCAGTGAGAAGATGCAAAGCTAGGGAAAATTATGAAATTGACAAATCTCTGCCTCACCAATGCAAAATATAAAGAATACTCACCCATTCAGCCCAGATCTAGCAAAATATTTTCTCTTCAAATATTTTTTTTTGTCAAGATGGTGTAAGTACATTTCAAAAAACCGGGTTCCTTCTCCCCCTTCAAAAAAAAACCAATTTAATTACACCCACATAAACACTCTCTTCAAAGCCCCAAATCTTCCCTTATTCATTCACCTCATAAATTCTAGCTTACATTATATCAACAAACATAAACACAAGAAAACTAAGAACAAAAAAAAGAACCCTAGATTAGAGCTGCAGAAATTCGTATTAACTATATACATCGATTAGAGTAGCAAAAATTCGAATTAACTACACTCAGTATATACATATACAGCTGCATATATATTTATATATATATAGAGAGAGAGGGGGGAGAGGGAAACATGATTGATACCTGCAAGAGACGGCGAGATTGTGATTAGAGAAGAGATTTGAAGATAATCGTAATAGGAAGAGATGGAGAGCTCTTCGAAGTGGCGAGATGGAGAGCTCTTAGAAGTGGCGAGATGGAGGCTATGGGACTGCTGGACTGGTGTTTAGTGAGATTTTTTTTTAGGTTTTGATTTTGTTCTGGGCAAAAACATTGATTTGGGCATTGGGGTTTTTTTTAGTTTTTCAAGGGCGGTAAATTCCCCGCGCCAAATGAGAAAAAAAAATTAATAGCGGGAAAGAAAGCGAGGAAATATTTGGGCAAAAAATTCACTTGATTTTAACGACATGTTTTCTACTGTCGTTAAGTATACGTGGTTTTAACGACAAAGGTTGGTTTGTTGTCGTATTGAATTACACGACATTTTTAGATAAATTGTCGTTGAAAGTTTTACGACATATACACTTTGTCGTCAGATCATACATTTCACGACATATTAAAATTCAATGTCGTGAGTCTTTATGATGAGGACCATCCAACGACATTTATCTTGAAAATGTCGTCTTTATACATATTTGACGATGATTCTAAGGTGACTGTCGTTGAAAGTGTGTCGTAAAAGGGCTTTTTTCTTGTAGTGAGGCCTGGCCCCTCCGCTGTGGGGTCTCTTGTTTGTCGAGGCCCGAACCGCCTTCATTTGCTCGCTCCGCCTGTTCAAGATGTATAAGATACAAACCATTAGAATATTCAATTGTATTTAAATTAAGTTAGACAAATTAATTAATTTTACCTGAAATTCGGGATCCCTGAAGTGGTTGCACAACCACTGCCACTCCGCAGGCCGATGTGCCAACTCGACAAGAAAGGGCGAATCTCCCAATTCCTGCTAGTTCACATGATAGGAAGACTTCCATTGCCTAAACCGGTTGGCGGCCTTCTCGTTTATCCAGCCGGTGAGCTCCCTACGCCGATGATCGATATCGTAGTTCACCTACAAAGCAAAACCGCAGAGAGAAACATTAGTAATTTGAAATAATAACAAACAATTAAAAAATAAAGAAAAATGCAAAACTTACCGATAAAAAATCCAGCAACCTCGTCCGCTCCGTCACCGGAAGGTCATGCCACGTCGGATGGAGTATCGGACATCGGTCTTTTATATAAGCCGAGAGGTCCATCACGAACCGGGAGCGAACTGAGAAGGGCGGTCCCCTAATCGAATCCTCGTAGGTCACTGGGGTCCTGCCCTTCTCTTTCCTGATCGCCGTCATTTTCTTCCCAAGTACGACTCCACTCCTCTTATTACTCGAGGAGGTGCCGGCAGCGGTATCTATATATTATAAGAAAATTTATTCAATAAATTATATAAAGTTAATATAATTGCCGGCGTATAACTAAAAAAATCTAATTAAGAACTTTCCTGAGTCGGTCGGCACGTGAGCAGTAGCAAAAGTGCAGTGAATGATGCGTGTGGGTGGTGCGGGGCCCGTGTTATCGGTCGTCGAATGAGAGGAAGGGAGGGCAGAACAAGCGGCAAGACCGGCAACTCTTACACTGAGTCTGGTGGTCCGTCGGCTTGGGCTACCTGCTGCGATGCCTGCGGCGCCTGCTGCGAGGTCTGGGATGCCTGCGAGGGCTGCTGCTGTAGCAGGGAAAGCTAGAACTCCTCGCGCATATCTACACGAGATTTCTTCCTTACGGCTAAATCTTTTGGAGGCATCCTGACATATATTAGAAAAGAAACATAAGAATACTTTAATTGACTTGAATTGAAATTGAAATTGAATTGAACTGAAATTGAAATTGAATTGAATCAAAATCGAAATCGAAAGAAACATAAGAACAGTAAACTTGAAGATCAATATATATATAAAACTTCACTTTACACATTACAAAAAAAAACAGATATACGTGCTTTAATTTAATCAAGACATATAACTAATTAGACATATATATATAGCCTAAACAATTAAGTAGTTCTACACAAAACCGATATGGCGAATACAAACCCAACTCGTATGTCTAAAAGTTTAATTAACCTCTTATTGGTTACCAGTTTAATAAAGAGAAAACAGGATAAATAATTCACCACTAAAGGTTGCAAGTTTAATTAACCTCTTATTGGTTACCAGTTCATCTCAAAAACCCTTGTAGAATATTATGATGTTTATTTATCAAGAATCCAAGTACAGTAGTTTAATTAAAAATTCATAATTTTATTTTTGACCCCCTAAATAGTTGATTTGTTTATGCCATTTACGGGGTGTGAAACTTAGTTTGTCACTCACAAATTAAGTATACCAGCTAGAGTTCCCTTAATTACATACCTAGAGTATGCATAGATTAATTAACCTTTAACATACCCTATCCTTATGTGTCTTAGATTGTCATCCGATCCATCTAGCTAATTAAGGAACTAGCAAGATGAACAAATGTCTTAATTTAGCTATGGAAAGCCTACTACTTCAATATACCAACCTTAAGCCTACAAAGACGCTTAGAGCATTAATTACCCAGCCTGGTTCATACCACTTTTATATAATCTTGAGCTGATGCATCCTTTAGTTTGTTCTTAACATTTTATTTAATTAGGATAATGCTACTCCTTAAAATATTTTGTAACCACCTCTTTATATTAACAAATGTGCCAACTTAGAATATACTTTTAAACTGGCACAACAAAGTTCTCAAGTTACAAAAACACAAGTTACAAAATAAAGATCCCCAAGCAACGGAGATTTTAATATATATATATATATATATCAAAGTTCTATGACAACGTCTCTAAATGGACATTAGGTTACATTGAAGCTCTTATGGATGAGTTTTCTTGAAGCCAGTAATTGCTATAGGTACATCCCCACCTCTACTGTGAAGTTGCTCGTACTCAATTGAATGCTACCTTTTCGAGCATAATTCAAGCAAACACATCCTATAAATATCAAAATCCTTGCAAGTATCTAACTAAATTGCAAATTTTCCAGTGCTTAGGCCCTAGTGTAAAGATGGACATTTTGAATTGTATGTTATATTTAAATTTGACGGTTTATATTTTTAACTTAATTCTATCCAATTGAGTCCTCAAAAGCTGAACTGTTAAATTTAAATCTAACTATAAAAAATTTCAACTCTACACTTGAGTCAACTTCAGTAACAACTTACTGTTTACATTTACACTGTTAACGAAGGTATGAATCCTAGAAAAACCAAAATCCTGACTCAACTTCAGTAACAGCTTACTGTTTACATCCCACCAGTTGATTAGCAATCTCACATTTAGGGCTTGAAGCAATTTCATAAATGAACTTTCTCTACATAACATTCATAATGAAGTAAGACCCAAATTGATTCAACTAATCATCATTTAACCTATGTAAGTATATATACACCATAATTATTGTTCTTGCACCAACCCAAGCATACTGCCATTAATAAGGTAATATGGTCAACATACTAATGTGATCATAATTAATTAATCAAATATATGCTATAATTATCATGGTTTTAACCAACATATATATAATATATTTATATATTTGTGAATTTCATAGCAAAATTATAGGAAACTTTTCCCTTACCTCAATTAATTGATATTAGCCCCATGCACCAGCTCTACCCAGAATTCCTCCAAACTATGTCATTTTCAATGAAAATGAAGTTAGTACGCAAAATTATTTGATGCCCCAAACCATAATTCAAATTATTCCAAATATCACTACTTAGTGAGGGTTCGAATATCACAATAAAGAGAACAAAAAAAAACTAATCGCAGATATTGTGTTTGTTTGATTTAGTCTATTTGCATACATGACCAAATGAGAAAAAATTATGCAGCTTTGTTGCACACTAACTTCATTTATGAAGACTTGTTTTTGCTCTGAATGAATTCATACTGATAATTGGTGTAATGAATTAACTAGCAAGTGTGAGAGCAATTGAGGTAAGAGCAAGCCTCGTATTCAACCTAGCTCTAATAGCATATTAATTTGTAAACACAAGACTGATCACTATAAATGTGTAATTTCATAATTCAACTAATTTCTTAATGGCCTATATAGTTGCACATTTGTAATTGACATTAAATAAAGGGAAAAACAAAGACATGGAGGCTCTTCTTTTGAGCTATTTTTGGTCATTTGATCATTCAGAAACAATATTGCACCAATACTTCTGTACATTATAAGTTCCAAAGTACAACACACATAGAGAATACTTCTGTACATAAAATTGAAGATACTCCAAGCTCTTATCCTAAATTTCACACTGTGTAACATTAATACCCAATATATCTCACGCACATAGAGAATAATTCTTCACACATAGAGAATAATTTTAGCAGTAATCCTATGACCTTAGAGAAAAAAAATAACCAATAGATTAGCCAATATATTCTTCACAACACACTGTGTAACATTAATAGCCAATAATTCTAGCAGTAATTCTTCACACACAGAGATATATAGCCAATATATTCTTCATAACACACTGTGTAACATTAATCCTATGACCCTAAAAAAAATAGCTAATATATCTCACGCACATAGAGAATAATTGTAGTAGTAATTAACTAACTAGCAATATTAATTAACTAGCAATCAACTAAAAAATGGCAATGGGATTGAGATTTAAGAGGGGCGAATGGGAATAAATCTTATGTGGACAATGGCAGTGGTCAAAGACGGTGGCGGCAGTGAGCGAGGGCGGCAGCGAGGAGCCAGGGCAGTGGTGGTGGTGAGCAGAAATGGGGGCTAGGGTTTCGAGGTGGTGATGGTCGAAAATAGGGGCTAGGGTTTCGAGGTGGGGGTGGTCGAAAATGAGGAAGGAGGGAGAACTGAGAGATAGAGGGATAAGGAGATTGTTTCGCAGAAAAATGAAATTGGGGTGAAAAGTTTAATATATCCTATTCACTTGGGCGATGTAGGTATTTAACTATGTCGCCTATGACATAAACTAAGCGACGTAACTTAATTACCTACGTCGTCCAAGTGAATTTCAAATTTTCAAAATATTTTAAATTTTCGTGAAATTTTAAGGGGGAAAACCTTTTGGGCGACGTATTAATTGTTACGTCGCTTAAGTTTATCTTAGGGGACGTAAAAATAAAAACTACGTCGCCTAAGTTACTCTTAGGCGACGTAAATATTAAAACTACATTGCCTCAAAGTTTTTAATAATTTTTTTATTTTAATAGTAATTTAATTTTAATAAGATAATCTGTATTATAATTATAACTTGCCCAATTATATTTTAGTAATAATTATTTTAATAATCATAATAATTATTATTATAACCCGATAGGAGTGCAACAGATTGTTGTAACGCAATAAACAGATAAGGGGATACTCTATTCAAGGAGTAACTATCGCACTGCGGAATTCAATTTTGTAAGGAGCTGTTTATTTCATGGGCTGGACCCGTATCAAGACATGGTCCACTCAATTAGTGGTTGAGAAGTGATGCCCCATTCCACTCAACAATTAATTCAGTTGTCTTTGTTGTTAATAAACATAAGAATTATGCCACAGCTAGGTTTAAATGCACATAATAATCTCAATCGAAGTCATCATAATCATTATCATCGTCTTCATCCTCATCGCTGCTATATAGATAATTGTTAAGCCCCTCAGCATCGTCGGAGTCTTCATCCTCATCATAATCATCATCCTCGTCTTCATTTTCAATTTCATATACAGGAATATTTACAAATGGTACTGGACTTAGGTTGATAAATAACTCCGATATAGGAAGACATATCACATCCGGCTCTTGATAAGGTTCATCTACTTCATACAGTGGAGTGGCCATATCGTCCCTTGCAAGTGTAGCCTCACTGAACGTACATCTGTGTGCCATATGGTTGATGACTTTCCAACCCTCACCAGCCAATGGATCATCTATATAGAACACTTGGGTTTCCATCGTGGCAAAAATAAATGGAAAGTCGTCATACCAACTACTATTCGTGTTCACAGAAGTAAGACCACGATTATACTGTACGCTGTCGAGAACAATAGGGTCGGTGTTATACCACTTACACTTGAACAACACAACTGGCATGCGTTCCGCATAAGTTAGTTGGATAACTGATTGCAGAATCCCGTAGTATGTCAGATCACCAGCCATACATGTCATCCACTATTCTGAGTCTTCCGAATCTGGTCTCGATGCTCAGTAATAAATTTGATACCATTTACCTCGCACTGAGAGAAAATGGTGCACATCATAGGCTAAGAAGCAAGGATTTGTATCTCCCAGTTGTATTTAGGATCATGTACTTATAGCAGATGGAACATCTGCATAATAATATATATACATGGAACATCAGTGAAATGTAAATATGCATACGACAAGTGCGAGTAAGTTAAGGCTTGAAGTTTACCCATCTAGGAAGGCGATCAAGAAACGACGCCACATGATCAGCATTAGTGCCATGTGGAGCTATTTCCGTAAATTGTCGGTGGTGAGTCTCAATATACCATTCTGTTTATGTACAGTTTATCATAACACACCAGTGAGCCGTCGCAATTTGTTGCTTTTTAAGACAGACGTTCCTGACGCAACCTTTGGGCTTGACGAGGTGGGAGACAACGAAAATGTTCCATTGAGGTGAATCCGGTATGACTTCATCACTTGCGTTAGGATCATGCAGATAGTTATTGATGAAAGTCACACACTTGTGCATGATGTTCCTCTCGGCAATACACCCCTCTGGGTAATGCTTGTTTCCAACGTCTTTCTTGTATTCTCTAAGCTGCCTGTAAGATTGCGCAATTATATAGTATAAATGTATACAATTAAAGACAATTATATATAGTATCCTAAAATTTGAAATAATGCCTTTTAGTGGAAAACATCCAGGTCTAATGCACAGGACCGGTGAGCAGGACCTGTTCGGGCAGGTGGATGCAGAGATGGACCATGATGGTAAAGAAAGCTGGCGGAAATATCATCTCCAACTTGCATAGGATCATGAAAATATCGGTTTGCAGCTGACGGACGTCCAATTTCTTCAACTCTCGGGCGAAAATTGTCTAGAAGAATCTGCAATACTCTACTAATGCGTCGGCGACGTCCCTTCCCAAATATGGTCGAATAACCACAGGAAGAACACACTGAAGCATGACATGGCAATCGTGATTCTTCAATCCGAAAAACTTTTTATCAGACGGTCTAATCTTACTCTTTAGGCTTCTCGCATAACCTCTTGGATATTTAACAGCTGCAACTCGATCAAATACGTCCCTCTGATCCCTAGGACGAACTGTGTAATTCGCCTGAGGTAGCATCACTTTTCTTGACGGCCCTATCTTCGGCCAAAGATTGCTGCGTAAGCCCATCTTCTTTGGAGTTAATCGAGATTTCAAATCGTCCTTAGTCCTTCAATCGAGACCTAGAATGGTGCCAAAGATGTTGTCGCATACATTTTTTTCGATGTGCATCACATTTAATGCATGTCTCACACTCGATGATGTCTAGTAAGGTAACTCCCAAAATATACTGACGTGAGTCAACACAGTCTCTTTTTAGCTGTCTGATAGTAAGTACAACACAACTTATCAATTTATAATATCACAAATTAACTTAGTATAATATCACAACTAATGTTAGTTTGAGCCATACCTGTTTGAAGTCAGGATGCGGATGTAAAGAATTCTGAGGGTAAGAAAAATTGTTGGTAGCTTCAAGAACCTAACGTGAAGTCTTTCTTTGTGGGGTGAGTCTAAGCTCTGGCTCCCTATTAAACCTTTTTGACCGCCTCCGATAAGGGTGATCTTCGGAAAGCCATCTACGCGCACCCTGGTATGACATCCTTCCATTATTGTGAACTGCAACAATATCGTCTAAACATATAGGACATGCCTGATATCCTTTTGTCTGAATACCTCCCAACATTCCTAGTCTTGAAAAGTCACTGATGGTCCACATAATGGCTTCCTTCATATTGAATGCCACTTCACCGTATCGATCCCAAGTCGAAACCCCCGTCTCCCACAATATCTTAAGTTCATCAATTAGTGGTCTCATAAACACATTTAGAGTCTTTTCTGGATTCTTGGGACCGGATATTAGTAAGACTAGAATGTTAAACTCCTTCTTCATACACAACGAATGCGGCAAATTATAAGGCATCACAATAACAGGCCAGCAGTTGTAGGGAACGACAGTAGTAAAGTACGGACTGAACCAGTCTGACGCTAGAGCAAGATGTACGTTGCTAATGTCGACGGCAAATTGAGGTTGGGACCTACAACATGACGAGACAAATTCCTTAATATGAAAATAATTAAACTAACAGTTTAGTAAATTATATGTGTACAAACTGTAAATATATACGTCACCTGTCGAAATCCTTCCATGCTTCTCCATCCGCTGGATGTCTAAGATATTCAGTATCTTCTTTTCTTTTCCCATAACACTGCATTTGTTTTGCAATATGTTTGCAATTTTACAGACACTGCAACCTCGGTGCCAATGGGAAGTACCGGACCGTCTTCGGGGCAATCCGTTTGCCACCGCCTGTATTTTCTTCTTCCCATCTTGACTCACCGTAAATGGGACATTGATCTAGGTCTTTACCCTCTATGTAAAACAAGTAGTAGCCGTAGTAACACCTGTGGATGACCTCGTAACCCATGCTGATCTTCTTTAAGGCCTTTTTTATAACTTTGTAAGACTCGGGGTACTTGTTCCCTTCGGGCAACATGTAATTAATCTCAGTAGCCCATTTGTTGAAGGATGTGTCTGCCATATTGCAACTCTGTTTCAGCTGCAGCGATCTAAGCATTGAAGCTAGCGTCGTGACTTAACTACCCTCGTATAGTGGAGTCACTGCTTCGTCTAAGAGACACTGATATGCTATCAAATTTTCTTTGGCGACAGGGTCGGCATGAAATGCATTGTCAACGCCAGCGTGATCATACAATTCACAAAAAGGAAAAGCATCTTGTACGAAGTCCATGGTCGGGTTACTCGAAGACGCCCGGTTCTGTTCTGCTTGCCATTGCAAAGGTGTCTCTGGAATTTCTCCGTATAGGTTCCATACTGTAGACGACTCCATTATACCTGTTTCATCTAATGTCACCCGTTGGCCCATGTTGAAACATTTTTTGCAAGGACATGGATAAAATCCAATCGAGCTGTTGCCATTTTCTCGTACATACTCTAAGAACTCCATTAGCCCCACAATGAATTCCGTTGAACCTCTTGAGCATTTCATCCAGTTCTTATTCATTTTCGATCATTGTCATATGACAAATAATTACTAACTCAAAAATTATCAACAACTAAGAATAATACTAACGTGTATATAAAAAAGGGGCAATAACTAACAATAATACTATATCTTCAACACCAAATACACATTTTCTACACTAAACACGATATCTATATAAAGTAAAAAATTAGTAAAAAAATTGATATTAGTAATAAATAGAGTACCTAAAGATCAAACAAGCTTTTAATGAGGGAAATGATGTTGATTTTCACCTTCAAAATAATAATACTATATGTTCAACACCAAATACCTTTTTCTACACTTAACACAATATATATAAACACAAAAATTAGTAACAAATCAAGATTAATAAGAGATAAAGTACCTAAATATCAAACAAGCCTTTATTGAGGGAAATGATATTGATTTTCACCTTTAAAATCGCCAAAATTGCCCAAATTAACTCTAAAACAGAAAATGGCATGTTCTTAGGCAACGTAGTACTAACCTAGAGATCAAATAGGGGTAACAACTAACAACAATACTATATCTTCAACACCAATTACAAATTTTCTACATTAAACACAATATCTGTATAAACACAAAAATTAATAAATAATTAATATTAATAAGAGATAGATTACCTAAAGATCAAACAAGCCTTTAATGAGAAAAATGATGTTGATTTTCAGCTTCAAAATTGCCAAAATCGCCCAAAGTAGCTGTAAAACACATCAACCCCGAAAATGGAGGAGAGGATCTGATATAAAGATGACAGGATCTTAGGCGACGTAGAAACTATACATACGTCGCCTAAGAAATATCTTAGGCGACGTATTTATAATTTATATGTCGCTTAAAGGTCAGTCAAAACCCCTGTTGGCCGCCACTTAAAAGTGTCGGTGATTAACAGCTTTTGGGCGACGCGTGAAGTTGATTACGTCATCCTAGATACTCTAAGGAGAAGTAATGGATATCTACGTCACCTAGGATTATCTAGAGCGACGTATTATATACCTACGTCGCCTAGGATTATCTTAGGCGATGTGTCATTATTACGTCGCCTAGGATATTCTTTGGCGACGTATTTTATTGACTACGTCGCCCAAGAGCCTTGTTGGTGTAGTGGATTCGTCCCAAATAATAAGTTTATACTTTACAATTAATTCTGCAAAAGGAGTCCCTTGTTTAATATTGCATGTTGAATTTTCATTTGTATTTAATGGACTTGTAAATCAAGAGTGAGCAGTTCTATAACCAGGCAATAGAAGAGATGATATACCACTTAAAGCCACATTTAACACAATTTCTTCCTTTGAGCGTATAGCTACAAATAATGTTTTCCACACAAGGTTTTCCTATTCCCTCATAACCATATAAGAAAAAGACGTACACCTTTATCCAGTTCAATTGCCTTCATAATCTTATCATATGCACATCGTTATTCAACATTTAATTTATAAACCATTATTCGGTGCTCTGCGCACAAATATTTTATGTCATATCTCAACTCATCTTCTATTAATATGTTATGATAGTTTGTAAAAGTATTCAAAATCTGGATATGGCATTGAACTAAATTCATGTAAACTTTTTGCACTGCTCTGCAATATTTTCTTAACTTTTGCGAGCATTCAATTCCAATTATACATATTTTCAAAAGATTTTTTTATCAAAAGCATAATTACTAATTTTATATAAATTTGCATAAACCATCTGGTAACTATTAAAATACCTAGATGTTGCAAAATGTTTCTTTGCATATATAATATATCATCTGATAGATATTCCCAACAATTTTCCCAAACATATTCAAGACGTGACAATGATCCAGACAACAATATAGTGGCAAAAAGTCTTCTCAAACTATCTGCAAATGCCCAATGATATGGCTAGCTTCAGTAATTCCATCAATGTATCATTTGTCATCGTCTAATAAACCTAGGGCATAGCAAGCATCTTTGGAAGTATTGTACCTAACTCAATTCACTGTTTTTATTTCTTCAAAGCTTGTTGGTCCACAAACAATATTCATAATGCATCTTAAATAATACATCTCTCTAATACTTGGTGAAACAAAAAGGATGCATCCAATAAAGAATCCTTGCTGCCTCGGCTACCATTGTCTTAATGATGGCTTCCATACAAACATAATGGGGAATTTAACATAAGTTAGTTCCTTAGCTTCATCATGTTTCTTGTTTGCTTTCATCCAAGCCAAAAATACTCTCATTCATAGTAGGTCTATTAACAACTTCATCAATGGGATCTGAATCTGGAAAAATAACATTTTGCTTATTCGGAAGATGGAAACTGAGATGCTCAATTAGGGGGGGGGTTCCTAATAATGAATATCAAATTCAAAAATTGTCTATGCAGCTTCACAAGGTGATATGTACCTATAATTATAGTACATATTTATTTTATCTACATTGGTTCCTGAATCAAAATCTCTAAAACTCTGGTAAAAGGTTGCTGTAACACAATCATGTCTTTTGTTGACTTATTTGAATAAATACTTTATAGACCGAGACTGATTGCACCATTCAACATTTTTATGAGCACCATATTTCATCAAAAAATAACGATTGTGAGGAACCACATATCTTTTATCAAGCTCAACAACATTTTTAATAAACCATCTTCCATTGTCCCTCCTTTTGTAGTCTGGGTAACCATCATCGTCAATACTTGTAAATTTAACAATTTTTTTAGACAATGCTTTGTACAATGACCATCTGACATACACGGTGAATAACTCCTTGCACTACCACATGGTCCATGCACCATGAAATCTTTAACGACACTATAATAATGAAAATCTGACACCTCATTAGGAATCACTATTGAGATTATAAGATCGATATCACTTACTGTAAGATATTTATCTTGTGACGAAAGGAATTGCAAAATGCATGCATGTGGAGTAACTTCATCATTTGAGGAAGAGCCTTAGACCATAAAATATGGTATTAGTAATAAGATAATACATATTGGCAACCATAGACTCACGACAGAAAATAAAACATTAAGTATTGAAAACTGATAAAAGAAACACCTTTACCTCTTCAGTCTTAGTCTTTTCGATCTTTGAATGGGGATCCGACTCTTGCTGTTTAGAATTAAGAGCTACATTTGTTAGATTGCGTCTTAGTAAGTAGTTAATCTTAACATGTGGAAAAATTAAAGTTTTGCCTTTAGTTGATATTTTCGACTAACCTAACTCACTGCATTCATACCCGCATACTTAGAAATTATATTAGGGTCAATCAAGCACTTCGTCACACTAAAAATGTCACTTTTCTGATGAACATGCATTTTCATCCTAAACCTTAAACAATATCTCTCTCTCCTCCAATTTCTCAAAGTCAGTCGAGATGCCCTTTTCATTTCCTTGTTAAAATAACACATCATTGACTTTTTAATGCTCAAAATAAAGAAAATTAGTTTGAGAACATAAAGTTGATATTTGCAAATACATCGCGCAATTCAGGTTTTAACTCAACAACGATCTTTCCAAGCAATTCAACACGCTCACGGTCCCCATACCAAAAATGCTACATTGCTAGTATCGTCAACAACCCTAAGTTGAAGCCTAAACTTAATTTAAATTCCTAGAAAACACAAATGATATTTTTTAGTATTAAGTTCAAAATATTAGCAATATTATTACACGGCGAAATAATACACATGACCTTTCAAGACCCGTCATATTATATCGATTACATCGTGCTTATATTACCTTTTCCTTATAGGATTTACTATTTTAGAAAAGTCCTTATCTCTACAAGATAAGTGTGCCACCCCATATCGGTCTCAACAATAACAACGGTAGGAAGGACCCAAAATGTTCCAAGCTAGCAATTAAGAGAACATTTTACAAGGTTACTGAGGAAATGAAGTCGATTCAGAATTTATGATACATAAAAAATGATAACATATTAAATCGGATAGGCTACCTCACCATGCTTAGTCAGTTGATTAATCATTTTTGTGATGCCCAGAATCCCGTTATCAGGTTTAAGCCTCCGAGACCCAGTTAATCACAGTGTCGTACGCAACGGCAGATTTAAAGTACATAATTTAAAGCTCATTTATTTAGTAAATTACATATGAAGCCTTATTTTTAAGAAAATTTTGGCATGTGGAGTTCGTAAAGTTAATTAATCAAAACCTGTAAGTAATAAGATAAAGTTTTACCAGCAATCTAACTCTACGATTTTGAAATTCTTGATCAGTAGAAATCAAACAATCCATATAAAACAATTCTTCCAATGAGGTCCCAACTTTAAACAAAGACTTTACATAATATCTCAATGATAATACATCCAATCTAAGAGAGGTTTAATTATACACAATTCATAACGTACAAGTCGTCTATAGACAACTCTAAGTGTTTAAGGTATCCAGAGGCCCTTAGATTCCATACTCGTGCCGTCCCTTAAGAAGTACCTGTAAAACTGTTTGAAAAATGGGAGTGAGCCAAATACGGGCTCAGTGGGAACTATAAGCATTTGCCTAAGAAAATACATATTAGAAAACACGTGCAACATGTAGTAATAAAAATAATTGAAACTATGTTTATATGCTTATACTATTTTTACATATGTACTCAGCACTTATATATATATAAAGTACTCTGTTTAAAATAGAGTGAAACTATGTTACATGCAATGCACGCCTAGTGCTATCCCACCCCAAAAATACAACAAAGAATATATCATCAAGATATAAGTAAATCATAATATTATAGTATATCATTAGAGAAGTGTATGCACTAATCTTATAACCGTCAATCTCATCTCACATCAGACATTTAGGATTTACTCTACTGTGCACAGCAATGGCGATCTAAACCCCCAAGGCTAGGGTATGCAGCCCCCAAGGTTGGGTCCCCCCATGGACCACCTAGATGGTGTAGGGTATGCTACCTCGCGGGGTCCTCCTACGGACCATAGAGCATGCCGCTCTCAAAGCGGGATCCCTCTACACGGATCAGGGTGTGTAGCCGCCAAGGCTACGTCCCCCATGGACCATTAGTGCCATACAAAACAAAAACATCAATAGGAAGTATTCCCAAAAGCTATACTCATATATAATATACATATGTACCTGTATATACGCACACACACACACAGATATATATATATATCTTCATTCATATCTTCGTACTAATTTTGCTTACCAAGAGCGTAACTAGTTTCTCCATATGCATAACGATGATGTGTTCAACTTAACATATATTTAACATACATGTGCCATTTAAGAAACTAATACATGTTGCCTCATTATATCCATGTAATGAACAACTTTAATAAGTTGATTAATAATCTATTTGTAATAAACACTTGGCTTAGTAAAATATCATTCATAAAACGCGCAATTAGTCCATTCAATAGCGTATGTATCTCATGGATATAGTCATCATAACCTTTGGTAGTGAAAGTATACATATCAAACCCATAATTTGTAAAATGTATAGCTGAGTTCGAAAACAAGATTATTGCCAAAAAAATGGATCTCCACCAAAGTCATGATATTAGGGAATCAATGGCATATGTATATTACTTACATCATGTAAACCTAATATATATACAACTCCATTTTCCATACTAAGCATATATATACCCAAAGCCTGCTGTAGTTGTATACTTATTAAATAATTCCCTTAATAACTCAATAGTATATGTAGGAACACTTATGTATAGTTTCTAGGGTACTAAGTTCATACTAAGGTATAATAAAATCCAACTTTAGCATAAATCCTCATTCCTAAATCATAACATAGTATATAGATAACGATAAGCTGAGTATACACACACCCACGCTAGCGGGTAACCAATAGAGCTCGTGGTAAGCTAGTGTATAATGAGATTCACATATATAGGCATGAAATTATAATGAAAACATGGATAAATCAAGAAAGCAACTCATAAGTCTCAAACCCAAAGTCCCATATATATGTATCAATAAACTTGTAAGAAACCCCCCCCCCCAATTTTCTTTGAAAATAAAGATGCAACACATAAAATTTTAAATTGAGTTTAGGTAATATTGTTCCTACCTTAATTAAAGCTAGTTCCTTGAAGATTGAGCGTTGAATTGAGCCGAATTAACTCTAGTTTTCGCCAATTATTCAAACCCTAATCATGGATGATGAGGAAGATGAAAAAGATGATGAAGATTTAAGGATGATGTGGTAGTGATTTTGGGTTTTGATGATGAATAGGCAATGATCTCTTAAAAACTCCCCGCAAATGAGCTCTTAACTCTCTTTAACTTTCTCCAAAGGTGTGGATCAAAATAAGGAAGAAAGGAGGGTGAAAATGGATAAATATTTGGTCAAAATAAGCATTTAGACCCCGCTGCCCAGCTCTGATCGATCAGAGCATTAGCCACTGATCGATTAGAGGCAAATCTGCCTGAAGTCCCATTTTCCTCTGCCTCTTTGACCCCTGAAATGATCTTATGTCAACTCGAGCCCAACACGGAACTTGTACAAAGGAATGAGATGAAATATGGCCATAAACGGGGAGTCATTTGGACTTTCAAAGTTAGCCAAACTCATTTCGGCAAAAGTTAAATTTTCACCGTTAGCCACCAAATTCACCCGCGGCTTCCCAAAATGTGTTCCAATTATGCACGCATACTTAATATCATTAAAATAACTTGTATATGTATTGGATCAAAGATAAAGGTTCTAAAACATAAATCGGCCCCTCCAACAGAGTTTTGGCCTTAAACGAGCTTAAGCGTGAAAATGGCACGGAAACAAAATACGAGGCATTATAATTTTTAGGATAACATTCCCGCTTGATAGCTCATCAGCCTTGGTAAAGACCAATGACAAACTCAAATGACTAATTCTTTATGAGCTTCCATTCGTATTAATCGCCAGCCTTAGCTCAATTGATTTAAAAAAGTAAAACTTAAATCATCCATTTAGTCATCATTGTTGACCTTGAAGTTCTTAATCTTATTTTGATAATAACAATAAATCAATCATGTGTAATTTAACATGTTTCTTGATATAAGTTTTTAGCTCATTTACATGGAATATCAAGAATATCATGATTGCTCAAAGGAAGCATGACAAGGATCATTCAATCAATATCCGATCAAGTCAACTACGCATTGGACTAGTAAGGAAGATCATATCTCATCTCACACATGCTATCAATGCATTTCATGAAGCACAAAAGATCAAGGATCACATGCAAAAGCTTCAAGGCAAAAGTTTCAAGTGAAGAACAAATTGAAGAAATAAATCGAACATTCAAAGACTCGTTCATTCGTTAATTGAGTGAGTGCCTAGGATTTACGTAAAGTTTCTTATTTGATTATTTATATAGCTCATACATATTGATATAGCATTCTTAGATGGATCAAAATCCGTTTAAATCAAAATTTCTTTGAAAACATCATTCTTACAAAAATCAATTTTCAAATAAATTCATATTAAATTCAAGCGATCTTATTTTGAATTTTCCTGTAAATAGCTGTCTTAGGAACTTATTTTAAGGTCCCGAAAGCATTAGAATTGATTTTGGAGCTTATATGTAAAAATGCAAAAATTGGGATTTGGGTTTGATGGACAAAGCCCATCAGTCGACTAAGGATCCATCAGTCGACTGATGCTTTAGAATATTGCTGCTGGATTTTTGATTTTTTACCATTTTTGGTACCAAACTTCTACCAAACCTCATAAACGACTATATCACTATTGAGACAATATATACACTATCTAAGACACATTTTGACTTCCTTGAATCACTCTCATACTCTATACTTTATCTATCTTCAATATCAAAAGATTCAAGAAATTATTTTTGATCAATCATTATTTATTTGAGCTATTAATCTTGATCAAACAAGTAACTCTAGTGTGAGCTTCAATTGTAATCTTTAAACACTTTAGAGTTGTTGTTCGTTGGTGTGAATCACCAAACAATCTATATTGAAATTGTGAGAGGTAAATCTCATAGAAAAATAATAAGGTAAATTCTTGTTTAGTATTTGTGAGAAGTAAATCTCATAAATTAGCAAGTGAGATTCTTGTGAGAGTATTGTGGTATAGCAATACTTGTAGAGTGTAGTGAGACAACAACACTTCTAAAGGTTTGATCTTCACCCGAAAGAAGATTGAAATTAATGAAACTTCTCAGGGAACTAATCGAGCGCGGACTATGGTTTGGTAAACCAAAACTGTGAGGACGAAAAGCCTTTGGACTTCCAATTGGTTTAATCTTTCTAACTTAAGCTCCTTATTTGATTGCATTTATATTTATTGATTGCTCTTGGGATTGATTTCTTGATTGATTATTTGCTTGCATTCCCTGATATACTTGTTTAGCTAGTTAAATTACTTAAACATTTTGAAAAAGTTTTTAATTCCGCATTAAGTTTTTGATACCCTATTCACCCCCTCTAGGGTTAAAATCCGATTAACAATTGGTATCAGATGGTATACTCTTGTTTTGATTTCACAATCTTAGAGTCCTCGATCATGTCTTATTATCAAAGAATTGGCCTTTCCGAAGGTGCTTCTATTTATAGGCCACCATTGTTTGATGGGAAAAATATAGTTATTGAATAAATCGTATGTGCATTTTTTTACAAGCTAACGATTTTGAAGAATGGAAGGTTACACTTGTTGGACCTTATGAGATTACAAAAACCGATGAAAAGGAAAATGTTATTCCTAAGTCTATATTCGAATACATTGAGCATGATATTAGAAAAATTTAGTTTAATGCCAAAGCTTTAAATTCATTACATTGTGTATTGTCTATGGATGAATACAAGAAAATCTCTAGTTGCAAAACTACAAAAGAGATTTGGGACAAGCTTGACGTTTTCTATGAGGAAACTTCTCAAGTAAAGGAGGATAATATTAATATACTTGTCCATGATTATGAGTTATTTAAGATGGAGCATAACGAATCACTTGCTTCCATGTATAGTAGATTTTCTATTCTCACTAATGCTTTCGACCTTTTTGGCAAGGTTTATTCTAATGTAGAAAAGATTAGAAAAGTGCTAAGGATTCTTCCAAAGATGTGGAGGCCTAAGGTGACGGCAATTCAAGAAGTTAAGAATCTCAAAACGCTTAGCATGGATGAGCTATTGGGTTCTCTCAAAACCCATGAGAAGAAATTGCAAAGAGAAGAAGGAGGAGATAAAGCGAATCCATTGACAATATTTGCTTTAAAACCAAATGAAGGAAAATGAACAAAAGGAGATGGAGACATAACACTTCTCTCAAGGAAATTTGAGAAATTTCTATTAAAGAAGAAGTATTCTCAAGGGAAGATCACCAACTATCCCTCATCCTCAAAGAACTTCCATGATAAATCAACTCATCCAAAAGTTGAGAATGAGCTAAGGAAGTGTTTACATTGTCATGAACCGGGACCCTACAAGTTGAATTGTCCGGTTATAAAAGATGAGAAAAGAGAGAAGAAAGCAAAGAGGGAAGAGCTATGCAGAAGATTGAAAGATGCTCTCAAAAGGCATTCAAGCGAATCAGATGAAGACAAATCCGATATCGAGTCAAGTGATGAAGAGATGGCACACCTTTGCCTTATGGCAAAAGATGGAGAGGCGTACAAATCTTGGCCTCATAGATGAAGTACTCTTAGAGCAACCATTTTCTTTCCATGGCCTTGACTCCTTTTTGATGTTGCCATAGGGGGAGAAAATGTGTGTTGATGGTGATCAATTTTGATAAGACTTTAATTGCTTTATGTCTTTAACATTGATACTTGTTTTCCTTTGAAAACCTTATTTTAAATCAAAAATGTTTTGTTGATTTTAAAACTACGTCAAATACTTGCAATGCTTTTAATAATCATTTATTTTATCTATGCATGAATTGAGGGAGAGCATATATCATTCACTCATATGCTATTTATGCTTGTTATTGAAAACACACATTAAGTTATTGTCATCATCAAAAAGGGAGAGATTGTTGACCTTGAAGGTCTTAATCTTATTTTGATAATAACAATAAATCAATCATGTGTAATTTAACATGTTTCTTGATATAAGTTTTTAGCTCATTTACATGAAATATCAAGAATAGCAAGATTGCTCAAAGGAAGCATGACAAGGATCATTCAATCAATATCCGATCAAGTCAACTACGCATTGGACTAGCAAGGAAGATCATGTCTCATCTCATATATGCTATCAATGCATTTCATGAAGCACAAAAAATCAAGGATCGCATGCAAAAGCTTCAATTGAAGATCAAATTGAAGAAATAAATCGAACCATTCAAAGACTCGTTCATTTGTTAATTTAGTGAGTGCTTATGATTTATATAAAGTTTCTTATTTGATTATTTATATAGCTTATACATATTGATATAGCATTCTTAGATTGATCAAAATCAATTTGAATCAAATTTTTTTTAAAACATCATTCTTGCAAAAATTGATTTTCAAATAAATTCATATTAAATTCAAACGATCTTATTTTGAGTTTTTCGTAAATAGGAGTCTTAGGAATTTATTTTTAAGGTCCCTAAAGCATTAGAATTGATTTTGGAGCTTATATGCAAAAGTGCAAAAATTAGAATTTTGGCTTGATGGACAGACCCCATCAATCAACTAAGCAGCTTTGTTCCATCGACTAAGGGTCCATCAGTCGACTGATGAGCTTTACTCAGTCGACTGATGCTTCAGAATATAGCCATTGGATTTTTGATTTTGTACCATTTTTTATATCAAACCTCATAAAGGGCTATATTACTTTTGGGCTTATATATACACTATCTAAGATACATTTTGACTTCCTTGACTCACTCTCATACTCTATAATTCATCTATCTTCAATATTAAAAGATTCAAGAAATTATTTTTGATCAATCATTATTTATTTGAGCTATTAATCTTGATCAAACAAGTAACTCTAGTGTGTGCTTCAATTGTAATCTTTAAATACTTTAGAGTTGTTGTTCATTGGTGTGAATCACCAAACAATCTATATTCAAATTGTGAGAGGTAAATCTTGTAGGAAAATAAAAATATAAATTATTGTTTAGTATTTGTGAGAGGTAAATCTCGTAGTTTAGTAAGAGGGATTCTTGTGAGAGTATTGTGGTATAGCAATACTTGTAAAGTGTAGTGAGACAATAACACTTGTAAATGTTTGATCTTCACCCAGAAGAAGATTGGAATTAGTGGAACTTCTCGGGGAATTAATCGAATGCGAACTATGGTTTGATAAACCAAAACCGTGAGGACAAAAAGCCTTTGGACTTCCAATTGGTTTAATCTTTCTAACTAAAGCTCCTTATTTGATTGCATTTATATTTATTAATTGCTCTTGGCATTGATTTCTTGATTGATTATTTTCTTGCATTCCTTGATATACTTGTTTAGTTAGTTAAATTGCTTAAATATCTTGAAAAAGTTTTTAATTTCGCATTAACTTTTTTAAACCCTATTTACCTCCCCGCTTGGGTTAAAATCCGACCAACAATTGGTATCAGAGGGTGTACTCTTGTTTTGATTTCATAATCGTAGAGTCCTCGATCATGTCTTATTACCATGGAACTGGCCTTTCTGAAAGTGCTTCTATTTATAGGTCACCATTGTTTGATGGCAAAAACTATAGTTATTGAAAAAATCGTATGTGCACATTTTTACAGGCTAACGATTTTGAACAATGGAATGTTACACTTGTTGGACCTTATGAGATTACAAAAACCGATGAAAAGGAAAATGTTATTCCCAAATTTATATCTGAATACAATGAGCATGATATTAGAAAAATTATATTCAATGCTAAAGCTTTAAATTCATTACATTGTGCATTGTCTATGGATGAATACAATAAAATCTCTAGTTGCAAAACCGCAAAAGAGATTTGGACCGAGCTTGACGTTTTCCATGAAAACACACATTAAGTTATTGTCATCATCAAAAAGGGAGAGATCGTTGACCTTAAAGGTCTTAATCTTATTTTTATAATAACAATAAATCAATCATGTGTAATTTAACATGTTTCTTGATATTAGTTTTTAGCTCATTTACATTGATTATCAAGAAGAGCATGATTGCTAAAAAGAAGCATGATAAGGATCATTCAATCAATATCCGATCAAGTCAACTACGCATTGGACTAGCAAGGAAGATCATATCTCATCTCACATATGCTATCAATGCATTTCATGAAGCACAAAATATCAAAGATTACATGCAAAAGCTTCAAGTGAAGATCAAATTGAAGAAACAAATCGAAGCATTCAAAGACTTGTTCATTCGTTAATTGAGTGAGTGCTTATGATTTATGCAAAGTTTCTTGTTTGATTATTTATATAGCTTATACATAGTGATATAGCATCCTTAGATTGATCAGAATCAGTTTGAATCAAAATTTCTTTGAAAACATCGTTCTTACAAAAACCGTTTTTCAAATAAATTCATATTAAATTCAAACGATCTTATTTTGAGTTTTTTTGTAAATAACTTCCTTAGGAACTTATTTTTAAGGTCCCCAAAGCATTATAATTGATTTTGGAGCTTATATGGAAAAGTGCAAAATTTGGGATTTTGGCCTGATGGACAGAGCCCATCAGTTGACTAAGAGCTTTGATCCGTCGACTAAGGGACCATCAGTCAACTGATGAGCTTTACTCAGTCAACTGATGCTTTAGAATATAGCCGTTGGATTTTTGATCTTTTACCATTTTTGGTACCAAACCTCATAAACGGTTATATTACTTTTTGGACTATATATACACTATCAAAGACACATTTTGACTTCCTTGAATCACTCTCATACTCTATACTTCATCTATCTTCAATATCAAAAGATTCAAGAAATTATTTTTGATCAATCATTATTTATTTGAGCTATTAATCTTGATCAAACAAGTAACTATAGTGTGAGCTTCAATTGTAATCTTTAAACACTTTAGAGTTGTTGTTCATTGGTGTGAATCACCAAACAATCTATATTCAAATTGTGAGAGGTTAATCTCATAGAAAAATAATAAGATAAATTCTTCTTTAGTATTTGTGAGAGGTAAATATCATATATTAGCAAGAGGGATTCTTGTGAGAGTATTGTGGTATAGCAATACTTGTACCCTCTTAGTGAGACAAACACTTGTAAAGGTTTAATCTTCACCCTGAAGAAGATTGAAATTAGTGGAACTTCTCGGAGAACTAACCGAGCCTGGACTATGGCTTGGTAAACTAAAACCGTGAGGACAAAAAGCCTTGGACTTCTAATTGGTTTAATTTTTCTAACTCAAGCTCCTTATTTGATTGCATTTATATTTATTGATTGCTCTTGGGATTGATTGCTTGGTTGATTATTTGCTTGCATTCCTTGATATACTTGTTTAGTAAGTTAAATTGCTTAAACATTTTGAAAAAGTTTTTTAATTCTGCATTAAGTTTTTTAAACCCTATTAACCCCCCTCTCTAGGGTTAAAATACGGCCTACAGTCATCATTAATTGTCTCCAAAAAAGGAATGTCTTTAGAGAAATATTCAACATTAGGTTAAGAATATATTTCTTCCGAAACTCAATGATCTCTTCAATAGCATCATTCACCATGACATTGCTTTTGTGAAAAGTGTTGCAAACACTCATAACTTTTGCAATAAAAGGGAAAACTTTAATCACGGAATTGAAAATCTTAAAAGGATTAATAAACATAAATAAGTAGTGGGAGTAAAAGTATAAACACCATTGTATTTCTTCACCCGACACAACTACGTAATAATCACAACTAGCTTTTCGTTGTCAGCATCCAAATGGGAACTCAGTTCACACACATACTCACCCCATAAGGTACTTGGTACACAATTGTTCCTAAATATATATATATATATATATATTAGATTAAGGGAAAAAAAGATCTTTCAGAAAAAACAAAATGAAAAGAATAAATGATGGGTTTTAACTCGGCATCTTGAATTACAATGTCCATTAATTTAGTCTCGTTTCCTGATACTTTCTTAGTCCTAAGATTCTCTTAGCCGACAACTTCAGCAATTAGATTTGGTAATAAAAAAAAGCGTCATTAGTAGCTAACAAATATCACATGAAAAATAGGTAAATTTGACTTTATAGTAAAAAAAAATGTTGAGGCCTACCAAATAATTTTTTCTCATCATTTTCGATCAATTTAAGGATTTCCTCAAAAGGCTTGAACACGTACATTTGTTCAAGAAATGTGTCATCAAAAACATTCAAAAACCTGTGTGTAGCTTTGCATAAAGATTCTATATTTGTGTGTCATTGTCTTGAACAACATGTTATTCAACGCAACAACAAAGCAGTGTACATCATATAGATTTCCGTCCTTCAACAATGGTTTAAAAGTTTTAACTAACACTTGTCTAATAGTAATGTGTGTTCTTCGACCCTGCAAGAAAACAATAGGTTAGGGAATTTTGTAGTTATTCATATACTTTATAAGTAGTAAAAAAGTTAATAATAAATTAAAACCAAACTGAACCATTAAATTAAATTTAAGATAATATTTATTAAATTAAATAAAACAACATTAAAATTTAAAATAAAAAAATCTTAAAGCTACTTGAGGATGGAGATAGGAAAACTGAAACTACATAGGAAAAAAATTGGTATATTAAAAAATTTGGCAAACAATTTTATTTAAAATTAAAATAAGTAGAACCTAAATTACAATGAACATCAAAGAAAAGCATAAAGTATTTATTTTTTTGGCGATAAAAACAATATTTGACAAATCAAATAGTTATCGAATCATTAAAATTAAATGTACGATAATATGAACAACATTTAAATTTTTTTAAAAAATACTTAACGATATAATCCAAAACTGAAAAAATTGCCAAACGAATAAATACACAAAAGAACATTTATGAATAAATGAAGAACATAAAACAATGTAAAAATTAGATCAACGCGCATCACAAAAGGTAAAAAAAAAAAAAAGAAACATCATACAACAATATATCATTTAAAGTTAGGACATAAATAAAGCAATAGATAAGGATTACAATGCGAAAAAAATACATCATATCTATATATGTAAAACCCACTAAGCAGTATGTGGAAATTGAGTTATAGTTAAGAACACCATAAAATAGAAAATAAAAAATAAAACATAAATCTAACAACATTGTTTGATAGATTGCAACACTAAAATAGAAACCATTATATTTAAAAATTATTAGTTAAAAATAAAATGTTTGAATAACTAACCTCTATATCCTGAAACACATATTCAAGTGTAAACGTTTCATTCAGATTGTCACGTGAAATTGTCTCATACGTGCGTACCATACGAATCCTTAAGGCCTAATTTTTCTTTGTTGCATTCAATTCACTCACAAGACTGAACAAAGCCATGCCATTTTCCAATAATCAAACTGCAAAGAAATTTCACAAAACAATCAACCAACATTAAGGGCCTACAGAGCATTTCGAAAGAATGTAAACACTTCTAAGCAAAAAGCAAAAGTTTGAAGGAGCATACAAACCACTACCCAGAGAATAAAGAGCACAAGAACAATTTTTAAAATGAAAAAGTATCATCATTGTGTATTTTTTAAACAACTATTTAGGCAAGCAAAATGTTAAACACAAGTTTCACAAGAAAAGTAAAATTATAATTTGATTTTCTATGGATGACTATACAAATTCCTGTACCAATTAGTAGTAGTCAGATTCATAAGAAATTTTTTTAGAAAGCAACAATAGTCCAATTACCCATGTACTACTGAGAGAACCTACGTTTTCGACGCCGGCCCCTTTGGCAGCGATTCCTCTGGTTTTTTAGTTCAGTTAGAAAATGGTTAATTTTATTATGAAGAAAAGATGATGGTTTGTAAATAAAATCAGAGTCGCCAGTTTGTTTTACTAAACAAACCAAAGTCTTTGTAAAAGATAAATATTTATGAATTAGGCAAAATATCTTAAACACAATTATTATGAAACTAGTTGATTCAAAGGATCGAGGATTAAGTTACGAATCGGGAAGGTGTTAGGTACCCAATTCGCTCTTTCGGTTTCTAAGTAGGATATGTGTGGAATTATAATAGAACATTCGCATGCTTATTGATATTATCGTGTATTGGTCCCTAATTTTAGTAAAAACAAGATTTTGGGGTGGGGATAGAAACCATGTGCTTTGTATTTCGCCCTTCGATTTTAGAAATCAATGTGTGTGTGTGATTTGGAAGATGATTTTGATAATAATAGATGGCAAAACAAGTGCTTTTGGAAAGATTTAGGACTTTTCAGAAGCTAATTCAATTTGGAATTGAATATTTGGCAATCCTCGATATTCATTCGTCAATAGTGTACCATAATTTAATAATTTAAACTGGCATTGACAAATTTAGTACTCTTATAATGGATATTTCGGTAAGCAACGCGATTTATAAATTAAACTAGGTACAAACGCTTGTTGATTCCTTCATGGACCGAGACTGATAAAACTAAGATTTTATAAACTTGACTGACAAACGACACATCGGATTGATCCAATTTTTTAATATGTTGTTATCCATGATAATACTACCTACTGACCCAATTTCAGATTTTCTAGACATTAGGAAGGCATCCGTTTGATTTCTCGAGATGAAATCCCAGATTTTTGAGTTCCCAGGAATCCAGCCCTTGGATCGAGCTGATTTTTGAGTATATTACTCCCTGTAGTATTAGTTATCAACCCAGAACATTTTAGGATGATCAGAACTCCAGAAGTATCGATACATAAAAATTGGTGAAATTAAATTTTGGAAATGTTTGTTTGCGAACAAAGACTATATAGTGTTTGTCTACATGACAAACATATGGTTTGTCGTGTGTAAAAACACCTAGGAATGTTTGTCTACATGACAAACACATATTTGTCATGTGGACAAACACTTTAGGGTGTTTGTCTATAGGCAATTTTTGTGATTCCTGTTAAACGGCTTATCGGATCAATCTAATTTTTTAGTATGTTAATCCCCGTAATACAAAATGTATATTTAAAAAATTTGAGATCAATTTGACTTTAGGAAGGTTCCATTTTGATTATGTAAAGTGAACTCCCAGTTTTATGAATTTTTGAAGATCCGGCCGTCAGATCGAGCTGATTTTTGAGTATGTTGCTCCTTATAGAAATTTATAATAACACTAAAAGTTTTAGGATGATCATAAATTGGGAACTCTTCTTACACAAGTTTCTAGAGGATTTGACAATTTTTTGGTTTCAGTAGTTTCTAGTAATTCTTGTAACTTTTCGTCTGGGTGTCCTTTCGGCTTGCTTGTTTGACCTGTATCACTTGTATATAGTATGTATGCATTTAGGAATGCTCATGCATGCATGCATGTTCATTTCCTTAGAGATTGAGATTCTTGCGAGGGTCGCAAAATGAAGTGTTCACAGACCCTCTCGGCCTAGGTTCTTTGTGAAGCAAATAAACTGGTCAATAACGAGAATGCATCATTTTGTGGAACTCGAACGAATTATAAGTGATATTTTGAAAGCAATGCTATACAAATGATGTTGTGCTATATTGTTCATCTACCCTATGGATGGATGGGTGATTTCGGGACTGTTCGGGACACGTCCTATTCTTTGCTGTGATTTTGATCTGTTGTACTCCCACTGGTATAAATGGTTACGCTGACTCTTTCTTTTGTTGAACTGATGTACTCCCACAAGCAGGGATGGTTCTATCAACAATTCTCATTCTTTTGTTGAACTTATGTATTCCCATATATAGGGATGGTTCCTTCAACGATTCGCTATTTGTTAAACTAATGTACTCCCATAGCAGGAATGGTTCAGTTAACAATACTGATTCTGGTGTTGAGTTGATGTCCTTCCACAGGTAGGGACGGTTCTGTCAACGATTTGCTATTTGTTAAGCTGATGTATTCCTACAGGCAGGGACGGTTTTGTTAACAATTCTGATTATGGTGTTGAGCTGATGTACTCCCACATGTAGGGACGGTTCTGCCAACGATTTTTTATTTGTTAAGATGATATACTCCCACAAGCAGGGACGATTATATTAACAATTCTGATTCTTGTGTTGAGCTGATGTACTCCCACTGGTAGGGACAATCCTGTCAATGATTCTCATTATTTTGTTGTGTTTAAACCACGTAGAGGGGTGAGCCCCCTGCTTTAGCGAAGTGTGTGGATCGCATAGAGGGGTGAGCCCCCTACTTTAGCGAGATGTGTGAGATGGTGAATATTTGCTAGGGACATGATGATTGATGGTCTGCTGGGGAAATGAGAATTCTTACTGGGTAGGATAAAGGCTGAGAGTTGATGATCTACTAAGGGGGTATGATATATAATTGATGGTCTACGGGGTAAATGAGAATTCCTACTGGCTAGGATAAAGGTTGAGGATTGATGATCTGTTGAGGGGGGAGAGTCTTTGAGAAGACATAGAGAGAAAATGAGAGAAAGTTAGTGTGATCTCTTTTTTTTTTGGAAAAACAAAAACTTTTGGTTGGCTTCTTCTTTCTTGAGAAAGGATCGAGTTACGTTCTCTCAATTCTCGAACCTCGTGCATGATTATTGGACTCCGACTCTTGCTTTACTTTCATGAAAATTTTCTCGTGTCACCAGGGTATGATTCTGCTTGAAATTTTTCTCGTGCATGAAATATTTCTCAATTCTCGTAAGAGGAAAATTTTTTGTGTGCTTGCATCGTTTTCTGTTTTTTGATGCCCTTATTCTTCCTTGATCGTTTGAAAGATTTTTTGAGGTAGCTTATTTTTTTTTTTGCATAGTCAGCATCCTTCCTTACCCAAGACGTAGCCCTGGGCCTTTTGTCCTAATTGTCACTTTTGGTATGGCTATCGCTTCCATATTTTGCCTTTTCTGTTTTTTTAATATTCTTTTTGTTGGCACTATGGGATTTATTCTCTTTTCTACTCTTTTAATTTTTTCTTGTACCCATTTTGTTCCTTCTTACTTTGTCAAGTTTTCTGAGCATCATCGTCCTTGCGATTTGAGAATGTTTGCTTTGGAAGTTCGCATTTGACATCGTTATGCTGTGTTTGTGATTTTCGGTCTGAGAACCTTTGGAAGCGTATCTTGAAGAATTCTTAGGAGAGAAAAAGCTGGGCCAAAAGTCCTTTTTGTGGGGTTTGTTCCCCGCATAGCAGTTGTAAGATTTTGTCATTCCAATTTTTCTTTCTTTAACTTTCTCTTATATCTTTTTAAATGGGGCTTTTTTGTTGTGGAGAGGGCCTAAGTTTTCCTGTAGAAAGGGCTTTGGTTTGTACCTGTAAAAAGGGCTTTGAATTTTCCTGTAGGAAGGGTTTCGGATTTGTGCCTATAGAAAGGGCTTGGATTATGGCCTATAAAAAGGGTTTGTGAAGTGATTCAATTCTCGGAGAGGATTCATGATGTGATTTTCCCCTTTGGGAGGGCTTGTGAAGTGATTCAACTCTCGGGGAAGATTTATGATGTGATTTGCCCCTATAGGAGGGCTTGTGAAGTGACTTGCCTTTTTGGGAGGACTGGTGAAGTGATTCGACTCTCGAGGAGGAGTTGTGATGCGATTTTTCCCTCTGGGAGGGCTTGTGAAGTGATTTGACTCTTGGGGAGGATTTATGATGTGATTTGCCCCTCCGGGAGGGCTTGTGAAGTGATTCGTCTCCCTAGGAGGGCTTGTGATCTCATCGTGATGATCAGGAGTGCATTGATCGGCATTCTGATGGTGGTGTGACTAATCATCGAGGTACTTACCTAGTGCTTATGTGTACGCATTATACAAATACTCGTGCCATGTTTACCTAAATTTTGAGTATTGGCTTACTTCTCAAATCATTACACCATCGTTTTGAAAACTTAGTTTTAAAAAGGTCGTGAATCTTGAGTTGCCTGATTCAAAAAGTATATTGTGTTACTCAAAATTATCTAAACGCAAATGTATGCTTGCAAGACCGACCATTTTTCGAGAACATAATAACACTGAAAAAGGGAAATATTGATTTCTGGTCAATTAATGAGTGAGCGCAAGGTGATATTGGTCACAAGAGAAATGTCACGCTTTTGTCTTAGGATTCTGTTGATCTTGCATCATGCTTCTATTTTGGCACATTTCTCTCTGCTTTTTGGGCCTATCAGAGTTCGTGTGTGTTGCTGTTTTTTGCCCATACCCTCAGTCTTAGGAGGATTAATGTTCTGCATTTTTTATGAGCAGGTGTGGACTACCCGAGACTGGCTTGATTCTTGGGAGAGGCGGGGGGCTCTCAATTGCTAACCAATTAATTTCGTTGGCTTGATTATACCTTTCAGAGGTAGAATTTACAGTTCTACTGATAGGGCGACCACGGGGTCTTGATGGTGTGGGTAGGGCCCTCAGTGCGAATGATGAATAGAGAGGCTAGTCTATGAAGAGCTGTTTGGGTCTTCCCATTGATACCCTCGGTGCATATACCCTTGCCACCTTCAATGCGTATGAATGATGATGGAGAGGCTATTCTTCGAGGAGCTGTTCGAGTCTTCTTGTCGACACCCTGATCGCATGTTTGTACCCTTGGCACCTTCATCTTGTTTAATGTAGCTCAATGATCTTCGCTTTGGATTCGTCGTCCATGTCTTTTCAAGAATATGATTGAGTTTAAGCAGAGGCAATTATGAATTAAAGATATTCAAAAGAAATGATTCGATTTTATTAATAAAATGAATGGGCACATTGATAAGAAATTCCTCATTCTACCCTTAACCTTTACAAATTCGCTCCCTTTCTCTCTCAATTCCCCTTATTTCTAAGATGGTTCGAGTAAACTGGATCAATGATGTTTGCCTTTACTTAGGGCTTCTTTCAATTAATATTTGATGCATCAACGGGGCGAAATCTTACAAGGAATCAATTAAGTCTTGGATAGCATGCTTCAGGGTGCAACAATTATCAGTGTTATGTCCGAATCCTTTATGGTAAGTGCAGCGTTCATTGGCATTCCAGCCAGGGTGTAACATCATGTATTTAAATTAATGTTAATTATGTATATTAACTCTTTTATATATATCAGAATGATCGTTTTATGATTCGGGTGGTCCGAATGAATTTCGGTTGGTAAATAGGAAGTTTTGGGTTCTTTGTGATTCGTTAATTTGAGCTAACTTTGGGCTATCGTAATTCCTCCGTTAGTTATCCGATTGAAGTTTTGCTCTTGAATGTCTCTAGTATTTGCATCATTCTACAACTTTCGTGTTTTGGCCGACAGCTAATTCGCACTCCTCGTGGATCAAAACAGGGCGCGAAGTAGGCCCATCGCTAAATTCTAGTTGTTTAATAGTGTTCGGTAGAGCGCTGTCTTCGGTGAATTTCTGGAAAAATGTGTCCATAATTTGAGAAAACTTCCTCTAATAAAGTTTTAGATCTTTGAAATACCTTTCCGTGGACATAAAGAACACCTCAATCGAAGTTCCGAGTCAAAAGTTATGGCTAAAACTAAAACAGTGCTCCAGAACCAAAAAATCTCCCCGAGTTACTGTAGCAACCAACTTAAAGTGCGTTAAAGCTCGTTTTAAGCTATTTTCCCACCATTTTCGAACCATTCTCTTCCACTAAACTCTAGAGAGTTCTAGAGAGAGAAAGATAGGTGTTCTTGAGCGAATCTTACCTATTTTCACTCCCGATCAAAGCATTAAGTATCAAAAATCATCCGAAACACCTCCTAGCTTGCTATTCATCATCTTCTACCTTGAGGACTCTTTGGGGAAGCTTGAAGCATCAAATTTCCTTCTTCTTTCTCACTCATAAACTAAGGTAGGGGTATTTTCTTGGCTTTTGAAACTTAATAAACTTGTTTATACGTTTTCAAATAGGTTTATACACATATGTTGGGTTCTTGCTCGATTATTGAAATCGGTAGTTAAATAACATATTTTGGCCACTGTTTTGATTAAATTTGGGCAAATTGGTAATGATAAAAGTGAAGTATCAAGTATGTATTTTAAAATATAGTTTAATACCTAACTTGTGGCTTTGGAATTACCTAAAAAGGATAAGGAATGAATATTTCGTGAATTTTACAAGATTGGTATGCGGTATTGATTCCTACGCAGGAATCTTGAATATTTTCTTAAATATTCCAAAGTCCACTCCATAATTTGAGTAAATTCATTTGGTTAATGAATAGGGTTACTATGTTAATATTTGATGATTAAGAATTTTAATTAAGTTATTATTGGAGGATATTTAATGAGGATGATGATTTTTTATGATTCATAAAACCATGAGCATGTGATTTGTAACAAGATATGCCATTTGAACTTAACATTTATGTAATATAGACTTGTGAGTGATGTTCCTTAGATATACATGCTTGGCGATATTCAAATGGATTTGTAAATGAATTATGTATATACTAAGGAACATGGATACATGATGAATGAAGTTTAAGTGGCATGTGTTGTTTTTAGTTGTCACAAAGAGCATATATGCATGTTGTGCATCACTATTGTGTCAACCGTACTCTTGAAGATTCTTCGGCAAGCTCGAATTCCCTTATGGCCTAGCGAATGGGCATTTATCTCTTATCATGATGCTGAGAGCTCATTTATATCTATATATATATCTGTTCGGAGGTTACATGTCACGGAAATCCATGGAAGCTTCATTTTTATCTTGATATTGTCTTATCCGATATGATTGGTTGATTGATCTCTTGGAAATGATTGTACTTGGTCGTGGATGACCAAGGGTGATGTGAATATTTATTTTCATAGTGCTTACCGGGATGGAAAAATAGGCAGGGCCCGGTGCCCTTGTGTTGAAAAGCCCTAAAACCCTGGAGGAGCAACGTTTGGCCGCCTATAAGCCACTGGTGTGGAGCCCGGGAACCTAGGCAAATTGGCAAGGCACTATGGTTTTGCGATTATCTATATTTATATGGGATCGGGGTGAATGATCCCAGGGCTATTGTTATCTATACTTGTGTGGGATCGGGACAATTGATCCCAGGTTATGATATCTTGGCAGCAGTAGAATCTATTCATCACTCAGGCTTTCTATTATACGGCAATCAGTTGACACAGGAAGTAACCTGCATTAGCACGTTCATGCACGATCACGTGATGAATTTTGGATTTTCTGTTGATATTATTAATATTACCATGGTCTAAAAGATATGTTTACAAACTTGTTTTTAAACATATACCTGGTACCCCCTACTGAGCAAATGGCTCACCCCGATTTTTCTTTAAAAATATTTCAGGTACTCACGAGTCCCACGAGGACAAGGACACGACCGGGTTAGGGACGATATAGAGGCTCTGATACTATGTGTATATTTTGGTTTACTGTGATGTATGTATATTTTTTCGGGAAGCCACGGCTAGCCCGAGGAGTTTATATACTTTGGTTATTCGTATGGTTTGGATTATGTGTACTTGATACATGCTGCAATGTATAATATGTTTGATACCCTATGTAGTGTGATACTTGCTATATCGGTTGTTGTTGACTTATTTCTTTCTATATACCTATCTTAGTCTTACTAAGGTAGGTTAGTAATGCTCCAGGCCTTAATTACAGGTGTTATCATGTACATTAAGGCGGGGGTGTTACAATTTGGTATCAGAGCATAGGTTTACGCGATTACTTGGGTTGTGGGACAACACTTATGATATATTGTGGTAAATTATTGTCTTATTAATATATATTGGATTGTCATGACGTTCCTTTTCTTGTTTTCATATAGAATGATGACTTCACCAAATCATAATGCCACCCACGGGAGTTCCACCTCCGGGGAGTCAGTAGATGCAATCTGTGCCATGGCCCGAGAGTTGGCTAATGTGTTGGGACATATAGAACAACCCCAGAGTAGAGTCCAGGAGAATAGGGCTATGGTGGCCCTAGAGAAGTTCAAGAAGCTAGCCCTACCATTATTCAACGGGACGTCTGGTCCTGAGGCGGCAGAGTCCTGGCTCGATCAAATAGAGAGAGCCTTTGAAGTTATAACCTTACCCGATGACCTGAAGCTTAATTTGGGGACTTACCAGCTAGTTGATCAAGCTGGTATCTGGTGGAGAATTGTGTCTAGAAGAGCGGACGCTCCTACCTCTTGGGAGCAATTTACTTAACTGTTCCTAAAGCGTTATTTCTCGTCGGTTCATCGGAATCTGAAGAGAGATGAGTTCCATTTCCTGATCCAAGGGAACATGTCGGTTTCGGAGTATGAAGTGAAATTTGAAAGTTTAAGTCGTTTTAACAAGAGTTTGGATAACGATCCCGAGTAAAAGATACGTTTATTCCTTAAAAGGTTGAAACCTTCGATTCAGGAGAAAGTATATCACCTGAATTACGGCAGTGTGCTGAAGCCGTGAGGACAGAGATGAAGGTGGAGTAAGAAAGGATAGATGCCAGTAGATTTCTCGATAAAAAGAAGGGTACTGATGGAAAAAGGTTAGGTGGTCAGGGAAAGAGGTACAAGAGTGAGTCGGGATCCTCTAGTGGAAGTTACGGTAGAGGTCGGTCTACGGGTTCGGGGAATGAAAACCAGGGGTTTCGAGAAAGAGTCTGTTATGGGTGTGGTCAGCTGGGGCACTTTAAAAAAGAGTGTCCAAATGTGAGACGACAGCAACAACCCTCCCAGTCCTTCAACAGTCGGCCACATTTTCAAGGCTCAAGTCGCACGGGCGGCGAAGGACAGTTCTTTTCTAGCACTCTAGGTAGTCAAGGCCGTGGGTAGAGTCAGAGCGAGTCTCGTGGAGGTGGGAACTCATACTCTGGGGTGGTGGCAGAACACAGGGTCTGGTCTACACGTTGACACAGTTAGAGCCGCCAGAGGTTAAAGTGATGGAAGGTACTATTTTATTCTTTAGTACCTGGGTTAAAGTTTTGTTTGACACTGGTGCCTCCTATTCTTTTATTTCACATGCATTGGTTGATAGATTGGAATTGTATGTTGAATCATTGAATATACCTTTGTGGGTTGGTACACCCACGAGAAATCGAATTCGGTTAGGTTCCGTTTGTAGAAATTGTTCCTTGAGTTTTGGGGAGTCCTCGATAGAGTTTGATCTTATCGTACTTGATATGGGGGATTATGATCTTATACTGGGGATGGATTGGTTAGCTATTTTTCGCGCAGTAATTGATTGTTCTAGACGTCAGATAACAAAATTTTGACTTTTCAATGTGAACCCGAGTCACTTGTCCCGTGTGCATATTTTAAACCCAAAGAACAACGGAGTTACTTTGGGTGGTTGACCAGTATTGTAACACGAGAGAATGGCAGTCCTCGTCCTTCTGATCTTCCAGTGGTTAGGGAATTTCTTGACATGTTCCCCGATGATCATCTGGGTCTACCCCCACATCGGGAGGTGGACTTTTTTATTGATATTGTTCCAGGAACTGTGCCTATATCTCTAGCTCTATATCGTATGGCTCTTGCTGAGTTGAAGGAGCTAAAAACTCAAATTGATGAATTATTACCGAAAGGGTTCATCAGACCCAGTGTATCTCCGTGGGGTGCACCTGTTCTATTCACTAAGAAGCAAGATGGGTCTTTGCGGTTATGTATAGATTATCGACAGCTGAATCGAGTCACTATTAAGAACAAGTATCCGTTGCCTCGAATTGATGATTTGTTTGATCAATTTCAAGTTGTTATCAGATTTTCTAAGATTGATCTTTGATCAGGCTATCACCAAATGTTAGTACGAGAGGAAGACATTTCGAAGACGACCTTTCGTACTCGTTATGGGCATTATGAATTCCTAGTAATGCCATTTGGGTTGACGAATGCGCCGGTGGCGTTTATGGACCTAATGAATCGTTTATACCGCCCGTATCTTGATCAGTTCATGGTAGTTTTCATTGACGATATTCTTATCTATTCCAAGTCAGATGAAGAGCATGAGAATCACCTTCGCATGGCTCTTCAAGTTCTTCGAGACCATAAGTTGTATGCTAAGCTTAGTAAGTGTGACTTCTGGATGTCGGAAGTCAAATTCTTGGGACACGTCGTCTCGAGAGAGGGTATCTCCGTAGACCCGGCAAAAGTAGAAGCAGTCCTAAAATGGGAGAGGCCTCGAAATGTTACCGAGGTTAGAAGTTTCTTGGGTTTGGCTGGGTATTATCGTCGGTTTGTCAAAGATTTCTCCCGTATAGCTTTACCGTTAACTCACCTAACTCACAAAGGCGTTCAGTTCGTGTGGGATGAATCATGTGAGAAAGCCTTCTTGGAGTTAAAAGATAGGCTTACTTCTGCTCCAGTTCTTATTTTACCCGAGCGAGGAAAGGGTTTACACAATCTATTGGGATGCTTCTAGACTTGGTTTGGGTAGTGTCCTAATGCAGGAGGAGCATGTTGTGGCTTATGCTTCTTGACAACTCAAGCAACATGAGAAAAATTATCCCACTCAGGATTTAGAGTTAGCAGCTGTTGTTTTTGCTCTAAAAATCTGGCGTCATTACTTATATGGCAAAAGATTTAAAGTCTATTCTGATCATAAGAGCCTGAAGTATATTTTTACCCAGAAAGATTTGAACCTTAGGCAACGTCGGTGGGTAGAGTATTTGGAAGATTATGACTTTACTCTTCAATATCATCCAGGTAAGGCTAATGTGGTAGCCGATGCCTTAAGCCGAAAATCTCAAAGGTCGTTAGCCGCATTATGGTGTCGGGAATGGAGGTTGAGAGAGGAGTTACAACGATATTGTTAGAGTGATATACTAAAAGCCATAATTTCTTGTTGGTTTGGATATGTTATAAACTTGGTTTTGCTATTTTAATGAGAATCTTTATGGGTAATGGTTGCATTATATTATTTATTGTGCATGTGTGTCTGTTATTCCATATAGTAGATGATTTGGTGTGTAGAGTATAGCTTACACACAGAAGATCATATCATCGGTTCTTATGGAATAGAAGTTAAATTGTTCACAGTCTTAGATGGAATTGGACACCCATCAGTAGGATTGTAGCATAAGTTTTAGTAGTTTATCTTAACTACAAAAAACGATATAGTTTTAACTCGTTGTGCTAGTACACTTTGTGTGTATTGAATAGGACCGGTTTGGGTTAATTGTTTTTATACTGACTATATAAAACAATTTAAAATCCCATGGTTATTATGATTACTTATGCTCTTAATCTTGAAATAATTAATAGACATATATATGTAGTGTTTGTTGTTTTGACTCATTTTGAGTGAGATTCATTTATGCATCAATAATCTTCGTGAATTGGATGACAACACTATATGTATGATGAATATTAATTATTACCGGAATCCACATCCCTGTATAGGGATTGATGATAGCCCATTGAGATGCTTATAAGTTTTGATCATGTCAAACCCTACAGGTGGATTATGTTAATCCGACATGTCAAATAAGTTAAGTGGTAGGCTCAAGGATTAAGAAGTCATTTAAATATAATTGTCAGTAATTTAATTTAAATGACGGTTATCTATAATCTTAACGTGGGGAGAATAATAAGTATTTAATAACAAGGAGCTCGAAATATAATTTTGAGATAAGGACGGGAGTGCAATTATATTTCTTTAGTGGTGTGAATTATAATTTATGGAAGGAACTGATTCATAGTGGAATTAGGATTCCAACTTTCCATAGGAAGCCCAAACACTTATTTCTCCTTAAGGTCCCTATCGTAGCCTTATATATATACGCCGGCCTAGTCTTTTCTCATAATAAAAATAATTCTCATGAGTTAGGGTTTGTTCTATTAAGAGAGGAGAAAATCTTGGTGATACCGTATCCCACACTCGGTGCAAGATTTGATGGCGGAAGGAATACGATAGAAGATCTTTAGGTTTTTCGGCACAGCAGTCGTAAATTAATTGTAACTTTTGATCGCACTGTTGGATCGGGATGATTTTTGGATATGTGGTTTGGAACGCAAAGTTATTATTATTGCGCAAAAAATCAGGACGATCAGAAGTCGTTTCGGTGGTGAAAAAAATTAATTTTCGCAACCCAACGAGAATTAAGAAAATCTGACCAAATCGCAATCTGATACTTTCAAACCCTAGTCTCCTCATATGGATCCTCTACATGATCCACAAAGGTGAAATCCATTTAATCTTATAGGGTTTTAGCAAAACTTTTTTGTTCAATCTATACGCAATATCAAACGATCCTGTATTTATGTCTCCATCAGATATAACCTGATGGTGAATCTTGCTGAGAACCGAACTTACTTGTGTAACATGATTGCCCAACCGGCAATCCAACAACGAGTGATAGATGCTCAATGGGCAGATGAAGCTTTTTAGGTAATACGCAATCATTTGGCTAAGGAAGCCGAATATGGTGGGTATAAACTTGGGACCGATGGTGGAATTCGAGTCCAGGACAGACTAGTAGTGCCGAACAACCGAGAACTTAGGAATGAAATTCTAAGTGAAGCTCACTATTCTAAATTTTCTATTCATCCCGGTGGTACAATGATGTACCGGGACTTATGTCGAAATTTCTGGTGGAGAGGCATGAAGAAAGACGTCACAAATTTTGTGAATAAGTGTATGACGTGTCAACTGGTGAAAGCCGAGCACCAAAGGCCAGCAGGACAACTCCAGCCATTACCTATTCCCGTGTGGAAGTGGGAACATGTTACCATGGATTTCGTTTCGGGGTTACCGAAGGCATTAGGGGGTCAAGATGCAATTTGGGTGGTTGTCGATAGATTGACGAAGTCTGCTCACTTCCTTCCTATCCGAAACAACCAAAATGTGGAGAGTTTGGAAAAACTTTATGTTCGGGAGATAGTTAAACTCCATGGGGTTCCATTGACTATTGTATCAAATCAAGATCCTCGTTTTACATCTCGGTTTTGGGAAAGTCTCCAAAGGGCTTTGGGAACACAGTTAAAATTTAGTACGGCATTCCACCCGCAGACTGATGGCCAATCTGAGCGGGTTATCCAAGTACTTGAAGATATGTTAAGAGTGCATGTCCTTGATTTTCGAGGAAATTAGATAGAGCACCTGCCATTAGTTGAGTTTGCATATAATAATAGCTTCCAGGCTAGTATATGCATGGCGCCTTACGAAGCCCTTTACGGTCGTCCATGCAGATCCCCAGTTTGCTGGTATGAAGTCAGGAAAAGAACCTTATTGGGTCCAAAGTTGGTAGAGCAAACTATCGAAAAGATTAAAACCATTCGACAACATCTCCATACCGCTCAGAGTCGGCAGAAAAGTTATGCCGATAAGCGCCGTCATCCATTGGAGTTCGAAGTTGGCAACCATGTGTTCTTGAAAACCAAACCTCGTTTTGGTATTACGCGGTTTGGTAGTAAAGGAAAGCTATCTCCTCGATACATTGGGCCTTTCGAGATTCTTGAACGTATTGGGAATGTTTCATACCGTCTAGCCTTGCTGCCGCAATTGTCTAATGTACACAATGTTTTCCATGTGTCAATGCTACGCCGATACGTACATGATCATTCCCACATAGTTCAATGGGAAAATCTCGAAGTCGTAGATGACGGAACATACGAGACCCGCCCGATACAAATTTTAGACCGCCGAGATCAGGTGCTACGTAATAAAATTATTCCGTTAGTGAAGGTCCTGTGGTTGCATCACGGAGCCGAGGAGGCGACGTGGGAGTTAGAAATGAAAATACGCGAAAAATATCCAGAGTTGTTTAATTAATATGTAATCTCTAAATTTCGAGGACAAAATTTTATTTAGTGGGAGAGATTGTAGCATCCTGTATTTAAATTAATGTTAATTATGTTATATTAACTCTTTTATATATATGAGAATGATCGTTTTATGATTCCGGTGGTCCGAATGAATTTCGGTTGGTAAATAGGAAGTTTTGGGTTCTTTGTGATTCGTTAATTTGAGCTAACTTTGGGCTATTGTAATTCCTCCGTTACTTATCCGATTGAAGTTTCGCTTGAGTATGTCTCTATTATTTACATCATTCTACAACTTTCATGTTTTGGCCGAAAGCTAATTCGCACTCCTCGTGGATCAAAACAGGGTGCAAAGTAGACCCATCGCTAAATTCTGGTTGTTTAATAGTGTTCGGCAGAGCACTGTCTTCGGTGGATCTGCTGCACGAGTGGCTTCATCATGGTTACCCTCAATATTATTGACCCCGGTTTGATAGATCGGTAGCTCGGTGTTGCGACGAAGAGGCATGATCGGTGGTGAGTCTGATCTCGTGAATCGTTTGGTTTGATCTCTACCAACCCAGTCGACTGGTGTTTGCAGTAAATAATCTTAGTGTGGTGAAGAATGGGGAGAAAGAAATCGGAAATATACTGAAAAATCAATATTTTGTCACGGGTTGCATAATTCTCGAAAAACTATGACTTGATAGGAAAATAAAATCAAAAACCACTTTTTGGTGTTTAGGCAAAAACAAACTGACAGCAACAGCTTCAGAGCCATGTGGATAAGTTTAGGGTAGGAATATGCATTCTTGGGGTGCCCTTTTAACCTTCCGATTTTGAAAATTATTTTTGGAAAAGTTGTTTTGGAAAATGACTTATTTTTGGAAAACCTTTTGGAAAACATTTTAAAAATCGGGAAATTCTTTTCTCTTAGAATTGTTTTTCATGAAAATAGTGACAGGAAAATTCTCACTAATGGTTGTTAGTGAGGAATTTCTACGGGCAGGGGTTGAACAGCCTCCGGCCATACTTGCCAAGCCAAGAGTTAGTGTGTATGACAAGGTCTTTTGTTCACTAATATCACGATTGACGATTTGGAAAACATGCAAAAATTCGTGTACTAAGCTGACGCATCCTATATGCAAACATGGCTTGATGGGTAAGGTTTAGGCTGCCACCTATTTGGCTAGGTCTTGCTATATACCACAAGTGCGAGTACGTGCAAGGACCTTTTGATATACGTCCCGGGTACGTGAGTGTTCTCGTCACTCGACATACTTTGGTTGGTACTTGACCATGGAGAATGAAAATAAGAGCTTTCGGTTTATGTTGACCCAAACGAGCCAACTCCCTACTCACTGAGCAGTATTTCAAGGTTAAATAGGGTAATTTCACACTCGCGATAATGCATGATGATAGTACATGCGTGCAAAATAACAATGATGGAGGTACGTTATGAAGAGCATTTTAGGGTTTGTTTGAGTACATTCAAATTTTATTTATAAAAAGATTTTCCTCAAACAAAAAGGGAATCATGGTATCCACCTAAATCGCATATATGTTATTTTAAAACTAAGACTAAAAAGAAAAACACGCAAACATAAACAATTATCCACATATATTCTACTCTTGTTTATAGTCTAATCCTCTTAAAATTTATCCCCAGTAGAGTCGCCACTGTAAGAAGCCGCGTTTTCGATGCCGGCCCCCTTGGCGGCGATTCCTCCAGTTTTTGGTTTCATTTAGGAAACGGTTAATTTTATTATGAAGAAAAGGTGATGGTTTGTAAAGGAAATCAGAGTCACCAGTTTGTTTTACTAAACAAACAAAAGTCTGTGTAAAAGAGAAACATTTATGAATTAAGCGATATCTTAAACACAATTATTGCGAAACCAGTTGATTCAAAGGTTTGGGGATTAATTAAGTTACGAATCAAGAAGGTGTTAGGCACCCAATTTGCCCTTTCGATCTCTAAGTAAAATATGCGTGGAATTATAATCAAACATTTGTATCCTTATTGATATTATAGGGTATCGATCCCTAATTTTAGGAAAAATGGGATTTTGGGGTGGGGATAGAAACCAAGTGCTTCGTATTTCGACCTTTGATTATAGAAAACAGTGTGTGTGTGTGTGTGTGATTTGGAAGATGATTTTGATAATAATAAATAGCAAAACAGGTGCTTTTGGAAAGATTTAATGCTTTTCAAAAGCTAATTCAATTTGAAATCGAATATCCGGCAATCCTCGAGATTCGTTCGTTAATAGTGTACCACAGTTTAATAATTTAAATTTGCATTGACAATGATGATAAGGGACGTGTCCTTTGGGCTCAAGCTGATGGTTATGGCATTTCTACCAATATGTATGCGGAAGTTAAAGCCTTGCTTCAGGGGGCTGTCTTTATGTGTGAGCAAGAGAATGATTGATATTGAAGTTGATTCTATGGTGTTGGTGCAGATTTTACAAACACAAAGCTCATGTTCCGTGGTCTATATCTTACGAGATCCGAGCTATTCAGCAGATCCTACAACAAATGAGATTTTCTTTAAGTCATATATTTAAAGAAAGCAATAAAGCAGCTGATTTTTTTGGCCAATTTAGATTATAAAATGGGTAAGCATATCATTGTTGAGAGTGAAAATATGCCAAAAAAACATAGAGGCGTCATTAGACTAGATCAATGTGGTTTACCAAGTGTTAGGTGGGTCAACATGTAATTAGTTATCTGTTTGTAGCAATAATATTCTAGGGGCTCTGCCTTTTCTTTGTTAAAAAAAATAAAAAAATTAAGTATTGTCATATTGAATATTTCGGTAAGCAACGCGATTTATAGATTAAACAGGGTACAAACGCTTGTTGATTCCTTCGTGGACCGAGACTGATAAAACTGAGATTTTATAAAATTGACTGATAAAATAAATTGAAAAAAAAAGGTTTCAGCTCATTCTACGCCTTTGGTTTTGAAAACAAGGTTTAAATATAAAATCTTGACTGATTTTGAGATAAACAACAATTTCTACATGCGATTAATCAATTATAACTGATAAAATAAATATAGATAAAAAAATTAATGCCAGAAAATGATAAAAAAAAAAAATACTTGAGAGCCTTGAAAATAGTACAATATTATTTTAGAGCAATGTTCCCAAAATCTCAGAGTTGACTGATGCCTCAAATGGGGTCTGTGCAGGTGAATTTATATCTGTATAGAATTAAATGGGTTGGGCCAGAAAATGTTTGTCTGCAGACAAATATTTTAGTGCTTGTCTACATAACACACACTGTGTCGTGTGGACAAACACAATAAGTTGTTTGTCTCGTAGACAAACTATTGATGTTTTTCTACGGATAAACTTTATCTTTCCCGCGATGGTTTTTTCAATTCCAACCAAACGATACATCGGATTGATCTAACTCTTACTATGTTGTTACCCATGATAAAACCTACCTCCTAACCAAATTTCAGATTTTTTGGACATCGGAAAGGCCTACGTTTGATTTCCTGAGATGAACTCCCCGTTTTTTGAATTCCTGGGAATCTAGCCGTCGGATTAAGCTACTTTTTTAATATGTTACTCCCTGTGGTATTATTTACTAACTCACAAAATTTTAGGATGATTAGAAGTTGAAAAGTATCGATACACAAAAATCGGCGAAATTTGATTTTGGAAATGTTTGTTTGTGGATTGAGCTGATTTTTGAGTATATTGCTCCTTATGGAAATGTCTAATAACCCCCAAAGTTTGAGGATGATTAAAATTTGGGAACTTTCTTTACACAAGTTTCCAGAGGATTTGACAGTTTTCGGTTTCGGCAGTTTCTGGTAATTCTCGTAACTTCTCGTCCGGGTGTCCTTTCGGCTTCCTTTTTTGACCTGTATCACATGTACATGTATGTATGCATCTAGGAATACTCTTGCTTGCATGCGTGTTTATTTCCTTAGAGATCGAGATTCTTGCAAGTGTCGTAAAATGAGGTGTTTACAACTACATTAACCCCATGTATGCTTTTAATGCATGGACTGCATTAACTTCATGTATGTTTTAATGCATGCAAACTTTATTTAAAAAAAAAAAGGTACAGGAAAAATTTAGGCGGGAATTTTGGTTAACTTTTTTGGTCAGACAAGCCCACTTTTATATAAATGTAGATTAAAACATTGGGCAGCTACATTTTTTTTTCTTTCCCATGGACTTGAAATGATGTAATTCAAACAATCAAAGGTGGTTCTATCATAAGGTAAGTTAGGCAATCGTTTAAAGTCCTGAAATAGAAAGTGCCCTAATTTTAAATAATATAAAAGCCATTTTTATAGTAATTCAAGTTTTAAAAAATAAAGTTTTAATGTTATTTTTATATATGCAAATTTTAGTTTGTTCCAACCTAATTTTTCTTCGTATTCATATAGTGCATATGTGCAAAACTAAAATTTGATAAATACTTTGAGGGACCATTAATATATTAATGGCTCTTAAGTAGGATTATACAAAAAAACTTTTTTTCAGTTCAATTTTAATATATTCTGGTCGCAAATTTTTCTTTAAATTTTTTGATTGCGTGCGTTGATGGAGATTCCAATTAAAATAAATGTATTGCATGCCACTTAAGTTTTACATTGTGTACTTGTGACGCGCTTAAATGAAGTAATATGCCTTGCGCATGGTTTAATTTCGTTCAATTTAACAGTCAAATTAAAAAGAATGAACAAAGTGGTACCGACTCCGAAGGTAGATTGCCAAAGGCGTTCGTTTTAAAATTTGATAGCCAAATGGTACTGGATTTAATGTTTAATGATCATTAGAGCTGTTTACTCTCTCTGTTTTCTTTTTTAATTTTCTACAATCAATGTCAAGTAACAAAATACAATCATTAAGTAAGGGCCAGGACTAACATATTCATGATAAAACTTTCAAAAATAATTGCTTTTGTGCCACAATACTAATTTTTTGAAATATTACAGTGTATGCATCGGCGTGTACCACTTCTATATAAGTTTTACTTTGAGTATTGGTCATATAATAATTGATAATTATGGGTAAAATGTAAATAGTAAGAAAAGACTATTTAATATCCATTTTTCAATTTTTTTTAAAAAAACAGTACTATAATTTATATTAAAATAACACTTTTTCGACGCTAGCTTTTCCTTTTGTCTCAAATCAAAATATCTTCAATTATGGCTTCAAATAATGGTTACGGTAAAAGTGGAAACAAACTAAAATTGGAGATAATAAACAAGTTTTGATTTTACAAATTTAAATATGAAAACAACGAGCATCGATTTCTTTTGGGTTAGTTTTGGTTTTAACGTTTTAAAAACCGAAATACCGACAAAAAATATTCCCAAATTAGAATACCGAAAATAGGGCACATATATATATATATATATTTCTGAAACTAGTGTAAATCATAACTATATTAAACCAACTCTATTTTACTAAGACAATGTAAGTCATAGCTGCGATTCACATGGACATTGTAGTATCACCCCATTTGTTGTATACCCCGTAGTGTTGGTTGTTTTGTGTCCACACGTTCTTGTGGTGAGTGTAGACTTGCAACTTGTATACAAATAAAGTTGCATAATAAAATCACTGCCTGTATCAATAAAAAATATGAATACATTCACTATACAGTATTGACAAATTTTGAGTTTGCAACCCAAGTTTACATGTGATATTTGAGGTAGCACCCTCAGTTATTTTTTCTTTGGGTTTGCACCCTGCTGTTAGTTTACAATGTTAGCCTCAGTTAAGAGTTAACACAAAAAGACCATATTGCCCCTTGTTGTACATGTTAGTAGCACATGTGGGTTATATACATAGTTATTCACTACAACTCGATCATATCTTGTTGCTATGCGAAGAAAAAGTGCGAAAGGGAGAAAAGGGTTAGCAATCTAGGGTTTTTATTGGAAGGAGAAACAATTTTCACTTTAGTAGCAATGAGCACATATAAGTTTCTCAATCTTCAATCTTCAGTTGATCATTTATGGTATTTTTTCTAGGTTTTTGGTTGGTTTGATGAAAACACGAAGTTACCTAAAATTTCAAAAAAAAAAATAAAAAATCTTATGAGAATACCATGAATATCATCCCTTTTATTAGTTAAATGCTAGTAAATAACTTGTTCTAAGTTTGATTAATTAATTGTACCATTAATCTATGCATAAATGTATTAAACTTTAGGGTTTTTTTTATCTACTTTCTTTTTTCTTGAAATTTTTGCTATAAATTAGAGAATGTTAATATTTGACAAAATAAGCATGAAAGTTAAAATAATACGTGTATTTATGCATTTAGGATTACCATTAACCCTAACAGATTTACACTGAACATATGTAACTTAATGTTTTAATGAAATGTTTGCTGAATATTTTGTGCTCTGTTGAAATTGTAGTGTGGAAAAAATAGGTCACTGGATATCTTTGTTTACACTATGGTGGCAGTTAGCGAGAGGAAATTACTGATATTGGTAAAGGTTATAGATATAGTGGTGGTACAATTAGATATGTAGTGGGTGTGCATGGTGAATCTATTTCTTATCAAACTCTAATAGACGTAGCTCACATTAGTTTCCCAGAAACCCAAAGGAAGATGCTAAATGTTTATTACTTGGCTGACAATGTGAGGTTGGGGATTGATTGTGATGATGACTTAAAATTTCAGTGGAAAAACATAGCACCTAATGTTGGTGGTGTCACACATTATTACTTTGATGTATCATCACAATCATCTCAACCCTCTTATACTCATTTTAAGCTAGATTTGGGGACCCAAAAACCATGTATTGATAACTTAGATAGTCCGTCAAAGAAAATTAGGAACTTAGACCCATCTAAGAAAACAAAAGAAACTTTAGGAACACAAAGCTCATGCATTGTTAGCTTAGATAGTCCCCCAAGAAATACAAGAAATGCAACTAGGATTATATTGGAAAGTCCAAGGAATGCATCAAAGCTTACACTATCAAAAAGTGGCAATCATCAGAGCCCTTCCAAGACTAAGCAAAGGGTGGGCAATAAGCTTCCCATCAAGAGAAAACATGATTTCATTTCCTCATCATGTTAGTAGTTTGTTTACATAAATATTATATGTATGTTTAAACTTTAGTTTCTTACACTAATTTTATGTGTATGAATTCAATGTTGTTTCAGTTCATGAAGTTTATGTTAAAAATGAGGACAACATGGAACTAGTGCTTGATTTATCATATTTTTCCAATTTGTTTAAAGATACCAACACTAATGATGTTGTTCTAGAGAGTATTGAAATAGAACATGATATTGGCCAAGAAAGTGATGGAACAGAGCATGATGCTAATTTTTTATTTTAATATTTCATAGTGATGTTGTATTAAGATATTAACTTAAGCTAAATGCATATTCTTTTTCTAATTATTATTGTTGTAATAAAATAGAATCTAAAACTGAAAAAGAGCATGCAACAGCTGAAACAGAGCATGCAGGACCTAAAAGACCTTTAGTTGACTTTAGGGAAATAGCATCTGAAGTTCAATACTACAGTGAACACAGTTCTAAAAGATGATTTAGATTTTGATCATGCACATATTGAAAATGAAGATGAGGGTAAAACTAAGGACGAAGTTGAAGTTGGAGAAGCTAGAGAAGCAGAGGGTGAGACAGAGCATGCAATAGATGAAAGTGAGTTCCTGCCTCAATTTAGTAAGTATCCTGATAACTCCTTTGACTGTACTGAAGAACCACCAGAAGCTATAAAGGATCTCCATTAGGGCAATAACCTTGGCTTAGCTGTGGGACAAAAGTGGGCCACAGTTTATGAGCTAGTTTAGAAGCTGGTTGAGAATGTATGGTATTAAAAATAAGTTTGAAATTTGGTTTAAGAAGAATTGTATTGATATGATCATAGCTAAATGCGAGGATAGGAATTGCCCATGGAGATGCTATGTTACAAGGTTAAATGATGATCATACAATGGTGTGTAGGGGTTTAAATCCAAGACATACTTGTGTGAATGATCGCCAAAAATAGAAATTGCTTAGCTAATGCTAGGTGGATTGCTGAATTAATTGAAGGGGAAATAAGGAAACATCATGAGAGTTATACAGCTGGGGATATTTTTACAATGGTGTGGCATAAGTACACTGTGAGTATTAAGTATTGGAAGGGATGGCATGCAAGAGGTATAGCTTTGGAGAAAGTCCATGGCAACTATGAACATAATTATATTCAGGTTCCAGAACTATGTAGGCAAATACAGAACACTAATCGGGTAGTTTAGTGGCTTAGGATGCTTCCCTTTTATGTTATAAGTTAAAGTACTGTTGTGTCTCTTTTAAGGTAGGCTTGCAGGGATGGCTTAAGGGGTATAGGCCAGTTATAGGACTAGATGGCTGTTTTTTAAAAGGAAAATATTCAGGTGTACGCTTGTTAGCTATTAGAATGGATGCTAGCAATGGGATGTTCCCTTTAGGTAATTTTATATGTAGGAAAGAAGATAGGGAAAATTTGAACAAGTTTATTGAAATATTAGCACCAGAGTTGAAAAAACATCATCTTCCTCTCACCATTATGTCTGATTAAGAAAATATCTTAAAAGGGCTAAACAGCACACTTCCGTAAGTGTAACCAAAATGTATGTTTTAGACACGTGTTCAAAAACTTGAATAGGTATTGGAAAGGTGAACATAAATTGTATTAGGTTGCTAGTTCTGCATACAAGGTTCCAGAGTTTAACAGGGCTATGGAGACAAAATAGTGTGCTCATTGGTAATCGGGGTCTCTTTTTTACTAATGAAAATAACGTATGATAGAAAGTTGTAAGCGTCAAAGTCGGATGAGGATGGCTTAGTACCAAGAGTGGAGAAAATCATAAAAGCTTATAAGGAGAAAGTTAATGACTACTTGACT